>OX336898.1:15204825-15587325 GCA_946959425.1 Argyrosomus regius | reverse complement strand
TGACAAACGTCTTGTGAATGGAGCGCAGAGGGAAACACGGCAACGAGACGAGAGAAGGAGTTTAGGTGAAAGAGAGGGAAAGTGCGAGAAGAATAAAGAAAACATGACATCATAGTTAATTAGAATCAGGTGATAAACAAGGCAGTGATATTTATGTTATACCATATGCCCTTCTCCATGTGTCTCTCTGTCTCGGGGGGCACAGCAACAGGTTTCAGACTAGTAAGGTCAAGGAGGAGGCTTTCCCCAGCTGCTAGACCACACTGAGGCACACACCTCTTTACCGAGTGTGTTCATGTGTGTGCACATGTGTGTGTGTGTGTCGGCCATTTCTAAAGCCTGTTTTGTCTTTGTTGTTATCACATAAAAGACAGTGTTTATCCTCCAGGAAGCCATGTTTGCCATGTATACTTGTAAAGGAGAGGTTTTTGTATCAATGTCATCAACCAGGTTGTCTGTAGTTCAAAAGTCTAATCTCTTACAGATTTCTGATTCACATCTTGGTTTCATCCACATCCACTGATTTCCTTACAGTTTGCTAAAGAAAAACTGATTACTCAGCTAAAGACATCCGCGACGTTTCTGATTTTGCCAAAATGTTTGACCTTTTTGAAATAGTAGTTTGGTGCAAAATGATATTCAGTCTGAAGCTTCCAATCACACAATATTCATCTTTGAACGGAGTTCACTTCATCCAGGTGACGTCATCCGCCAACGAAGACCATGAGATGTGGTTGAAAGCTTCAGAAAGAAGCTAGTAAGTACTGCTCACACTCACACGAAAACTCAAAAGCATCAAACCTCTTCTCATGGACTTCATCAGCGATTTGCATGTTAATATATTAAAATATAGTGAATCCTGGATCAACTGATTGAAGAATTTTCTTGAGTGTTTTGTTAGTGTGTATATTTGTATTTATTTCTATCTCTTTGCTGCGTATTTACAATATGAACAACCAATAATGGAACGGTGGAAATATCTAAAAAGATTCAAAGTCAGTCAAACAACTTAAAGACAAATATATTTTTTATATTTATTTAGGTTTAAATGATTAGTATTCAAAAAGAGAAGCATAAATGGTAAAAAAGACAAGTGTCCTTTTTGTGTTTTTGTTGGTTTTTGTTAAATATTACACAAAATAAATAAATTTGAAGAAAAATAAACATGATAGTGTTAGACTTGCTGTTGTGTTGGTGCTTCCTGACTAACTCGTCCCTTTTCATTTTCTTCTTCTTCTTCTTCTTTTGAGCTTTATATCAATACTTCCTCTTCTGTTCTTTTGTCTCTTCCTATCTTACATATTTTCATTTTCTTCCCAGTCAAATCGCTTCACATGTACACAAATCTAGAAATGTGAGTTGCTAATCACACATTTTGGCACAGAAGTCATTTCATTTCATATTTCTACTGTGCCAATGTACTTGATAACTTAAAACTGAAAATAATATATACATTGTATAGCAATATATCTTATTTCTTTCTTTAAAAATAGAAATGTCTTTATCCAACAGAGATAAAATGTCCATAGGTTTCCATTCTTTTCCTCCTCAGTGCATCATTCAGATCTGATTCAGATCTGTCCAATGTAGCCATCGCTGTAACTCCAAAATAAAAGTCTGACACCCCACGAAGGTCTGCAGAGCTCTCTCATGGCTGATATGTCCAATCATCGTGGTTGTACCACCATGGGCAGGAAGTGAGTGGCTGTGTTTTTCCTCCGTGTCTTCTTCCCCCTCATTGGCTTGCCGTTGGCGTTCAGTCCCACAAACATGTGCTTCTTCTTGTTGCGCCACTCTGCTGAAGCGTAGGTGTTGTACTTGTTCTCCTCGATGCGTTCAATTAGACGACAGTCCAGACCAAAGTCCGTCTACAAGGGGGGGAAAGACAGGGAATGTTAATATGAGATGTGCAAAAAAAGAATCAGCAATTTGGATAACTGTTGGATGCATTCAGTCACTTTTAATGTGAAAAATATTTTGGTGTTTTGGTTCAATCTAATGGCATCACCTTGAGCTTTTGGAGCGGGAAAACATCCCAACTTTCTGATATTTCATAGACCAAACAATTAATTAATCAAAAAGAAAACGTGTTAGATAAATCAATAATTCAAAATAATCGTGTGTTGTAGCCTTAATGTTTTTAAAGCAGATGCAGGGTGTGGTCCCTGATCTTCAGTTAATCTCCCCCTTATCCACGTCTTGTCCTCAGTTTCTCTTCTTAATGTTTCAGTTTCATTATTACGAATTTCATTACTCATATCATAACTATCTTAAGTTGTTAATAGAAAATTGAAGCCAAATCTCCGGCTTTGGTTGTTGTACTGTATTTGCTGCTTTTCGTTGATGTCTTCATGCTTATTAATGTTAAAGTTGTTCGTATGGGCCTTGTCTTAGCACAGCAACAACATTTTGATATTTTACTTCTTGTGACAACATGGATCAACAAATGGTCAGCCATTGTTTAAGAATCTGCTGCACAATCCCCAGTGTAATCAAGACCAATTGTAAAAACCGGACATGAAATTCAAATTGTTGTAGATGTGTGTGTGTGTGTGTGTGTGTGTGTGTGTGTGTGTGTTGACTGCAGGGGGTTTTGGGTAAGTGGGGGAGGTGTTGTAGGACGCAGGAGGTTAGCATGAGATGTGACGTCTTAAAGGTTCCGGCTCCGTGCCAGCAAAAAAGCATCGTGACACCATGTTTGTGGCCTACATTACCGCAGTGACCACCCACTGGTAAATAAAGAGAAAATGATCTGAGAGAGTAACATTTGTCAGTTTACTGGAAGCTGCCCTTGTGCTTAAGGCTAACGTCGCCTAAACAGCCAGTTAACTGGATGCGGTTGATATTCACAAGGAAAAATGTACTCGCCTCGAACGCACACACACACACACACACGCACACACACACACACACACACATGCACAATATAACTCAGTCTCTCTCTCTCTCTGTATCTGGCCACAGCTGTTCAAATTGGTTCCAGAAGTAAAACTGAATGTTCCCAAAGCAAAATGAGAATATTTTACAGACACTGTGCAGATTTCTAACGAACGCTGGTGCTTCGTATGATCAAACCGCGTGTGTGTGTGTGTGTGTGTCTGTGCTGGCTTCCTTGCAATTAAAATGATTACAAAAGCGGATTAAAAGAAAAAAATAAACTGTAATCATAAGTGACATCAAATTATGGTAATGAATCATGAAAAATAATAATGTCAGTACCATTTTAGTGACTTTCTGGACAGATCTTAAGAGGCAAACAACTGATAACACAATGTAAATTATCATTCGTACTTCCTCGCCGGTTTTCTTTGAGAATTCTGTAAATTCAGTCGTGTAAAAACCTAAAGGCAATCATAATCCTTTGTGTAATTTACATGTATTAATCTGGCGATGTAACGAAACAATGATTTCATTTGATTACAGCTGGATAAAGAAGTCACTGTGTAAATCCATCAAGTGTAATCGAACGCCGGCCCTTCTCCTCCGCGCTACTATGGCTAGTGTTGCACCGAGCAGAAGACGTCATGGGAATTCAGTTTCAGGCCATGCAACAGAATGCCTCTCTGTCTTTTCTACCGTGTGTCATTTCATCTGTGGTGTGGCTCCAGAGAGACACGCTGAAAGTCGGGTCTTTCAAAGTAAGAAAAAGAGAGGAAAAAAGCAGAGAGAGAATGAGATGAAGAAAAGGAGGGAGAGAGAGAAAACGGATGAAACAAGCGCTGCTCTCCCCAGAGGGACTGAAGCAGAATAGAGAAACTGAAGGATTGTGTTTCCTGTTTCTGAATGGAGCGGAGAGGAGAGGTAGGTAGCAGAGAGGAGAGCTCATTGACTGACTGTGGTTCCTATTTCTGGAATAGAGAGTCTTGTAGCCTTGTCCATTGTTTTAAAAAGCATTCAAGGAAATTCAAGGCTGCAGAGTCACCAGTTTAGGGAGAAAAGTGTCTCTTTTACAAGACTTAAAATCATTAAGAGGCATGTTTTACACTGTACCACCAGTAACATTTAGTAATCATGAGAATACACGCAGTGTGAACACCCCAAGACACAAAAAGTAATAGTTTTTAATGTTAAACAACTACTCACCGCTCCGTATAGCTCTCCTTTCTTGCTGATTGCCAGGTAGTAGTTACTGCTGAGGCCCCTGATGGCCACCACTCCCACATCCACCGACTTGATCTCCAAAATACCTGGTGCAGCGGGAGACAGACACACAAACACGTCAAAACTTTGTACAGATTTAGATATCGTTGCATTCACGTACACTGTTCTGCTGATGCTAGATACATATTTATAGCCCAGTAGCCACGGTGGCATCTTCTAACAGCTTGTTTTGTTTCATCTTCAGCATAAAACACAAAGACGAGTGATTATACACCAGAGGAAAGCAAAGAAAAACCTCACTTATGTATCTGCAAATAGCGAATGTGTGGCATTTTTTCCTTTATACTGGACTGTTGTTGATTGTTGTCATATTTGTCTAGTGAATGTTGAAAATTATTGAAAATTTGGGATCTAAAACACCACGAAAATGTCTTTTCGACTGCACTGACTTCAGTTTAAAATGTGAAAAGGTGCATCCTTGAATATGAGGTTTAAGCTTACATGCATTACTCTTAATTGGGTTCTTTAATTTTGCAAAATAGCTCAAAAAGTCTGCAGCAGAAACCTGAATCATCTCAGTTTCTTCCGCACAAGTGAACCCCAGTCTTGTCTCTCTTTTTTTTAAATTTATTTCGCTGTGTGACAGGCAGACCTCAGACCGGCCTCTTGCCCCCTGTTCATTTGTTGGTTAGCTTGTGGGCTGCATGCCCTGGGACCGAGGTGTAAGCCAGGAAAAAACATTTCTCCGTTCTATGTTTGTTTTTCTGACCAGGGGAGCTCGAGCAGGCAGGCGAGCGGGCACATGGACAGGACGGAGAGGCTTTGTGGCTGCCAGACTGGCAAGAGGTCAAGGCGTCCGTATCAGTTTTCAAGCCTGAACCAATTACTGGTTTAAACTGTGGTCGCCGGCCCTTTCTTCTCTCATCCTAAAGTCAGTTACACCAAGCCATAAAACTATCAGGGGTTTGAGAGGATTAGCTAAAGGGGCCAGTAGGAAGTGGAGCCTGGTTGCAGGAATAGTCGGAAGGATGAAGTGAGAGAGGGGGACAGTACATCCAGAGGATCTCTGCAGGTCTATTATTGTTATTTTTGTGATTTTAAAGTGTCAGAAAATGAGTTTCCTGTTCGAGTAATATATTATGAATAACCTTATGTCATGCTGTATACTAAGGTTTAACATGAAAGACTAAAGAGGGACACACTGAGTCGACTGAGTAACATACAGTATTTTTACATTTTCCCCAACTTTGGCAGTAAAAGAAATCCTTGGGGAAACAGTGTGAGAGGACGGGTTAAAGATCAAGCAAACCACTCTCACTTTGTTCTTTAAGCTTCAAATCTCATAGAAATCATACCTGTCTTTTTACCACATGTCCCTTTCCTGCCCTCATTCCCCCCTCTCCCATCCTCAGACAGAGATTTGCAACATCCTGCAGCCCTGGTGCGACTTTTAATGAGAAATGAGGGATGAGGAGGCTTGTTGAGAGCATCTGCCCTCAAACTGCCGTTTTACAGCTTTACATGCTGAGACATCTTTGTTTCTTGGACTTTTTCCTCAATGCAAAATGTGTCACTCTTGTCTCCCCATTGTCTGTTATTTCTCAGTGCTTTGCAATAGCAGTGAGAGACTGTTTTGCATTTGGTAACGTCTAAAAATGGCATAAAAATTAACTTGATGCTTAGCAGCGACGAACAATTTCCCCTTGTATGTGTGTTTTTGTTTTTCTGATAGTTTCTGGCCTTGTTGCCTTTTGTGAAATGTAATCCTTGGCTGAGGTAGACCGGCATTAATCCATCCCCAAGGTTCCGTTATTTACTCAGTAAGGACTTGTTAAACCTCTGAACTTCAAGAAGATTTTCGTAGCTCACAGTGCATCATGTTGGTTTGTTATGTTAAGTCCATTACTCACAGGGACTTGTACCACAACACAACACTGATCTATCAGGCTCAAAATGTTCCTTCTCGCCGCGCCACAGCTGACATTTCTGAGCTGTGATCTGTCAAAAAAAGATCTGTCTGTGCTGTGCTAAAGGCCGGTCCACCTGTTCAAACCCTTTTTCCCTCCTCCTGTTTGATGTGGTTTGTCGAAAACCAAAGCACAGGGCTCTTTTTATGGCCCCTTTACCAGTTACCAGAAGCAGCCCGTCTGCCTGCGAGTTAAAAGGCCAGGCTGCAACAAAAGGCTTAGATTGCAACAACAGAATTTATGGCAAGGAGACGGAGAAAACAGGACCCGAGCTTGTAACACAGACCCATACGTCAGGTTTTTGTGATAAACGCAGATGCACAGATGCAGTCTGAGGTTGAAACCTTGAAGATAAAACCACATTGCTCTTAAAACTTTACTTTTTTTATTTTCCTCACTCAACACCGTGTCTTACTGGTGTCTTGAGTCTGTTAATGTATTTTTTAGAAAAAAGAGAAACCTGTTTATCTCCCTCCCTGTGCCCCCCTGGATCTCAGCCCAACATCTTAATTATGAATTTATGTTTTTAAGTGCAAAGGAAAAACAGTTTTATGACCCAGCACTGAAAGCACAAATGGCATAAGGTTCACTTAATATAAAAGGCATGGACATTTTCCGCTATCAACATTCAACCAAGGGCAAACACCTGTGTGTGACAGGGCAACACTACAACTTTCATAAAAACAAGCCAAAAGGGGTCTTTGCCAGTCAAACCCAAACCGTAACACTAACGGAGCTGCAAGTACAAATAAACACAAGCTGGCCTTCTAACACTAAGAAACTGTTCATTAAGCTCTTCATAAAGACCGCTACGAGTTTTAATGGGTTTTGTAGCCAAAACTGAACACCAATGTGACTCTGTAAAATCTATAAATGTGAATGTAAATCTGCCTTTTACAAATCAGACACACACAAACATACTGTATACACAACAGCAGTTGTTCTATAACTTTAATTGGTCATAGGAGGGCATTACATATTCCACCAGTTTCCCATCAACCATTCAGCTTCCTACTAAAACTCTGACTGATGAGACATCAGGTCAAGTCCTTATTAATATCTCTAAGGTTGTGCCTTCACAAATACTGGCATACAGAGGGGTCGCTAGAACAGAAATTCTAGTTTTGAATAGTCGGAGTAGCTTGCAGTTATTCGGTTGACATGAAACTCATTTTACTACTTTGAGAAATCTTAATTTTTAAAAGTATGTTATTGGTTATTTAATGCCTTTTATAGCTAATAGAAGAGAGATGACAGGAAATGTGGGAGGAAAAAAGGGAAAGGGAATGAGTTGCCACACAGGTCCTTGTCCAGACTAGCCCATCGGATCGCACAACTTTGAAAATCTTTAGAGTGAATTTGAAATTTTTGCTTATCAGTAAAATAAAAATTTGACGTGTTTTTGCTTTTATACCATCAAGTATTTATAGAATTATTACATATATAAAGATTGGGGAAATATGTGAATTATTACTATATTATTTATACTATATGATCTGGCTTTGCATCTCATTCAAAGGTTGCAAATTAAGATTAATCGGTCGTCACTTTTACTGCTCCGAACAGCAGGCAGCTTCGGTAACGCTAGCATACAATACACATACACAAACATACACACACACACACACACACACAGACATACAGGAACACACACATACGCAGACCTCCTGTCGACCCCCGCTCAGCCCTCTTTGTAAACCCGGTCAGTGAGACTCCAGCTGAACCTAAAGGTTAAGGGAGGTTATGAAAATGTTTCCACTGTTTATCCAGGAGATGTTTTGAAGATTATACTGTGGTTGTTCACAATTTGACCTCGACATGGTGACCAGCTGTGAGTGGGTCCACTGCGTGCTTGAAGCCCGGAGAGGTCTTGCTCTGTATTGTGAAATATTGTCACTTGCGTACTAGCATGTGTCATGAACTCCCCTCAGTGAGATGAATGGAAATGGTTTGGTTCTTTTATACTGGGTCCAGATATTTGGATGAACTCGTGTCTTATTCTGCAGTGACTAAATTCTCTCGCTCTTTTTAGATGAAATATAAATGTGACATCCAAGAAACAAAATTTTCATGAAGCAAAAGTGGCCTTTCTTTTTTTTTTTTTTTAAAAAGAAAAAAAAAAAGAAAAAAGATTTTATATCTGATTTGCATCAGTTGAGGTCTAAACACTAAGATCATTTTTCTCTTTGAAACTATGGCAACAGAGTGACTGACGACGTCTCGTATTCATTGTGACACGAGAGTTTACATCCATGCAACCGCAAAAGACTTAAAAGAAAAGAAAATCCATAAAAGATACAAAAGAAGAATAGAGGAATTCACAAAGAATAAATGTGCGTAAATCAGATATCAATTGAAGATATGAAACTATTCGTCTGTATTTGGCCATATAGATACAAAAAACAAAGCAAGATCCATGCAAACAAGTCCTTGGCTGCGTTTCCACAAAGCCGTGGTTTTAACAGGATTAAACTATTTCCTTTGCATTATTTGTTCTTGGAGTTTGGTTGAATATTTCCGGCTCTTTATGAAGTCTGAGAGAGAACAAACACTTCTCGGTTGTGCAGTTTGCTTGGTGAGTGCTGGTGAAGATATTGGGTTGGAGTGGAAACTGCTGTATATTATGTGTTTTGAGGAGCGTTGAGGTATTGGTTTAGACTGATGTGGTTGACAACAGTATCATCCTGCGCTAAGTGGCCACATCAAAGCCCACCCGGCCGACGGTTTAGACTGAAGCTGAGAAAACAGAGGCCTGGTTCTGATTTTCAATACAGCCAAAATTTTTTTACAAATAGAATATTTGGTAAACTGATTTCTTTTCAAAATTTGTTTTGTTCATACTAAGTTTCTGGGTAACAAATCATGTTATGGTGTGCCCTTTTTGCACTACACTGAATGGGTATTTTTTACATTAGCAGGATTGTTCTATTGGACCTGCTCTCACTGGAGTACTCAGCGTATTCTTGCCCCCATAATGGTTTTATTTCCTTCCTTGACAGGAACACTCACATCACTGTCTTTCTTGTCGGACAGAAATAGCCGAAACCGCACACCGTTCAAGCTGTGTGTGATTTCAAAACTGGCCGAGGTACGGAAAGAAAAACAGACCCAGAATATTAGAAAAAAAAATTTAAACAAAAGGGGATCACCTGAGTGAAAACCCTCGGTTTAAAAATACCAGAGGTCCGGCCAACAGATAGTGTTAAGTTTCTCATCTGCGCAGCTCATCATTCCAGTCCGCATAATTTGAGATCACTTTACTGGTTGCAGCAAGACCACAGCAAGTTATGTCACACACGTTTAAGAGCAGCTGGGAGGAAAACCCAAAGAAATTCACAGTGATGTTAATGGTGATTTGATCGAGAGGAGGAGGAAAAAAAAAAAAAAAAACAACAAAAAAAAAAACAACAAAAAAAAAACTTGTGATTCCTTTAACACAGTTGACTTTGTAACATGATAAAGTGCCAAAGCTGCCAGTTTCTGTCAAAACATTTCACAGGCCTGACACGGCAGGAGTTATGTTTTCAGGCAAAGTGCTGTGACGGTCGTCTGCATTTCACACATTTTTCATTTACAGTTCAGCTGCCAGTGCGATGTTGCCCAACTGTTGTGGTTTGAGTTGTTGGCACCGGACTCTCAGCTTTAGAAATCTTGTTATTTTACACCGCTAATATAATGCACGGACACGCACAGATATTATTCATCGCATTTTATTTGTCACATCCATCTTTTCTGTCTCTGCATCGTTAATACTTTCTTTTGTCTCTCCTCATACATGCATTTAAGTCCATATACATATAGTACACGCACACACACACACACACACATATATATATATATATATATATATATATATATATATATATATATATATATATATATATATATATATATATATATAACATATACATATACATATACATATACATACACATACACACACTGGGTAATTAGCTGGCATTCCTGGCTGCTCTGTTCAAACGACCAGGCTGTCCAGATGCCTCTCTGGACTCAACTCAGCTCTCAGCTCTACCTTTGATGACTCCATTAAGAGCCTCACTTTCATGCAGTGTGTGTGTGTGTGCGTGTGTGTGTGTGTGCGTGCGTGTGTGTTGTGTGGCAGGGTTAGGGGTGAGTGTGGAGAAGCAGTAACATGAGGTGTGTGCGTATTCAGTTGGGGGGCTTTTCCTGAAGCACATGGTGTCTATATGGCAACAGCCCTGGATGTTATCTGTCACAGATGCTATTCTTCACCGCCCGCTGCTTTACTGGCCATGAATTCTGCCTGTTCACATGCACCAGGCTAACACCAAAGTGACACTTTCAGTATTAGGCTTCCAGGATATCTTTCAATATACTTTAATAAAGTTAAAGCTTGGACTTGGCCTGCAACTAACAATTATTTCTTAATCAATTTCCAAGAGGTCATGGTTGAGTGCAAATGTTCCTGTCCCACCAACAGTTCAAATTCCGAAGATATTCCATTCACAGTGATCATAAAGAGAAAAGCAGTAATTCATCACATAGAGAAGCTTGAAAAATGACCCAATCGATCAGCTCTAAGAAGGACTAGATTACTTCAGATTTTCACCTGGACATGCACCATAACAAGTCCTTCTGTTTCCTGCTACAAGATGTCACTGTTCAGCTCTGTTTGAGGGTAATAGGTCGTCATATGGACTGCTTAAGATAAGAGAGCAAAGCCAAGAGCTTCTAATTATGCTGCAGATGAAGTGATTTAAACTACAACATTTATTTTTACAATCTCACATTTTACATTGATGTTCGCAACAAAGGCGTGCTGGCTCCAGCGCTGCAGAGATTACACAACGTTCCAACATTAAGCCATGCAGAAAAGTGTCCTGCTGACATGGCAAACACTGTGGATGATGAACAATTTTCCCATCACTGTTTACTCCAAATGGTTTCTGTTTCGCAGTTTGTTGCTGGATGTAATGATTTGTTATTTAGATGACAACAAACTGTTGGATATTTGTTAGGACAGTGCCGAGATGAGCCAAAAAAACTCAGCTGCATGGGCACCATGTTAAAATGCCTCTCCATGTTGATAACATGAACTTACTGCAGACATGTAAAACTTCAGGAGTACTACTAAATGTATCCTTCAGATATCTGTAAAGTACACAGTTGCTTATTTACCCGGATTGTGTACTACATACCAATTACATGGAGATGCTCATTCACACCAAATATTAATGGTTGTTTAGAAAATTTATTTAATCACTCAAATCTAACTGTAAGTCCGAGTGTCTCCTCCTGTTTCTCTCTCTTTCTCTCCCACTCTCCAGGATATTTATGATTGTACTCTGCAAGAATTCTCCACATAACATAAACAATGAAAAAGGCCGTCCATCAAAACAAAGATGTCCAACTTAGGATTCCTTGCGGATAGTAATTGACTCTTGATGTTTGGAGCCATTTTCTCTTCAGAGAGCCGAAGCGTTCCAAAGCAGCAGAGGATCTTACAGAAACATGATTTGCTGCTGAAAGACTTTTGTTTAAGGTGGTGCCTGACTGGTGGGGTTTGTGGCAGGGCTGCCTCGGTCTGCCTACAGAAATCTGGCTCTTATTTCAGTCTTGTTGTAGCTGACACATTAATGGACAGGGGAGAGAATTGATGGGAAAATATCAAGCGGCGATGATAGAAAATATGTAAACAGTGATGGAAAAATGAGACAGATCCTGTCATTGTCCTCAGTGACTCTTGGCAAAAACACAGAGCTTTCAAAAAGTAGAAAAACTGAGCTTTAACATTGTAGAAATATCTTAACCAATATCTCGATTGGGAAACTTTCGGAGAAGTTGTCCTGATCGTTTTCAGCACTGCACGTTTTCTCCCACACACGTCTAACGCATGAACAGACACACACACACGTGCTCTGTAAATTACCCTGTTCGGGTAGTTGTGGGGTCAGAGGGCACTCATACATCTGGACCTCTGGACCTTCACATTCACCTCTGCGTGGGAGATGGAAAATAGTGCTGACAAAGGTGGGGAGGGAGAGGTGAGAAGTTGCATGAATGGTCATTGTTTTTATTTCATCTGATGAGGCAAAGCCTCGGCCATGATTCATTCGATTTAAAAATTAGATTTTATTTGCTCAATTCTAATCAAATTTGGAAGTCATAGATGTTTGTATGTGACAATTAATCCCAAACCGTCACTGAACTATACTGTTGGAGTGATGAGATGAAAATGGCAAACACCAACTCATATTGGAACCTGTGAAAGTTTCCAAAGTTTCAGACTATGTCTAATATTTGTTAAAAGATGGAAGTCTAAAGTAGGTAAATTCAGCAGAGCTTCCTCCCTCACAGACTCATCCTCATCAGTACATGAAGGTTTTCTCGGTACAAAGACTTTTCAGACTTTGACAGCTTGATTTCTGTTATTAACTTTTGTCCCAAAACTGAACATTTCAAGCTCTAGGCATCAAAGATTATGTAACTACTCGTGTGAAGTGCCAGTAAATACCAGTAAATGGCCCGTTAATCCGTCTGTCTCAAACGTTTACAATACGTTATTAATTCTTTGGCTTGGTTTCATTATCTATTTAATAATTTCTGAATAAAAGGGCAAAAGCTGTCAGTTTTTGCTCTTATGTAAGATAATAATCAATATTATGTAATGTTTCTGCAGGACCTTGACAGCGTTTGCTCCGTAGATTCCAGTAAAGTAGTCATGAATCAGAAGTGACATGATTCAATCCAGACACTCGCTGCGTTTTAGATATTAACAAAATCACCATGAAGAGGCCATAAGACAGTGAAATATATTGAATTTGTTCGTCCAGGCAGATCGCAGCGTCTAAGATGTTTAAATAAGGTGATTAAGTCAAAGAGCTTCACTAATTTACTCATTACCTTGAGTGGTTTTCTATGATTTTCTATCAGGATCACTTCCTATTCGTCTCAACCAAGGGGAAGTATCAGAGTACACTGTATGTTTATTGTGTAAGAGCTTAATGTAGTTTTTGATGTTAAACTTGGCTATAGCAGCTTGAGTACTCAATGATGGGTTCAGTGTTTCCTGAACAAGCTCACGCCGTGACGTTTGCTCACAGTTTTTATTTACGGCTGTTGGAGAGAAGAGTCCATGAAGATGTCAAAGTAACTTTGAATGAAAAGCAACGCTGACACTAACCTCTGGTACATCCAGTACCTCCTCATAACTCTCTTTTATGGGCCACGCTGTTACCTTTTCCCACGAGAACCCAAACACGCTCATCAAGCAGAGAGCAGGAAGAAAGGCAGCAAAAAAAATAAAGACGTGCAGAAACCGAAAAAGGGGAAAAGACTGGGACTAATTTCAAGAGGATGTTAAAAAAAAAAATATCCAGGAAGGGCAAGCACTTGTTACATTTTTGTTTTGCGTTAACCTTGCTGAGTCATTGGAGGTTTATGGATGCAGAGGAGAAAGATGAAAAGAAGCGGTTGTGGGGTTTGAAGACCCGAATCAGATATTTCTGAAACACAAGTTTGTTTTGCATTCTGCATGTTGTTGTTTTTTTTAAGAATACGATTTCCTTTTTAGTTATATGGAACGTTAACTGCAAAAATCTTTACCAAATTTTTACCAAGTGATTTTTATTGTCCAATTTCCTCCGAACAAGTGGAAAAATCTGCCAGTACAGTGAAATAATTGTAACATTTCCAATACAAGTCAACTAGTTTCATGAATCCCCCTTTATTCTTTATTCTAATGCAGTGATCTGTCTTATTTTTAAAGTTTCAAGACACAGACACAAATATTTGTGTTAGAAAAACAATTTTACAGTGACCGCATTTTTTCCTTTTTGTTTAATAACACCTATGTTAAGAAAACACAACTTTTAAGACTCAAGAGCAAAAGGACAGCCAAAACTGATGCACTGTGTAGCGTTGACCTTTCCATTAACAAAGCTTCCTGACTTGGGTCAATGGGAAGAGGTCAAACCAGAGGGGGCAGACCTGTGTAATTACCCTGGACATGGAAAACCTGCACTAAATCAGAATAATGTCCAGTTTATTAGACTCCACATAAATTGTAGTGCGTTAGATTAATTCATGTCGGTGGATAATGTGTCCACTGTGATTAATGTTACCAATAAGTATGTGTGGCAGATTTTACAATCCGGGTGGCCGCAGTGAGAATCAAAGCTCTGACTGTGGTCAAGTTGGCACTATTCAATGCTAATTGAGCTACGCACGACCACAAGTCTGTGGTACAACTGCAAACACATGTCCATTTGTTTCAATGCTTTATTCGTTTGTTTGTAAACGAGACGTGACAGTCCGTGGACGACGTCGAGGGTAGAGAACAAGGCCCGGTTCTGTAGCTGGTCAGTGGCAGAATCAATGCTAATCACATGACAGCACGACAGTATTACCACACTCTGAAAGACCTTTATGAGGTGAGACCGGATAGATGGGCATTGATGACATGAAAACAAATAGACAAACACTGACATGCACCAGTGAGCAATACACAGGCCCCAAACTCTGAATGATGTACTGCCCTCGGCTTTGACAAGATGATTAGAAAGGCTCTGCTGCGGAGGAGAGACTCGACCCCGGAGCTTGAGCTAAAACTTCTTCATCACCTCTGACACCATCTAATGACACTCATTTGCGATCTGACCTTCTGAACATTACCAGACTGGTAGACCATGATAGTAAAACTAACAACTATCCCCTGCTTTCCTAAATCAGTGGTCCATTTTTGACCACTTGTAGATGTGCAGCACCTGAGTTTGGCCTGACACATTATGTGTTATGTAGGTACATTATTTGATATAGTATATGTATGTAGTGTTTTTGTAAGCTAGCTTCGGACTATCTCAAAGAGCCATGTGTTTTTAATGAGCACATAAAGGCCAGAAACCTGCATCAAATAACTAATTTGTCCAGAAGTCTGTGTGCAGTCTATCAGCTCTACAACTGTACAGTCTAAATGAACAATGTTATAATCTGTAGCATGTTGAAATAAGCAAAAAGTGTATTGAAAACTTGCAAAGCAAAAAAAAAACAAACAAACAAACATGATTTCTTGCACATCCATGTTCTCAGTTAGCGAAGTAGAGTTGAATTATGTCGTGTTTGGCTTAGTTTGAAGGGTACAATTTGTTCTCTGCTGATTTTAGAGCGCATGCAAAATAGCAGGAGGTGGCGTACAAGCGTACAAAGTCAAGCTTGCATGTGCACAGATGCAAATGAACAAGCGCCTAAGCATATAATATGATAATCTGCAGACACCCATTATTTCATTAGAGTGAAATCTCTCCTGTTTATCACCAGATTTCCCCTCAGTGACGTGTTTAACATCTGCACTTGCTATCAGGTAGATTAACTGTCTACTAAACATTCTGCCAAGATGAAACATGACCTGTTTCACCTTCATGCCCAAGTCTTCATATTTAATTTTTTCTTTTATCCTCTACAAACTTTTTTTTTACCTGTTTCTCACCACAATCAAATAACAAGAGCTGTTGAAATTGATGGATTGCGCCTCTAATGCCATGACCTGATGCAGTTATAGTCAGCGACACGTTGCACCCTAATGGTTGAACTCTTTATGTGCATGTGTGTAAAAGTGTACGTATGCATGTGTGTGTGTGTCGGAGAGGACTGCAGGCAAGGGGAGGGAGGAAGAGACGCTAATTGAAATTCCTTCAGCCATGTCTGGCAGAGCCTTGGTGTCTGAGTGGCACACACAAACAAACACACACACACACACACACACACACACACACACACACACACACACACACACATGCACACACATATTCACACTGGCCCTGGCCCTAATAAAAATGGGCTTTGCCATATGGAGGCCATGTGCAAGACTGGCCTCTCTGTGCTCAAGCGTGTGTGTGTGTGTGTGTGTGTGTGCAGGAGAGGCTTGTACAGCACCGCAGACCCACAGACAGATGCATACAAACCTATGACATGTGTATGAAGGTGTGTGAGTGATTAAAAAAAAATCCATTTATGAAGGTTACATTCCCAGACATACACACTTTGACATACGGTGGCAAATTCGTACACATGCAGTAGACGTAACGCAACGAGAGCCTGTTGTATAATCTTTGAGAAATTAGCTCGTGCTTTGGACGTCGCCCATCTAATTCGGCGAACTGGCAGGGAAATTCTGAGCAGGTAAATGTGGGAGTAATGTTCTGTTCTCCTTCAACAAACTACTGTCAATGTGCCCTCAGGCGATGCAGCTATTCTGAGCTGCGCTGAGACCAGAAGAGAGTGGCAGTCCTGGAGAACTTCCAGATGTGTTTAACTAGAAGATAAAGATGTGGACTCAAGAATGATAACAGCTGATTTTCTGTTCAGGATCAGTCATAAATGATTATGATGACCCTTACAAGTCGTTAAAAGTCTTTCTATTTGCCAGAGTACAGATTAGACGCTTTGTTGAGGCTTGCATGCCACCATATAGCTGCTTTTAACATCCATCTTCAGGTCCTAATATCTTACAAGAGGTTCCACATTCATGCAGGCGTACAGTTAATGCACCTCAAGGTTCCCTAAAGGTACCGGTGGTGTTTCTCAGTGCCCCGCTGTGGACGACTAAAAGCTGTGAAAGAGTGTAACTGTGTGAGCGTGAGGCTGAGTGGTGCTGACAAAAGAGCGTGTGTGCTCAGTGACCCTTCTCAGGATAAATAAAGGTTAAAATCATATTTCACAGCCCTCAAAATGCAAGACCAGAAGAAGGCGCAGGAATTGCATGGTTATTACTTTACATGTGAGTCCATATAACCTCATACTTAGCATATGCCCACTACTATTATTGCTGCAGCACAATAGCAGCAAGGAGTAAGTGTACTTGTCATTCTCCCCAGGGGTTTGGTAATAGCTGTGTTTTAGATATTTCCTCAGAGAAGAAGAACTTTCTCTGGGCCATTTATAATTGGTTCCAGTGGATCATCTCTCTTTTTTATCTTCCTGGCTTACTCATTTTGTTTTTTTCCTTTCCTCTCCTCTCCCACTGTCATGCTCTCCCTTTCCCTAACTCTCTGTAGTGCGCCTGCCTGTACACATGGTGGAAAGGGGCTGAAAATTACGCAGCTGTTATTTGTTCTTTTGCCCAGTCACCTGCCTTAATGTGCGCGGTTGCACAAGAGGGTGGAAAAAGAGAAACCTCTCTCCTCACAGATAAACCCATGAGACGCAGAGGGAGAAAAGCAGTGCATCCATAGAGGCATGCACATTTTATGAAAGTGAAACTTTGCATTCAGCTTTTATCGATTTTTAGTCCAACTAAAACATCTAAGAGATTAAATCTCAGTAAAATCTTAAGAAATTCCAGGATTCCTGGAAGTTTGGGGATTTCGATGCTTAAAATATAAAGATTCATTCAAAGGTTGACTTACTGTATGGATCGTCCTCACTTTTGGTGCCGTTAACTTTTCCTTTCTTGTCAATGCGAAGGAAGAATTTCTGGTAGGAGAACAGTTTCCTCCTGCGCACATCTCCTTGTAGATGGTTGTAGCTGCTCCGCACGTGGCGCCCGACGACCGTCGCGGAGGACGATGACACATTGGTCGCCCGTGGCAACCTCGCAGAGGATGCGTGCAGCGGTGGTGGTGATGATGATGATGATGATGATGATAATGATGATGATGATGGAGAAGGTGGCGGATGTGAGATGAAGATGCTAGGAGGAGTACCTCCCGGCGCATCGTGGTCCTTTTCAGAGTCTGATGATAGAGTGGACAGGGGTGAGGACGAGGACGGTCCGAGCAGCAGAAGCAGGATGAGGAAGGTGAGGGAGAGTAGGAGTGAAGGAGGTCTGCAGCAGGGGCAGGAGGAGAACCAGGCGACCGGTGCACCTTGTGTCACTGTCCATCTACACATGGTAGTGGAGCTGGGAGAGCTGTGGAGGTGCACAGGGGCTGGGGCATGCTGAGCTGGGTGCAGGGAGAGGGAACGAGAGTGGGAGAAACTCCCCCTGACTGACCGACTACACCTCCTCTGTCTGGGGACCCCCAACCTCACTGGGACTGTTAAAACCTGTAGAATGGCTGGGGTGACTGTGGTAGCAGATGGAGCGTTATCACTAATTCTGATGGTGATGGCGGTGCAGCTGCCGGTGGTGGTGAAGCCCTCAGTGACTCTGCTGTAGTCCCCTCTGTTTATTCCTCAGCAGCGCCGCAGGAATGCGTCAACATCCATAACTCAGATCACCTCGCAATGGGAACAACTGGGGGGCTCGCGTCAAAGACCTCTCACCACCTCCACCCTCTCCTCCCGAGACCGCTGCTCTTTTTGCTCCCGGTTGCTCACACACACATTCACTCCAAATCCTATTTTAAAGTTTGAACGCACACACACACATGTTCACACCCAGAGACAAAAAACACACATCAGTTCATTCATATACACTGCTAGAATCTACTCCACACACAAACACACACACACGACCCAAACCATTTATCTTCTCCAGTCCAGGGAGGTGGATAACAGGAAGGCGGAGGAGGTCTGGATGAAATGAAAAGATGCCAAACTGCTCAGTACAAAATGAATAAATAAAAACAGGAAGTCAAAAAAAAAAAAAAAGGATTAATGCTGCTTCTCATAAAATGTCCAGAGAAATCCACGCAAGGCAGGCCACAAAAAAAAAAAAAGAATCCAGACTTTCTTCTCTTCTTTTCTCTCTTTGTTTCTCTCGGTTTGTCGGAGCTGGTTTGAAGTTACTTGAGTGTGTAACTGAGCCCGGGAGCTCTCGTCTTTCTCCCCTCTCTTGTTGTGCGTCTTGTCAGTGAGCTGAGCTCCCTATCTCTCCCCTGTCCTTGCCTCTCGGAGTCTGAGCGCTGGAGCAGTGCGTTGCCTCTCTTCTTTCCTCCTGTGTGTGGCTCCCTCTCCTTTGGCCCCCTCCCTCTTTCCTTTGCCTCTCCCTCTCTCCTATCTCTATCAGCGCTGCTCTGTCTGGTTATCTGGAGTTTCTCTGAGGTGACTGAATCTTGTCTTTCCTTTCACCTTATTTATCTGCTGCAGTTCCCCAGATGTCATCTCTTAGTGTAATTGGATGTCTATGAAAACCACTTGGCTTTGAAGAGCTGTGTGCATTTATGTGTGTGTGCATGTGTGTCTGCACATGTACATATGTGTTTGTGTGTGTGTGTGTGCGGAGGGGGGGGAGGGGGGCGGAGTGGTGGTGGTGGGGGGGCTCTGTCCCACCCCGTTTTCTCTTTCCCTCCCTCCCTCCCTCTTCCACTTTTTCTCCATGTCTCCTCCCCTTCCCAGACAAAACCCCACCAGTTGAGCAGAGCAGGTCCGAGAAGGAAAGAAAACCTTTCCTTCATATCTCTCTCCTGTTGCAGCGCTCTAAGGTCCATCTTCAGAATATTTCTGTCGTCGTGATTAGCTCGGGTTTTGTTTGAAAAATGTTCAATACTCATGCTGATACAACACCCGAGTTTATGTACCAAAGTAATGCAGGTTTAATTCTTTAATTTGAGAAATATGAAGATGTTTCTCTATAAAACATTTAACAAAAAAAGATACCAAAGGTCTGAAAAGTTTAATGTGTCGAAACATCTGAGACGGCAGCACAACAACGCACTAAATAACAACAACAACAACAACTAAATAATCTGAAATTGGCAAAACAATTTATTTTAAATGAAGTAACTACCTGAAGAAGACAGAAAAGATTATCACTGCATTTTGTTTTCTCATTTTTAAACTTCTAGCCCCACTCATTATTAAGTGTATATCATATTCTCTGCTAGTTTCTCAGTAAATATTAAATTTTTGGGTACATAACTGAAATAGAGGACATTAACTTCACCCATAAATAAAAGATGAAGCAGAGTGTTAGTTCGGGTGGAGCACTGAAGTCACGTTTGCATTAGCTGCATGCTTCACATGAGTCACTCGCTCATTCACAGCTTGTGTGGCCATCAGCTGACTTGTAACATCCAATCACATTCAATGCAGGTGTACAACGCACCTTAATAACCTGACACCTCACCACCCAAACATCCTCCTTAACTAAGATTTAATATGGATGTATGTGTTCATTAAAGGTGGGGGCGATTGAAACTGTGCACTAATTTTCCACATTAGTTTTTCTTCTCTGGTCGAAGAGATGCTCATTATGCTCAAAACCTCCTGCAGCGTTTATGACGGAGTTAAAAAGCTACAAATTCTCCACCCTCCATGACACATGATTGCCCTATAATGGCCATGAGTTTCTTTTTCTCATTTGAAGATGCAGCGAACAGATTGGAGCCAAGTTTCCCCTCAGCTGTTTTGACAGATACTATCAAGTGATTTCTCTACTTCAGACCTTAATCTTTAGATAAACATCGCTCTGTGTTTGGATAAAAGAAGTCGTACCTTACGTGTGTCGTTGCGTTTCACCTTTCAAGAATCTAGGTCTACTGTCTGGTTTCAGCATTGTTTAATTTCCTTTTCACATTGTCAGACAACAGCCATATCTCCGCCCCTGCCTCCTCTCTTCTCTTATGAGTCTCTCCGTTATTACTGGACTGCTGCCTTCTGTCCGAGGTATGCACCGGATAAATTTGAGTTATCACATTCTGCTGTTTCTTCATTCATTCAGTCAGTGTCGATCTATCTTGCATTAATACTTCTTTTAAACAGTTCCCTTTGCTGATGCACCAACAGCACAGTAATAACAATGTGATGTACACTTACAGTCAGCCGGCATTTCCCTATAAGGTGGTTAACTCTAGCTGATATTATACAGATGTTCAGTGCTGCCAGCAGTCTGTCATTCACGTCAACATTACAGCCGACTATTCCCCACCGAGGGCCTGTCGATGCACATGACAAAGATTGATTTGATGGTGAAAGACCAACTACTGTGCAGAACTTTACAGGCTGTGTAATGAAGTTACATAATTTGATATATTAATGATCAATGATTGAATTGGATGCTAGATGTTAGATGTAATTGTTGTGTGAGCGGTAGAAAATGGTGCAGGTATGAATGAGTGTGTTTACTATTTCTTAAGGGATCATTAGAATTAGACCGGCCGACGGCCGATATTCAGGAAAAAATATGCAATCTGGAGATCTGGATTATGTTTCGAGTCACTGAATGGGGAAAAACAATTGATGGTGTTCATGGTATTTTAATCCTAACATGACAGGTATGGAAAATGTGTGCCAAAATGTGCCCTACAAAAAACTAAGTAAGCTTTGTTTTTAGCCTAGCAGTTGTTGATTATTTGCAGCTCCTACCAGCTGGTTAGGAGCTGTAATGATAATTTCCAGCCATGCTGGATTAAATTTAGACTTCGATGGTATATTTAGTTTTCAGTAACAGGCTCATTGAGGCTAGAAAAAAAGAAGAGGGAGAACCAATGATGAGTCAGGATTTAAAAAAAAGAAAAAAAAAGAAAGTGATTTAATTTATAATGACTCGATGAACCAACTTTGGTCAAAATATAAGACTGTGTTATGTGGTTCATTTGAATTTCAAGGACTTTTTAAGCACTTTGTTTGAAATGGGGCTTTATTCACTTTTTTGCTATAACAAAACAAAGAACGAGCAGTACTGGCAGCGTGTCAGCCGATGATCTGCAACTGGAATCGGCACCAAAATAAAGTTGATCGGGGCATCGCTACTTGGAGTTGAAATAAAAGCATTTTGTGGGGCATTTTATGGCTTTCCTGCCAAGTTGACAGCAAAGCGATGGCAGGAAATGAGTGGAGAGAGAGATGGGGAATGATGATATGCAACAAAAGTCCTCCGGGCTCACGGATGTTGCGGTTAATGGTTGTTGCGCGTTAACCCTTAGGCCACCAGAGTGACCTCCATCTGCAACTATTTCAATTACTGATTAATCTCTAATTAAGTCCAATTTTAAAGTTAAAAAATACCAAACATTTCCAGCTTTCTCAATTATGAGGGTTCTTTTTCTTTTTTACATCACCATACATTGACGTCACTTTGGCAAAACAACTATTTTTTTTTTTTTTACATTTTATGAGCATTAATCAAGAGACAATTATCTGCAGATATTTTAGTATTTTAGTTGTAACCCTGTTGGGACTTACAAGCCTTTTAAAAAACTGTCCACCTGACCATCTGTTTTACACTTCACACACATGCCCACATGTATACCAGAACACCATCAACATGTCAACACCTGCAGACAAAATTCAGCACCACGGACAGCAATTTACGACGCGCTTCTTCAACGCGCTCATGTAATCGAATATCCTTAGATCGACTGAGATATCGTAAAGTTTCCTGAGTGTCTTTCCAAGCTGTTTGACATTTTTTGGATTGCCAGACATGTACAGACATGATCCCCACCGAAGAATAGACTAGCAAAGTGTTGATACACTGAGACAGAGACACCCTGCAGGGCTGCATTTTAGATGGAAATGTACTTTTGTCTTTTAAACTAATGTGTGTGCAGCCTAATTTCATTAAAATAAAAAAAACATCCTTTCATTAATTTTAAGTCCTGTAGACAGAAACTCTTTAGATAATTTACTCCTAGTTTTCTGACATTTTACACACAAAAATAAGAAAATGAATAATCAAGGAAAGTAATCAACAGATGAATCAATAATGAAAATATTAGTTGCAACCATGAAGTCTCAAATGTTACTGACGCTGTCTTTTTTTGGTCATAAGTCACTTTACTGTAGGCAGGTTTAGGTGGGTAGTATCGAACATTGAAGCTCATACATTGTGGCTATAAAGGCAGAACACTGGCTGAATGAACGAATGAATGAGAACTTGTGAAGCAATCAAAGTGAAAACTCCCAGGGAAAGAACAAAGGAGTGAGAAGAAGAGACAGAAAAATGCAACGAGATGGAGTGAGCAGGAGAAAGAGAGAAAAAACATCTGGTCAGTGGCTCTGTGGCTTGAATTTGGGGTGTAGAATGACAACACACACAGCACACACCCACACACACACACACACACACACACACACAAACAAATGCACAGTTTGTCTCTGACCCTTCTTTTATTGCACTGAAATCTTTCAAGCTGTTTAACCGTCTGTGTGTTGTAATAGTAAGCATGAATCACTATTGCACTAATTATCAGTTACTGATCAATTACTGACTGATCTCTTCATTGTTTGCAGTCTTGTTGTTCTGTCTAACAGTCGTAACAAGACTCAGATGTTGGAAGTCAGTCGTCCGTGAGGGAAAAAATGTTTTGTCACACCAGAAAACAATTTGTTTGATGCAGCGGAGCACCACATATTCAGCTTTTTCCCTCTGAAATACTCAACAAGGCTGTAGGGGCTTCCCTCTCTGGAAAGAATCGTCATTCAAATGTTTGCTTTACAATAAGTTACACACTCTTCAAAATTGATTCACGTCATTTGCATCAGTTTATTCTCTGGCTAGATATTTTTAAAAATATGACACAGCAGAAATCGTGTCCCATAAGATTAACGGAAAAATATGTAAAAAATGCGATTATAATTACACAGTCATGGTTGTAAGTCTAGGTCAGGATACAAAAGCGGTGCCTCTAATGATGAATAAATAATTTTTTTAGATGTGGTCACATTTCTCAAAATCTTTTTTTTTTTCTCCCATCATAGGAAAGAAATGAGTCAGTCTCACTGTCTCGTGGTTTTGGCTTGAAGCTGTCGTTGCAATCTGAGGCCAAACTTCAAAGTCAAGCAGAGTGGAAGTGCTGATCCAGGGTCAGCACCCAAAGCCAAACGGCTGTGATCTTTAATATATATTCCCAAAGAGCTCCGCGGACTTTAGATCAGTAAATGTGAGCGGCTTTGCGGATTCGAGCCCGGATGAGGTGACACAGGTCCCCTTTGGCTCCGTTGGTCATGCCTTGGATAAGTCTTGATTGCTCATGCCTAGGAGGAGAACGCCATTAGGGACCAGCAGTTTGGCTCAGTGATTCTAATTGTTTCATTGCGGTTTGGGCTGGTGGCTTTGAACGCATTATGGTCTTCAAACTAGTTGTGCAGAAATGGCCCTGGCAGTTAACTTTAATTACAGACACATTAAAGCACTTATTGACAAAAAGGAGGTCTTACGATAAACTTACAGATACTGTACACTAGAGTTACGGTCAAACTGCTGAATAGATCATTCTCAGTGAAAGCAAAACATCAGCGACGATCTTAATAATCCAGAGCACTTTGATTACGATCTGTTCTGATTCGAAGCATGAAAAATAGTCATTTTAAATTAATCAGCGCTCCTTTTTTTCAAGGCTTTGTTTTGTTGCCCTTCCCACATTATTTTTGTCATCCCATTGGAATGTACTACACGGATTTGAAATGGAAACAAACACGGATCAGCGTGTTAACTGTAGCAATAAGAGAAACACGAGTAAACACCTTTTTTTTTTAGGCAGGCCTCAGAAGGTGTGCCAGAGTCTTTTAAACTCAAAACGTGACCTTCACATCGCATAAACAAAGATGTTCTTAAACAGTGACATAGAACAATGAAACTTTGGTCTAAGGGTGTTTTATGATTCACACACCACAGTATTTCCGATTGTCTCCTCATGCTGATTTTTCCCTCCACCAAAAAAAAAAAAAGAGGCAGGTTTATAATCACGAACAAATCTCTCCTGAAGCTACAAACAACACATAAAGGCAGCACTGTCTTCAAGTAATAATTCATCTCATTTAATGTCACCCTTGTCACATATAAGAATCTTGACGATCTGGTTTCTGTCATTGACAGGAACGTTTTATTGTTTAGAAATTGAATCATATGAGCCACACATGAGTACTTTCTTCTGGGTTGAGCATTTTTGTCTTCAAGGCCTGATTCACATGATTATTGGATAAAGATTTCACCATCAATATTCCTTAAAGGGAAATGGACTGACCCATCAGAATAAATGCACCTGAAGGTTAAGACACTAAAGTGTTTACCAATGGAAACAAACACAGAGCCTGATACAAGGCTGCTGTTCTTCTTCATCCACAAGTGTCCTCTAAAATTGACAGTGAGGGAGAGAATAGTTTATTTCTTGAGGCCATGCAGTAAAATAAAATTATGATCCAATATGAAGTCATAACAGAGCTAATGATACATTTGAAGGAAAGTGCCGCCATATTTTGGTTTTTAGACACCAAACCTCGCATCTGCAAAACAGACATAACCCTCTGACATCTGCCTTACAGATATATCCAAACATCAACAGCCCTGATGCCATGATGAGCCATACAGTCAAACACACACCGAAACATAAACTTCACAGAGAACATAGGAAGTCTGTGCAGCAGGTGTTGATCTTATTAATGGCTCAAGCGGAAGTATTTGTTGCTTCTTTTGTGCCTTGGCTCGATAAGGTCAGTATAAACTAACATCATCATTAACGCTGGATGTGGTTTCAGATTAAGAATTACTGTCAGTGGAAATACAGCACCGACAAATCATCATAGAATTTAAATAGTGTTGGTTTCTTATGGCGAAACCTTTTATGGTGCAAGTCTACACTGGACTTCAAAGTCTGACATCACCAAACCTCATCGACTCCGTCTGCAGCCAGTTTCATACTTAATTTGTCAACTACTGGCTTAAATTACAAACTGCGATTCCTCGTATCAGATGGTGCCGCTTCTCGACTGAGTTTACATTCTGAAATGTAAACCTAAAGTTTTGAAAGGTTTCCCAACGCACCGCTGACAGCTTCTTCTAATAGTGTTGAGATAGCTTCCATATTTTAATAATGTTAACTACATGGAAGTAATTACAGCACGGTCCATGCAGGAGACTAAAAAGCTGAAATGTTAAACACAACTGCCACTGGAATGCTAATTCTCATGATACATTTACCATGGTAACAAATAACATTTCACCACGGCGATGATCATTTCCATCATTTGGCTGGGTGTTAACATACTGGCAGCCACCTTAGTGTCGAGGGAATGAACTCACTGACCTGAAGATCTTCTTTCATAAGAATGATCCTCATATTCTCCATTTGTGGCCTTCTTTGCTGTCTGTTGCTGGAAATGTCTCGTTTACTTAAGACATGTATGTCGTCATCTTTTAGACCCGTTCAGCTGAACAGAGCAGTTATAGTGGATCTCAGCCTTTATTCACTAGTTTTAAAAGGTCGTCGTATAGACAAGATAATGCATATGAAATAAAATAAGATAGACTTTATTGATCACACCGGGGAAATTCACTTGTTAAAGCACCTCACAATATACAAGATGGATAAGAAATACAAGTCCTTCCTGCAGCGAGTGACCTGGTTTTGACTCTGGCCTGTAGTCCATGGACGTTTCCTTTGCCGCGTGTCGTTCCCCTGCTTTCTCGCTGCTTTCCTGTCTTCCTTCATCCGTCCACCCTCATTTGCTCTCCTGTCCGCTCTCACAAGTTGAAAGCCATCCAGAGTTACCAGTGAATCCCAAGCGAGTTCATTCAGCTCCGTCTCTGTGATGGTACACTCTTTATACTCCCTCTCTAGCCTGGTTTGCACCGTTAGCTCCTCCATCTTATTGGGGAGACATCTTACATTCCCCATGATACGCATGGTTTATACCATGATAGCCTTTGTACCTTGATAGCACACATTTATCCACAGCATCTCATTGAAATCTGTATATTTTATTCCTGCTAATCTTTGGGGCAATGCTTTACTGTAACTCACCATATTTAGCATTTATAAGTACTATAAAAGCATGTAATAAAGTAAATAAAACGTACTAAAATATAGTAATGAGCAGATACTACTATCCATCTATGTATTACATTAAATGACACCTTTTAATTAACATCTTTTGGATTACAACAACCTAAAAAATATCATACACATTTAAAATATTCTGCATGTTGTGAACTTTTGCACACTATCCGGTCAATACTTGAACATTCCTGGACAAACATGTACAGCTCTTTTCTTTTTAAAAAGATAGTGTACATAGTGTATTTATATTTTCTAGCACCATCCTCATTTATACTTAATGTTTGTTATGCACCAAAATTGAAAAATGTCAATGTATTTAATATTATAACCATAATTCCTCCTGTTGGTACAGGAAAAATTTTAAAAAAGGTGAAATTTAAAAATATCTCTCCATAGGACAAGTCCTCATAGTTTATAATTATATTATAGTGTTTAAACCATTTATTACATGTGTAAAATAAATGCCAAAAATATAGCAAATAAAGAGAAACAAAAAATACCTTGTTCATTTTAAACATTATCCCCGGTGCACTATATTTTCTCCACCATTTCACCAGCGCACCAACATCCACATCGATCTCATCATGCTGTCCGGTGGAGGTGCGTGGCCTTCACTGAAATATTAATGTGGGGACTGGGGGTGTTGGTTCCGGGTGAATAATGCAACAGGTGGATTAGTTCTGGTTTCAGAGAAAGCGAGCGGATGGATAAATTAATTATTATAGATCCTTCCATCCACCTTTCTGAGAGAATTAAAGGAAAAAGGAGGAAACGAGAAGAAGAGAAAATACCAGTGACACAAATTTGCATTCACTCGAACTTTACAGATATAAAAAACTAAATAACTCAATAAAATCTCGATGTATTCTGGTTTTGATAGGTTATATTATTGTGAAACATTCAGGGAGGTCTGTTTATGACCTTTATTTGATGGCATATAAAACTGAAAAGACTTTGCATAAGTTGTGTAAAGACGTTAAGTATCATGTCAGTACCTATTTTTAAATCTAGCCTCAGGCCTAGCAATGATTTGGTACATTACATTTAACAGCGATCTCGCTCTCTTTTACGTGACCGTAATGAAGTTTGACATTCAACATAAACTGGCACATCTGTCACAGTCCAGACATGTATGTAGTTAAAGAGAGACTAAATAAAGGTATACAGCATGACTGTGGAAGGGGGAGGTTTTTGGGGGGGGAGTGGGAGAGAGAGAGAGGAGGAAAAGGAGAGAGCTAATTGTCTTTGATGATTGATTATTCTCGTGGCTTTCTTGTTTATTTCACCAGGCGGGAGGTTGAAAGCAGAGTAGGCCTGTGACCAATCAGTGGTCATCATTAAAGGCGGGATGAATGCCAGAACCAATCAAACGCTGGTTCATTAGAAGGCGGGACAAGTGCGAGGCAGTCATGTTGTCTGAAGACAGGCAAACAGATGAGAGGTGTTTGTTAAGTCTGTAAAACTCATTTGAATGTGTGTCGAGTGCAGGACTGTACTGTTGTCTTATACTGCATGTGTTTTTATGAATGCTAGTGTTAAATGTCAAAGACTGTTCATGTCCCCCTCAGGATATATAACTATAATAATTTTATGACATAGACATCCTTCACCATCATCAGGTCCAAATTTAAGTTAGTCCTTTAGTTTATTACCAAATATTTTGCAAACAAATGACATCCCATCAGCCTCGGTTAATGTGTTTAATGCTAACAAGAAATTGCATATGGTGAACATGGTAAACACTATATGTGTTAGCATGTTAGCATGCTGGCGTTAGCATTTAACTTAAAACACTGCCTCGCAGAGCAGCTAGCATGTGACTTTCTATCTCTGAGCTCATGTCTGTAGTAAACATTCGTTAAGGTCTCTCCTTTTGTGAAGTCAAACTGAACTGTCCTTGAAATTAGCAACAGACGTTTTGTTTCACCATCCACACTTGCTTTCACAAGGGCTGCAAATCATTATTTTCACTATTAGTTTTCGTTTGCTTAATTGCTTTAAAATGTGAAAAAAAGTTTAAGTTGCCAGTTTAATTCAGGCAAATGTCCAAAATCAAACAATATCCAGTTTACTATCACATGACAAAAAACAACACAAATCCTCAAAAGACCACGGAATTAGTTTGGCATCTTTGCTGGAAAAAATGATGAATTAATGAATTAATAATGAAAACAGCTGCAGGTTAAGTTTTTGTCTGTTGTAGCTCTAGCTTGCAAGATATCCACTGGGATGATATTTGTCCCTTCTGGTTTGATCCTTGCCACCGTGCTTCACAGTAACAGTAGAGTTTACTTGAGATATCCTCTGTAAGGGACACATCTATGGATCGGCTGCCATGACGTGCAGAGTTGCGTCAGGAATGAGGTAAAATGGAGGCCAGGTGTTTGTGTGACTCGAGAGTTATTTGGCCAAAATGCTCCCAGACCTTTAGAAGCACGAAAAACCTCCTGCTTTAGACATCACAGTGTGGCACTCTGTTTCATTCTGAAGATTTTTTTAAAAAAAAAGCTTTCAGTGCTCTGTTGACCTTGACGCTGACACAAATCCACGCACCTCCAACCTTACACATAAACACTCAGACGTCATGAACACACACACATTTGCATAAAGGTCGGATGAGGGTGAGAGGTCAGAGGAAAGAGTGAGACATGGGAAGTTCTATCAGCTCCTTTCTTATGTTACAGAGGATTTTGTAACCTCCCACACCAACCTAACACACACCAACCTGCCCCCAACCACCACTCATGTCCATTACTTTTGCCACAGTTGGAACCAGACACCGGTCCTGTTCCATGTCCCGAGGTTGGATTTCAAGTATCAGGTTTAAGTGGGCCAATAACCCCCTCCCTCCCCTTTCCTAACCTCTCTGCACACGCTCCGTTAGCAGGTGACCAGTGTAGCTTTATCCTCCACATATAAGCACGGCAGGTAGGGATGTTCCACCTCCCCCGCACGACACATCAGTGAGGAGAAGAGAGGGCGACGGGAGTTGAAAGGCAATTATGTCTGGTCTCTGATGAGAGAACAAACTCAGTCAGACAAAGCCCTGTGATGTGGTGAGGCCATCCAGCCATGCCCAGGTACACAGGTAGACAATAGACAGCCAGCTCAAAGCCCCGCAAAATGCATTCTGTCTAGACACGCGAACAAACCAAAGCAAAAAGAGTCCATACAGGGAGGATGAAGACATTCGTTTGTAGGCGAGACAAGAGAAAAAGGTTGCTGAGCTGAAAATGCTTTGAAAGTACTTTGAAGCACTTGAAATGCACTTGAATTAACCTGTTAAGTACTTGTCTCAGTAGTGAGCACTTCACTTTAAAGATCAATCAAGAAAGATTATTTTACAGAGCTCTTTGTGTTTAGAAGACGTATTTCAAACATGGTCATGACAGAAGACTCAAAACCCTCAAGACCTGTTCATCAGGATCACATAAGCCAAAACTACACCTACGAACCACTAATATTACTGTCTTTTGTAGGTATATTTCTTTAAAAATCTTTATTCATACAGCATTTTAAGGGAATTTGTACTGAATAAAGTCGTATTTTACATTAGAGACTGTTAAATTTACGGTAAAACACTGTAATATTTCATAGCAAAACCTTTATTTTATACACCATTCATGTGGTAACTTATATGGCAAAACAGTTTGATGGAAGAACTTGTATTTATAAATAAAACACCAACCTTAAACATGAAATCAACAGTACTAATATCATTATACCGCAATAGCAGAAAAGGTTGTACCGTATTTATTATCATATTTATTACAGTAAAATTCTGGCAACCTCAGCTGCCTGTTTTTTTGTGTTTTTTTTTTACAGTGCAATAAAACAGTCCAATTTCATGGCAAAACCTTTATTTATACTATATATTCAGTAGTACTTTAAATGACAGACTGTTAATTGTACGGTAAAACACTAATATTTAATGGCAAAACCTTTATTTTATACAGCATTCATGTATTAATTAATTATTTGGCAAAACAATTTTTCTTTTGATGAAAAAAAACTTTTATGGTAAAATATGGAATAAAAACAGCAACCTTAAACATGAAATCCACAGTACTAAGTTATACCGTAATTACTACGGTAAATTTTTGGCAACCACAGCTGCCAGTTTGTTTGTTTTTTACAGTAAAAAGTTTGTTTGTTTTTTACGATGTATTTTGGCAAATATGGAGAGTTCACTGCTCAGAGTATTTATTTTATTTAATCCCCAGATCATATCCTAATTCATATTTACATAGAGGATGCAAAATACTTCCCAAATTTGGCTACCAGGCAAAGATTTTCCAATGATTAATCAATGAATTGATCAGTCCATTGACTATGTTAAGAACTGATTAATCATTTCAGTCATTTTCAGGCAAAAAATGCCAAATATTTACTGCTTCCAGTTTCTCTGATGTTAATCTAATTGTTGGTTAATATACAGTATATGATCATAAACTGAATATCTTGTTTTGGACAAATCAAGCAATTTTAATCCATGTTCATCGGCTATGTATTTTTTAAAAATTATATCAAAATCACTTGAAAGTCTGCTGTACTGATAGTTTAAACTGCGAGTACATCTAAGATAACGTGCAGTCAAAATAACTGTTTGTAGAGAAGTGACCTCCTTTGACGTGAACCCCTGTAGTGTTTTCTCCCTTCAGTCTGAATTTGTTTTGTGATGGTTGATTGATGATACAAGTTGTCATTTGTGTGTAATAACTGTGTTGCAAGTTTTTACAAGGCCGGCACGAACACCTGCGATCGTGTGCTCGAACTCGCTTTGATTCCACGGCGGGCCTCACGACGCCAAATGCATTTACAGCGTTGGAAGAAGCGCTGCTACCAGAGATGGCACACACTTGCACAGACACACATAAAACACACACATGATCCTGTGGTTTTCAAAACCACAACAAACACTCACTCCAGGACTGATCCCATGTCTGCATGTAGTGTTTTCTCCTGTTTACACTCTCCAGTAATGATAGGGCCATTAGACATGAGACTTGGTCTCACATAAAAGGAGTCATCAAGCTTCATCATCACAACGGTCTGTTGCTTGTAATGAGGACAGTGAGGCTGGGCTTCCCCTTGTATAGCTGCTAATGTCTTGACTCATGGGTTCCCACAGCGGTTGTCTCTTACATGTCCTGACTGAAGGTAAATCCCGCTAAACTCTATCTCCGTGTCCAAGTCTTGTGTTTTTATGCTTTGTTGGGTTATTCAAAGAAAATACATAGTATATATACTATAACTCTTTTGATAAACTGGTCGTAACTGTTAGATATGCTGTATGCAACCGATTGTGAGGGGCCTCTAGTAGATATTGCTTTATTTTAATGCATCATATGTGCCTAAAAAAGTTGAGCACTGCTACTCTCTCAGATAAAAGTAATTTTAAACATTGCTCTAATTATTAACACCTTCAAAAGCATCAAATTGTGATTTTACTCTTGAAGTCTGGTCATAACAGTAAACTGTATTTTATTTATTGTCAACAAATTCTATGAAAAAGCCAACTATGCATTGATCCAACTAACAACTATTGACTGTGTAGCCAAAGCCTAATATAGCTTATTTCTCTGCTCCACAGACCTACGATGCTAACAGTTAAAAGCACCTAAACACATAAATGAGCCACAGTTTCTCCAGAGTTCTCCAAAAAATCGGCATGCTAACATGCTCATGATGACAGTTCTAACATGCTAATGCTCATGTGTTAAGCACATAAAATGTTGCACCAACATGGTTGCATCACCAACATAGTTTAACGAGTAAGCATGCTAACATTTGTGGCTGATTCTGATGGATCGTCATTAGTTTTGCAGGCATTTGGTCAAATAAACCAAAGTGTTGGACAAACTTGAAATTGTGTCTGATGGTGCTAGTTTAAGAGTGACAGATTCAACCAAAGTCAGTCTAATTCTACTTCTCTAGAGAACATGAATGTTCTGTACAACATGTCAATCCATCCAGTATGTGTAGAGAATTCTTTAGTCTGGACTAACTGCCTCCCTACAGAGCCATGGCCAAAAATAGTTTATTCTATATACAGTATGTGCGACATGTTTATATTTACGAACTGGCTTGTGCTGAGTGCCAGAACCTTTGAGTGACGGAAAAATGCATTGTTGGTTTTGCCTTATCCTTTTGAAGTAACACTTGATGGATTTATTTAACTTTTAAGTACATGTATCGAATACTCAGCCCTCACGATGGCTGTAAGAAGCTTGGATTCACAACAGTGATCGATGTATTCAATTGTTGATCCAGAATTAGAGCAGGCAATGGACTATTGGTTCAATAAAATATAAGCTTTTTAAGCTATGAGGATAGAGAGCTGTTACAGATTTGCACGGCATCTAACATATGACAGTGACATACAGTATTTGGAACTCTGACACATCTTTGTGAATTTCAAAGGGTCTGTTTCATATGGTGGCCAGCGCAACTGGCATGTCGGCTTCTCTGTTATCGCTATCGGCATGTGTCAGCTTTAGCCAAGTCACTCATATGGAGGCAACAAAACATAAACGACATTGACTCACACTGAGTCTGCAATGCTCTTTTGCAGTGTGCATAAGAAGTGTCTGCTGAGGCCAACTCCCTCATATGGAGGCAACAATACACAAATATCTTTGATGTTTTGGATGCAGACTCAACTGAGACCACATGTTTCCTAAAGAGATGATTAATGGCTAATAGAACAGAAAAAGGATTAACGAGCATCGCCACAATAAATATAAGGTCATGAACTATATGCACAGCAAACAAAATGTCACGTCACATTTGTTTGTACAGCGGTTTTGATTGTTGGTCTTGTCTGAGATGTTGATGAGTAACGAGGCAACATGGGAGCTCCCAGGGAGAAAAACCACAGTATTTTTAGAGTAGAGCTCGCATATGTGTGTTACATCAGCAAAGTTAGGTAAGTCACATCACTGCTGGGCTCTTTACCGGGACTGTGGCCTACTTTCTCAAAACAAATAATACATTAGATTGCACCTGTAACTGATTTTAAGGTACCACGATTACATACAGTACAGAGATCCTCATCAGGATTAATGGGCCACATTAACTATTATGTAATATGTCATTTATACCGTCTCAATCCTTGTTTATCTTCACAAAAACTCAGGTTATTTTCCTGGTCCACTTCTTCTTTGTACTCAAACTGCACTGTGGACAGCGGTGCAGTGAGAATCAGAGAATCAGTACCTGACCACATCTCTCTCTGTTTGTGTTTTTTGTTGCGAGTTCATACCTGAGCATTTCAGAAGAGGACCAATTTGCCCTCCAGACTTTGTTAACTTTGGTCATTTTCCCCTGGTTTATGTGCTTCTACCATGAGTAAATATGCCACGTAGTTAAATTGTTTCCTTTTGGCTGTTTTTACGATCAGGTTTTCTCAGGGTGTTTTATTTTGAAAAATCGACCAGATTTCCCATGTGTGTCTGACTTGTGGCCAGCTCGATCTGCTCTGTGCTGATTGACGAGGCTACTTGCAGCGGTTGTCCGTCAAAAATAGACTGGCCGCGTATTCTCAGCAGAGCAGAGCGATGAGACACTTCTGGAACACGACGCGGCTCTTCTGGTGGTGGTAACAAACATTGTCTGAAGAGGCCACGATCAACTCCGGGGACCGCGGCACACCCGGAACAAGGCACGGCTGCGACACGTTCCGGGTGGAATTTAGCAGTTATTCTTGTCCATGTAAGGCTGCGTTCAGGCCAACTTGAACCCTGCTCTCATTCGTTTCAGTGGAGCCCGTCCATTGACACAGCAGAGATGCTAATGCATGGGGTATCCCAGAGAAAAGCCTTTTGCTTACCATTGCATTAATATTATTTACCTCCAGATCATCAGGATTAAAGATAAAATAGTTGTCGTGATAATTTTACCTTTCCAGAGTTGTTAAATCCCGCCTGTGAGTGTCACAAACTGTTGTTGCAGTGTTTTGGCATCTGCTCTGCCTTTAAATGCATTAATCTGTTACTCCAGCTGGACTTCCTGATCGTATTTCATTGTCTCACCACTACATTAAACTACATGCCTCCCGCACAGCCCCCTGCACTGTTTTAATGCAGCCTTGTTTTCAGTCTGGTCGTAGATTTCCTGTCATATTATTTCCATATTAATAGCACAGAGCCTTTTAATATTTTGTATCCAATAACCACAAAAGGAGAAATGATTCAGATTTTGAGTTTATTTTACCACCCAAATTATCCTCTCTTCTCTTTCCTCAATATTTCCTAACTGTGTCACTGTCTTCCCAACATAGTTAGACCTGTTTGTGTGGCAATTCTCTTTGTTTGTATCTTGGTAGTGAGCAGAGAGCAGCCAAGTACATGGTATTGTCTAGACCTCACAAAAGCAGCCTCACACAGCCACAGATAATGGAGAAATACCATACTATTGCCTCAGTCTCCTAAATCAGCTCAACACATTCTGTTAAGATGTGGCAGGATAACAATAAAACAACACAGATTGGACGCAGTCAGCAGTGTATCTTTGATGTGATCTGTCATGCATCTGGTAAAAGTAAAGCATATCATTGGTAGACTAACAAGCCAGCACTAGCTTAGCATCTAGCTTTGCCATGTGGACTGACAAAGTGAGACAGCTGAGCAGGCTACAAAATTAAACTCATCAGAGACACATTAGCCACCTGCTGCTGTCGTGGACGGGTCTTTTTCTTCTTCAACAACAAACTCTGCAGAAGAAGTGGTTTCCTCCTCTTCATAACTGTTGGTTCTGTAATTTTCCAGCAGCTGAGCTGACTCAACAGGAACACTTGTAATCTTGCTGCCAAGAGACTTTGCATTTTCACACCTATAGCAGGCCTCTAGTGAAGGCAGAATTTACTGCAAATGTGCAAGCAATCTGTGAATTGGTGGCAAATTCACCACTTACAGAGGGCAGAAGGGGGACTGCATGAAAACTGTAATGATTTAATGTTTTAATGATGTATGCATGATGATGTGGACAGTTCTTTGGTTTGTTTTTTGAGCTTTGAAACAAAATACTCATTGAATTCTGCATTTTAGGCTGCACTGACAGAAAATCGACAGAGGTTTTGTTGGATAAATGAATGTGACTTGGGTTGTTTTGGATCTGAATGTTATTGGTGAAGCAGACAAAGACCACTGACAGTAAAAAAATGGACAGCATATGCGTGAAGTCACCCATGGGTTTCTTGAGAGCCATTCTGAAGCTCAAAATCTGTGGTGCTGGCTGCCACCGTGTTGGTAGCCCTACATATTCTACCTCCCGGCTACTCTAAAAATAGGCTGACCTGAGGAGGGCTGAATGATGCCTGGATACTCAAATGAGCTGCCTGTAACGACACCTACCTATCAATAAAAGTAGGGACACTGTTAATTATGCAAAAATGTAGCCTTAATATAATTTGAACAGGTGAGTTATACAAATTCACCCTCAGTACAGTTGTCATGAACGGGGAAATTAGCTATAGAGACCAAAACAGTTTTTTGTACCAGGCTGTAGACATGTTTATTTCTGCTGTGAAGTTTGGACATTTGAACATGGGGACTTATGGAGACTGACTCGTTCTGTAGCCAGCCTCAAGTGGACGTTTGAGGGACTGCAGTTTTTGGCACTTCTGTGTTGGCTTTACTTCACAGTCACAGAGGTTGCCACTTGGTCCCAACACAATAGGTATGTTGCAACAACTACAGCAGAGGGTATGTCTATTGCCATTTTTCTCCTTTTAACAGTCACATTGTATTACTGTTCTGTAATAGTTGAAGCATATGAAAGGTTTGTCCTCTCCACCACAGCAGCCTGGCTTTGCACCTGTCTTACCCTCATTTTTTTACTCAAACCTCACCCACATGCTACAAATCAGCAATACTTTAATGGTGACTTGACAAGCTGCTGAAAGAAATATGCAGTTGCAAAACCAAAAAAACAAAGTTAATCTGTACCAGACACGTATGATAAAAACACTCCATCCAGAAAACTTTCAATTCGTCAAATTGAGTTTTTTTTTCTGTTGTTGTTGTTGTTGTTGTTGTTGTTTTTTAATCATTTGTTGAATGGTTTGAATCATAGTCATACATGGATCGTGCTTCAATGCCTTCAAATGGGAATGTCCCAATCGTCTCACAAGGGAAATCAGAGAAAACTACATCCTTTGGATGGACTCTTGTAGGAAGTCAATCATAGGCTCAAATGATTTCACTGGCAAAAATTAAACTGTTGTATTACATTTATAAAATTCATTTCTACCTACCCACATTTTTTATCCAGATCTACTCAACATTGAATGAAAGAAAACAGCATAAAGTGTCTTTGTGAGATGTTACCACATGCCACGGGATTATCTTCAGTGTACCTTGGCATTGATTCTACAGGTCTATGAACTCTACTGGAGGAATGAAACACCATTCATCTCCATCATGGTGTTGGAAAACATTGTCCAACACGTCAGTCCAAAATCTCCAATAGGTGTTCAATTAGGTTAAGATCTGTTGACTGCGAAGGCCATATCATGATTCACATAATTTTCATCTTCATCAAACCATTCAATGACCCCTCATGTCCTGTGGATGGAGGCATTGTTATCCTGGAAGAGTGCCCTCCCATCAGGACAGAAATATTTCATCATAGGCTTTGTATCAACTTGCTATGAGCCTTCAAGTGGACCCAACAAAATGTCCCCCACTGCATGATAGAGGCACTGGATCAACACAATATTGGACTGGTCAACCCTGTTTACTGATGTCTGAAGCTCCTGCCATCTTTGCCCCAACAATGAACCCTTTTTCAGTCACTTCGATCTTCTCCTCTTACCATCTTGATGCAAGTGGACCTGCTGAGCATTTTTATAAACACCACAGACGATGATTGGATGTTAATTTTTTAAATTGTACCATGGAGTGTACCTATGTAGAAGCATCTGCATTAGTTATGTTGCTCGGTTTTTCCTTTAATTTGTCACCCCTCTCTATCTCACACGCATGCCAAGAGAAAAAAAAGTATCTACAAGTTCCTTTACTGTACCTCTTTTTTTTTTCTCTGTCTGTCTGACTTTCTCCACTTGTCTTGATTCATAAGGTCCATGACCTGGGTTGCTCTCACTGATAAATCAGTTTGATCCACCTAAAGAGACCACACAGAAATACATGTGGATACTGATTCTTTGAACCTTGCAAGACGTCTGTGGATTTCTCCTGACACACATGAATGTTTATCTCTAGAAAGTTTATTTGATTTTATTAACTGCTCATCTTTAAAAGCTGGTATTTATAATGGACCTTGACAGATAATATTTGCTTGTCGAGAGGCAACAAACTAATAATAACATACCATCATTGGAACACTCAGCCATGTTGGACTGAGCCTTAAACAAACACATGATTGAATGACTACTCAACCTCTCACTGATGGGGATTACAGTACTTTGAAACCTCATTATATCATGTCTGATTATGGATTTAATCCTGATACTGACATTAACTAGTCCACTGGACCGAAACTAGGCATCCATTCATGCAACAGGGGGGACCTGGTACATGGTCCACTGAAACGTTGTCTTGAACCGAGTTCTAAATCAGAACTTTAAATTTAGAAGAAACGCTATATGTTTACAAATTCAGCCCAAAGACAGATGCCTGAAAGTTTGCAGTGAACTGAAGTGTAACATTGGTAAATCATGCATTCATGGAGGGAGGTTAAAGTGGAAAAGTGGAGGCTGAGGAGAAATCGTTCTGGACCTTTTCTCCAACACCACTTTTACACAAAAGTTTTCCCCTTTTTATAGCAAAAATTGCACGAAAAAATTCAATTTCCATGTAAGGTATAGCATGACATAAGTCACGAAATCAAACCTTAACTTCAACCTTAATTTTGGCTGTGGGTACAATGACAAAGCAAGGACTGAAAGGTTCAATACCAAGTGCCAATTCTCAGATGAGATTTCCTGTCAGTGAACACTGTGAAACTGTCCTTCCAAGAAACATGACAACATCAGTCGTTTGAGCAAATTCCCAAAAACATCTGTTTATGTTCAAGCCAAAAAAAAAAATAGAGGGCAACATTTCACCTTGTCCCACCCTCGATGCGATGACACTGTCACAAATTTTTTTACTGTTAGACACATGTACTAAAGTCACCATAAAACCTCAACGACTAACTGTGAACTACTGACCGTTACCAACGTTACAGCGGTACAAACCCCAAAATAAACAGTTTTTGCTGTGATTTGCAATAAACTGATAATCAGATGCCAAAATAACTACATCATGATTGCAATTTAAAAAAAAAAAGATGACAAGCAAACAACTTTTAAAATGCTTCCTTTAAAACTTCCTTGCTTACTTTTCTCAAATCTAGAAAACCTAAACATCATCAAAGTTCAACCAGAGTGGTGTCAGATCAGAAAACAGTTTAAGTTTTGCAGCACTAATGTTTAAAGGTTATTAAAGGTACAGACAAATGACGTAGTCCTGTTAATGTGTTTGTCAGACACTCCATTACTATGGAGGGTAATTGTAGTTTGACTACTAAAGTCTCATGAGGGGATAAATTTGTCTACCAGCTCTTAAAACCAGCTGTTCCAGATCTTGGTAAATGTTGCTCTGTCTGATCGCATAGTTTATGTTTAGAATTACATAATGTAGCAGCATTCATGTCCAATTTCTTCAGAAGCAATCCTAAATTTAACTTCCTCTTCACCATTTTGTTGAGAAAAATGCAGTTGATGTTAAACAGAGTCCCTTTCACAACATTTGAGAGCAGTCTTGATAAAACATACACCAAGAGCAGATTTGGAGTGGAGCTGCTCGCCATATATTTTAATGTAAAAATATTAGCAAATATTTCAAAGCAGCTGCCAAATGAATGTCTTTACGTGTGGAACTATGGTAAAAATTTCATATGAATAATAATGTAACAGTTTTGTTTGGCCTGTGTGGAGCCTATTAAAGCCATATAACGGTCAGTTCAGCATGCAGGGACCTCCAGCAGTGGGTCATGCCAACTCGGTGAGCTCAATAGGAAAGGGTGACCCACATTTTGTCTGTCTTTCTCATTGCCTGCATATTTGTTCTGTTCTCTGAGTATTTTCAGATGGTTTTCTGCAGATAGCTCTGTTTTTTATGGCACAACGAGAGGTGTTTTGTTGAAAGTTCAAATGCATTTTTTCATCAAACCACTTCGCTGTTCTGGCTTCTTTTGCACAGATTTGAGGGTGTGGATACTTTTCTCTATGGGTCCATTAGAACCTCAGTGAAGTCTGAACAGTTCGTTCCTGGAAAAGCCATCCATACAAAGCTTAAAGCACAACAGCAGCCTATATAGAGACAATCAGGGCGGTGAACGGAAACTTAACTTCTAAATAACATCAGGGTTTCTGTTGGATATAGATAAATGTTGATACAAAAATTGGTTGAGCTTTATTTTAAGTGCCTTACTTGCCTGGAAATTGCACAGAATTATTGTTTAATCTCTTGTAATCTGAATTTTGTTTTGACCATTTGTGCCCAAAGTATATATGCGTCAGCCTGCCTCCCTGACATAACCAAAAAAATCATAACAGTTTTGTCACGTTCCAGAAAAGTTCCAACTATCGTAATTTCTGAAAATTGCTTGGTGCTGGTTAAATAATACGGCTAGATCAACCCAAAACTCCAGTTCCCAGCATGCTCATCTGTTTCACTGTTAACCCAGCAGATGAAGTGATCCTTGCAGTGGTAAATCTGTCAATATGTCTGATGTTATATACGTCTGTCTCTCACATCTAGCATATCCAGCCACTAGCGTGAAATCAAGAGGAGTCTACTTGATGTTCGGAGGTGCCGCGGATACAAAATACCCAGCTTGTGACGGAGGAGCTTTGTTCCAACAGTAGCTTGAAAGCCACAAAGTGGAATGCAATGATTTAATGCACAAAACTGCCTGAATTGTATCTTTAATAGACTTTAAAAGTGTTTCAACCGCAAGCGCTCGCATTTTTAATGGATTTTATGTTCAAATACTTGTCATAAAAATAGGAGCATCCCAAAGAAAGTACGAAAGCTTGTGATAAACTAAGCAACAAGCCAAAGCTTTTAGGGATTTGTGTTAGGAGGGGGAGTATTGAGAAGAGTGGGTGGGCTGTGATATATGTAACAAGCAATGATGTCATGGGAACAATTTGTCTGGGAGATAAAGACAAGTGGTGGAGTTGTTATCTAAAGAAAGATGGAGAGAGAGAGGTTAAATGCAACAAAATAAATCACCCCCAAGATACATTAGAAGATAACATCAAGCCAGTATTTGCAAAACTTTGTGCTTGTAATCCATCATAAAAACGAATAAAAGCAGCTTTTATTTTGTTCTGAGGACCACACTCCTTTTAGTTTGTTTCTCTTATTACTGATATTATTATTTTTTATCGTTTTTATTAACGATAGTTGCCATCAAGTTTCTGCAGAGTTAAGGAGCTGAGATTAAACAATGTCCTCAATCACTGATATATTATGTATCAGCTTATTTCTACTGTCCAAGAAGTTTCCTGAACTGTTGCAACACTTCAGCGCTCTTGCATTTCTTCTTTTGTCACTCCCTTCGCAGAGCAGAGAGATCTTGTAAAAGTCCAGCTGTGAAGACAAATTCCAGAGCTTCCAGGAAAAATGCTATCAGACAGCATTAGCCCAAATAACGTTGCTGATTAATCATTTACTAACAGGCTCTGACGTCGCTTCATATGAGAGACATCCAAAGGCTAAGGCATTACTCACACCGCCTGGTGTTTCTGGTCACACACCGACACGGTCACATACACACACACACACACACGCGCGAGAACACGGTCGTGCACGGTCGTGCAGAAAAACAAGCATTCCCTCATGCACAAAAACACTCTCAGGCTTCTTTGGTTTGTTACCTGGCTGCAGCTTGCAGACCAACTTTTGTAATTCAAGCCCCTTCTCCTCTGAACATCTGACAAGCAAAGCTCCAGCAGGTGACAGAGATAGAGAGCATGACACAGACGAAAAGCTGGTGTTATTTTTATTTATTTATTTTTTCTCCCAGTGAGAAATTAACCTTATCCAGATAAACGGTGATTAATTTAAGTGATCAGAAACACATGGTTAAACTGCTGTGAGGCCCTGATGAGAAGTGAACGTAAGGGCCAGATACTCTAGATCTAATTCATCGCTGTAAGTACATGTAGATTCATTGCCTCAGCAACATCAGTGGATCAAAGCAATATCAGCAGATTGAGTTACCGAACTTACAGTAATGATGATTGCTTTTTACAGCAAGACAGAGAGAAAGCGGCAGGGGTGAATTTGATATCTCGTTCTAAGTAATCCTTTGTGCGATGACAACATTATTTTCATGCTGGTGTCTCCCTCATTACAGTAAACCAGAACATATGTACGTGGTGTCGTTTGTTTGTGCTTGTAATTAAAGACCCGTCACTTAGAGACACTTAGGTCTCCCCAGGCCAAGACACACACAAAGAGAGATGTCTGTTGTATAATAAAACTAAATGAATCATTGTAATTATTGTCAGACGGGTGCTGGGAGGGAATACCTCAGAGGCCAACATTATAGTGTCACATAAGCATGGGCATTGCTTTAGTTTTCAAGCTGTGTGCGTGTGTGTGTGTGTGTATGTGGTTATAGAGTATAAAGAAAATCAGTTAAATCCTGTAAATGCAGGTGGCAAGCAAATGGCAAATATGACAGAATATTATGAACTCATCTGAGCGGTGATTATCCTCATAATATGGTTTGTGCTCCAAGAAAGTCTCTAGATATTTGATGGCATACCTGCTAACATATCATTACACAAGACAAATGGTTTAAACAGTGCTGAAATACTTTTTCAAAGATGGAAAAAGACACATAAGCGCTGCGGGCCAAGTTGATTCAGCTACAAATGATATTTTCATTTTCATTTTTTGGTGCTGCGGTTGGGTGAAATCCCTCAACGCAACTGCTGTAAAACCATCTGTCCAAGAGGAGAGTAATCAGTGTCAGGTGAAATAACATGGATGGACCATGAATCACTGGAAAAGTTCTAATGTTGATTAAAAATCTGTATTAGAAATCTTAAGCAATGCTTCAGGCGGCGTTTATGAGAGCCTTGAAGTCAGCGTTCTGTTTTTCAGGATCTGAACATGACTTTTCCTGCTGATCTGACTCAGTTTGTGTTATTTTTGAATTTCGACCTGCCACTGTGCGCCGTTCTCTACAGAGCGTAACAGTTTAAAGGTCTAACACCTGGAGTTATTTGAGTCAGTGTTTAATGGACAGGAATTACATCTGTTATTTTTCAACCATAAATTTGGAGCTGCGCTTATTTGTATGCGTTTCTTGTGTGTTTTCAAATGGCTGTGATTTAAATGATTTGTAGATTTGCTCACTATAGGGTTTAAACACTGTCATAAATCGTCTGTGGGAGTCCTGAGCGAAGCAGACCTCCTCACTGGTCTACAGAAAGACATGAATGCAGACTTAGTCTTTTGTCCCAACATTGTTTTTACACTTCAATGTAATGAATGTCACTGTAATCCCTCGATACACAATAAAGGAATCAACGGAAGTAAACACAACAAACAACAGGTTTACATTCTAGCCCAGGCATGGGCAATCTGTTCCACAAAGGGCCGGTGTGGCTGCAGGTTTTTGTTCAAACCAACCAAGAGCACACAGTTTGACCAATCAGCTCTCTGAAGACTGAGATCAGTCGATTAAATGAGTCAAGTCTGGTGTGCTGCTGCTTGGTTGGAAAGGAAACCTGCAGCCACACCGGCCCTTTGTGGAACAGATTGCCCATGCCTGTTCTAGCCCTTCCCTTACTGGTTAATACCTCACCTGACGATGATGAGCTTCTACAATAAGGACAATAAGGAGAGCATTTTTCAAATAAATGTCAATGCAGGCAGCTGTTTTCAGTGAAAAAGCTCTAAATATCGACTGTTTGACAGCAGACAGACAAAGTTAGCGACGAGCTGGTGAACATAATGGAGCAATTAGCAGCTAAAGAGTCAGATATTTCCCTCAGGAGTTGGTGGAGACCAAAACCAGAGCTAAAAGGAGAGTGAATATCGGGTCACATTCATCAAGTAAATTCAGCTGGATGTGAAAATAAGCAACTGTTGCAAATAAATAAATCAACCTGATAACGTGTCAAGTCATTGTTGTGCTTAAACACAAGAAAGTAATGGGGAAAATCAGCAAGTTCTAGCGGGGTAGAAGTGTAAGGTGGAGTAACATACACCTCAAAATATAACATAACAGTGCACATACAGACATTTTGGGCTCTACCTTCTTTTGCATTTGTAGAAAATTTGTGATTGCAAAACAGATTTATGAGTATTCACATTACTTATTTGTGAATTTTATGGATCTTTAATCCTGGTTTGTAAAAAGAGCCGTTTTGAAGCTCAAAATCTGTGGCTGCTGCCATTTTGGCAGTTTTGCCCCAAAGACGTGAATCATCAGGGGACCTGAGGCGGGCTGAATGACGCCTTGATGCTCAAACTAGCTATCTGTAACAGCACTCACCTGTCAATCAAAGCGGCCACGCTCATAATCATGTGTAACTTTAAGCCTTAATATAATTTGAATAGGTGAGTTCTATAAAAATTCATCCTCAGTACAGTTGTCATGAACGGTGAAATTAGCTATAGAGACCAAAACTGTTTTTTGTACCAGGCTGTAAAGATGTTTATTTCTGCTGTGAAGTTGGACATTTTAACATGGAGACTTATGGAGATTGACCCATTCCTGGAGCCAGCCTCAAGTGGACGTTAGAGGAACTGCAGTTTTTGGCATTCTTCCGCATTCGCTTCACTTCACAGCCACGCAGGATGCTGCTTGTATAAAACCTGTACCTTTCTTTGTTTATATCACAAGATACTATCAAACTATTCATTTATTTGTGTATTTTTTGATGACAACACTTCAGAGAACGTCACGTAGTAATGAGTAGAAAGTCTTTTTCAGAGGCTGCGAGTGTGCATCTGATCTCTCCTCTGATTATTTGATTACATGTTGTTATTTTTCTAAGCAGCCATGTCACATTTTTTAAACATCTCTCTTTTTTTTTAAAGTTTCTATTTTAATAAAGGAAGTGTGCCAAGAACTTACAGTAATTTAAAAATCAAACAAATATCTGGAAGAAACAAATAAATTGAACGAGACTGAAGAGAGAGTGAAAAACTAAAATGTGCTGCAGTCATTCCTCATCTGCAGTCAGTCAACTCAACTCATTATCAACTCTGCTGAGCATAAAACCTTGTATCTCCAGTTTGTATTACTGTTGTATTTTGTTGTAATTAATACAATCTTTGATGGGTTCTGTTCAAAACCTGATGGATAAACAGACAGTGCATGAGCATCAGGTCAGAAACACAGCAGCTTTTCTTAGTTACTAAGAAGTTAAGGTACTGGAGATGTGAGGTTTTCACCCGACAGAGCAACGGTATCGGAGCATGTGAAAGCGTCTCCTCTGACTCTGGAGTGTTTAGTCTGAGAGCTGCACGCCTCCATCTGCTTTACAGCTGCCTGTTCGAGGGTCTAATTAGAACAATGATAATGTCCAATCATCTATGCTACATTAAGCTAACATCTAACAGCCAATCAGGAGTTCATGAGAGCTCAAAGCTCATGAGAGGAGCTGTTACTGTCAAAGAGTTTAAATGAATCATCAGTTCAGATTTATAACATCGCTAATGTTGACTTTATAAATAATGGAAAAGATTTGTTTGTAATTATAGAGAGCAGTATTTGCTAATAAATATCTATCTGTCAGTACTTTATTTAGTTTGTTTAGTGAGTGACACATGACACATCTGAGGTTGATCAACCACCTAGTAAGTCAAATTAAGTCTAAACTATTGCTGAGATTATTAATTGGTTCGGTTCGTTAATTGACATCCATGTTGCACGTTTCAATCTACTGTAGATTACTAAAAAGACTAAGAGTCAGACAATGCTCTGCTTTAGCACATTGGTGCTTGAGCTTAAGTCTGCATGCTAACATGCTCAACATGACAATAATAACTTTCTGATGTTTATCAAGTATAATGTTCAGTATCTTAATTTTCCAAGGTCAGTGTTCTAACATTTGCTAATTAGCCGTAAACAAAACTACAGCAGAGTGATGAGAATGTCATTAGTTTTGCAGGTATTTGCTCATAAACATATTTGATAAATTAAAGAAACTGACCTGATGGTCATGCTAGATGAAGAGTTAAATGATCACAAGAAATAACTAATATTCTTTCTGAAGGAAACATGTGCGACCAATTTTGATGATAATCCATCCGATAGTCACTGAGTAATATTTCACTGAAAACCACAAATGTCATTGTCATGGTCAGAGGAGTCACCTAGTTAGAGGATCACTAAAGTCATGAGGATACATCATCTGGGAACCATGAATGTCTGTACAAAGTTTTGACAATGCATCCAGTGGATATCAAGACATTTGGCTAGATAAGTAAAATCTTGAGTCTGCAGGTGGTCCTAGATGAAAAGTCAGGGTTACCACAAGTTGTTAAGATACATCCTCTGGGCACCATGAATGTCTGAAGCAAAGTTCATTGCTTTGTCTCAATTTGAATACTTCTGTTAGTACACTTCTGTGTAGTACACTATGAACCTCCTGCCGTAGTGCGCTCATTTCGGCAGGGTAGTGTTGTCTCAATTCAAGTACAGCCATTGTGCACTTACCGGAAATGACGATCTGGTCGAGCATTAGCGGCAACATTTGCCTGCCAAAATGTAAATATAAAACATATGTACAACTTTTGTGTATTGCGATATTTACTGCAACCGCTTCAGCTCCAGCAGCTTCCTCTACCACCATTTTCACAGTGCCTTCCTTTCAGCTACATAGCCAAAATGGCGACCGTTGAAAGCGAGAAGTGTCCAGCGTTCCACATTCTTTCACACTCAAAATAGCAAGACCCCCATCCAATAATTGTTGAGACATTTCATTCTGGACCAAAGTGGCAGACTGCTTGGAGCCATGACTAAAAACAGAAGATGTCTAAGGTGTATTCTCTTAATTCAAACAGTATCTTTGACACTATTGGACTAGATTTCTGAGTATTTCATAGTCGATAAGATGGATAGATATTCTCAGCAGCAGTTAGAAGAACGGTAACAAAAAGCAAGAAGATGTAAAGACAGTCATTTTCACCATTTTATAACTTCTTGGTCCATCCCGTGACAAAAATACCCTTTCCTTAACTACTTCTTCCTCTTCAAAACATCTCAAAATCGTCGGTATAACCCCAACACTACCTTTTCTGCTCTCTCGCAGCTATTCCCCAGAGCCCCCAACATCAGTACTGTATCTTTTCTTCCTCCTCCTCCTCCTCCTCTTCCTCTTCATTCTTTCTCACTCCCATGCCCCTCAGCCCTGACACCAGCTTCCCTTTGAAGTCCTCTTTTAAGAGCACAATTAACCCCCTCCTCCAGACACTGCACTCACTTCTCACCTTTTTAATAAGGCACTCATAGACAAGTGTCAGACCCCCTTTTTTTTTCTTCTTTCTTTCTGTCTCTCACACACACTCTGTCTCATGCACACTTAGATCTACAGGTCCTTACAACATGCCTGTAAATTCTTTGTCACTTGGCTGCAAACTCAGAGACCCCTTCCTGTGTATATGTTGTGGCACTGTACACATGTGTGTGTCTGTGTGTGTATGCGTGTTTGTGAGAGAGAGAAGGCAAATGAAAGAGAGACACAGAGGTGGTTTGACTCAGTCTTATGTAGTTTCCGGTACTTTGATACAAAGTGAATCAGTGGTGACTGGGGGTGAAAAAAGCCATTAAAGCAGCAGACCACCTAATTGTCGCTTAGCATGTGGACGATATCTGTGCAGTTGTGTTCAAGAAAAAAACATTTGTTTGTTTATATGCACCAAGATACAGAAAGGTTTGTGGACACCCCTTATTCCAAAGTTTTAATGCCTGGATGCAGAGATTTGCCACATTTCGCCCCCGTACCTCCACGATCTGTACATGCTCAGTATTTCCTGCGCTGGCGGGATACATGGCCTTGGGCTTACAGAGTAAATTGATGCAGGTGAATCAACCCTTTGTGACTCAGTCTGTAGCACAAGGATGTTTTCGTCCACGGTCCTGGTGCTGATGAGTACTGTCTGATAGCAGTAGACATAATGAAATGATAATGAAACCACTTTTCTGCTTTTCGTCTCTGTGGATGATAAGGTTTGTCGATGGTGATGTGTCCAAAAACCAAAATAAACCTTGTTGCATTAAAGTAGTCAAAACCTTTGCTCCCATCCAACCTCAAGAGCGTTAGTGAGGTCGAGCACTAATAGGTGTTTTTCACTGTGGTTTGGATCAAACTAACAGTCAGGCTTCAGATAGACATCTAAATTCATCTGTTGCATGAGTCTGTCTTGACTATCTCAAGTAAGACTAATTTTCTATGAATTCTGGGTCAAAGACTCTTCTTTTTATAACTAACAAATACTGGCTGCGTGTGCAACCGCATCAAACCGCTGAGATTGGTTCACTGCAAGTCAGAAAATATTTGTTTCTTGGAAGAATCCAACAGTTACAAGGACATTTTATTGGGAAAATTCAGCCCAATGCAAAAAAACTTTCAGTTTTATGAAATCTTAGAGCCGTGCAGATCTGCAGGAGGGCTGAGATGTTGTTACTTCTTAAAGTGTCAGAGTTCGGTACATTTAACTAACACCTTTGGAACGAAAACGACCATCACTGGTTAGCAGGTGTCGCTGATTGTTGTCGACATAGAAACATGGCTCTTTAAAGCATATTCACGTTACAGCTGCATTGGTCAGTGAAGTGTGTACTACTCCAGACTTCCTGGTGGTGCTGTAGCGTAAGCAAACAATGCCACCTTAGCTACAATGCTAACTAGTGCTAGCAGTAGATCGGTATTTTCAAAGACTAAAATAGTGCGCTGATGTTTGAGAACATCTTTTTTGTCTTGCCTCAATATGAGGCCAATTTGACTCCGACTCATCTAAGAGCAAACTAAAGACTGGCCTAACACTACAGATCAGTCTTAGGTCATTCTAAGTTCATTTGCAATAATAGTATTTTCCCCTTCGTTTGTTTCTGTTCACAAAAGTTGTAAACACATACCATGCTTGAGCAAGCTCAATGGTCAGAAATATGACCAGTGTTCATTAAATGGATAAAATATCCAGTTCCAGCGTCCTGATGCATCTTATTAGAAGATGTGTTGCCTCAAGAGTTTGCCGTCAGAGATGGGCTCTGATAGTTGAATACCGCCACACATTCGCACGACAACTCTTCTTCAGACGGCACTTCAGGTAAACTTGATTCGATTATCTCTAATCATCAGGAAATGGACCACCCACTCCAGGCGATCTCAGCCCACTTGTTTTTGCCCTGCATTTAAGAGCGATTGCAGACTTCACAAATGCCCGAACAAACAAAACCTGGAGGTGAAACACTTTTCCAAACAAGCTAGGTGTGAATACACCCTAAAATAACCTCAAGCCTTCGTTCCAGTTTATCCCAGAGGATTTTGGTTTGGGATGAAGTCCAGTCAAGTTCCTTATATCGAACTCAGAAAATCATTTTTATTTTGTAAAAAGGATGTTTCTTTTTGTGCAATAGGACATTGTTTTGTTGAAACAAGAGAGGGGCCTTGCAGCCACAACCTGCAGCCGCAGAGTTGGAAGCACACTTTGTTAAAATATCATTGGAAGCCGTCATATTATTAGTTACTTAATGAGAACTAAACTAAACTGAAAAACATCTTCAGCTTCACGCGGTATATACATCTTTTCATCGGGGTGCACAAGGGTCCAGAGTTCAGCGGCTTTAAGAGGAGTGACATGGGGCTAAGCCTGTGGAGTATTGAGTTAGATTGAGAGGATATTCCATATGCAAACACAGACGTGCTACCTTCCTATAATAACTTCCTCAGAAGCGACGGCAGCTCAGTGTTGAGCTATTTAAGACCAGCAAGTCCTTTGAGGAGGAAGGATTTTCCTTCTCCACTTCTCTTCCTCTCCTTCCCTCCATCTCTCTCTTTCTGCCATTAATAATATGATATTGTCCCATCTGTCGGGGGAGCCAGCGTGGAGCACGTGTTTCCAGTTAAGCTCATCAGAACCTGATGTGGGGAGGCCGGAGCGAACGAGAGGGACTGCAACTGGGAAGCCTGGCCTAGAGTGGGAACGGCGGCAACAGGGCAAGGTAATTAAATCACAGGGTCTCAGCTATTTCAGTGCAGAGGTATACACTTCAGGGATATATGAAAACTCACAAAGGCTGTTTGGAATATAAGAAAGACTCTCGGGAAAGATAGTCTGACCCTCGAAAAGTTATTCTCCAGCCTAAACAATAAATAGTCAGTTGTTTTTTCCTCCCTCGCTTGATCTAACATTGACACACTGTGCAAAACATTTTCCCTTCCAGATTATTCAGTTTCATGGCTCCTTGCCAAATGTTTACATATTTTTCATGACATATAAACGATCATATAATTACACTGTCTTGTGATTGGTTTACAAATTAAGTGTAGGTGCCTTGGGACACAAGTAAGTTGACATCGCTATTAACATATTTGTAAGATGCCATAATGTAAAACATAAACAAGAAAATAGTCTGATCAAAGACCTTGTTCTGCCCACTGCTATTACCCCATCTCCAGACTGTATTGCTGCAATCACTCTGTGCTAAATCAGATGCAGAAATAAACATCTCTGGGGTTTGGAGCTTTAGCCAAAACACTCTCAGATCATGGATCTAATCCAACTATCCCACATCTATACAGAGGAAAAGCACACTTCTGATCTGGGATGAAGTATTATTAAATAATTTCAGTACACATAGAAAAATTGGAGATTTGTAGACTTTCAAGAGAGACGAGTGTGTTATGAAGCTGTGGTGCTGAATTGTGTTTAGTAATCTGAATAATATAACCAAAAAATCACTTCCCAAACACTTGTCTCTAAATACAGATAAACACATTCCCAGTCTGACTATTTTAAATTACATTATCATAACCATGCACTGTTTCTGTGTAAGACTTTGTCGGTGAACCTCTTTGTGGTCTGCTGTGTTGTGGTCTTCCAGAATCGTGAGTCGTGTAACTGTATCTCAGTGACCCGGGTTAGTGCCGCCAGCAGAGCTGCAGTCAGCTCAGTGATGTCAGAGAAAAGCATCAGCGTGCCCAGAGATGGTGTAGTGGTTGTTGTAGGGGAATACCACTCAATTGAAGAAATCACATCTGCTATCATCGCGGCGGCACAGCACCGTCAAATCCTCCTTTTGTTTTTTTACTTTTTTTTTCGTCTAGCTTTTCTCCCAAAGCGAGAAACCAGAGAGCCAAGGCTATAATCTGTGAAGTCATCCTGGTGTGCTGCCCGGAGCGCCAATCAAGATGAAGCTGAATTTTGTGAAATTTTTCCTGATCTCTTTGGTGATGTTAGATTTTAGTTATAAAGTGTACGTTTTTCCCAGAGGGAATGTTCCAGCGTACTGTTACAGCCACCTTTTCCAACTTTTCCAATTGATTCTCTATGGACCTGTGCGCCGGTCACAGATTTTTTATTATTTCTGACTGTGAGGGACTGCATTAAATGCTCACATACAATATATGGATTCAACTATCCTTGAAATAATATATTGTAATGGTGTAATTCAGAGGAGCTCCTTTTGTGGCTTCAGGAATGCTCCTCAAATATAAGATCAAATCAGGCCGGTGCCTATCTCCTGTCTGTCTATTCTCTGATCTCTCTCATCGTCTCTGCTCAGCAATGCTTCATGATTCTACTGAGAGCCAAATGTAGATTGCTCAAAAGCATCTTTGCATTAATATCATCTTTTATTCATTAGAATTTGGTTCAAAGACTGAAGTCTTAAGATGCCTTAAGGAAACATGATTTTGAATCATTTTGATTTGGTTTGATTCCATTTGGTTTGCTTCAGAGAGAAGGACGTTTGAATGTTCTCCATCAAAGGATAGCCTTGTAGTAGAATTAAAACCTTGTTTTTCACCAGCAAACAAACCAAAAATGTGTCTATGAAGTTTGGACTGGTGCCGTGACGCAGAGTTAAAAAAAACCCCACCCATTTTATAATTTACTAATGCGCTTAGAACCGTTTTTGTTTTCTTTACCATGTGTACACATGTTTGATTGTGTGTTTGCGTCCTTTTTTTTTATGTGTGTATGTGCATGCTTTCATGTGCATGAATGTGTGAGTGTGTTTGTGGGCCACAGTAGGCTGCAGGCGAGGTTACATCTTGCAGCAATTAAGCTGCATGCGTCTCTTACGCCCCTCCATTCGTCTACTGCAGGGTCTTGTTTCAAGGCCAGGCTGCATTAGACAAACTGAGAACATTTGACGGCTTGATGGCTGAGGCTAGATGGGTGAACGCAGCAACATATTGCACACATCAGTTAATTACTTGACAATAAAATGTGGTTGTATTAGATGGAACGTAAGCATGTTAACAATGTTGAAAAGCCATAGAGACGTGCGGCAGAAGGAAGAAGGAGAGGAGGAGGAGGTGGAAGGAAAGGAAAAGAGAGTAAAGAGCCTAGTGAGATAGTTGAAGTGAGAGATTAGGTGAAGACTGTAATGTGATGACAGTTGCTGAAAAACGATTAACAGGAACGAAAAGAAAATTTGAATCTGGAAAGGCGTCAAATCTGTTTCATTCCTCCACTTCTAAAGTGTTCATCAGCGTCAGACCTCCCATCAAAATACATATGTAAACACCACTGTGGTCTCAGTGTTCTGCCAAAGAAAGAACCGCGGATCAGTGACAATCACTCTCTTTTTCTGCCATTGAGTTCCCCCGATGACAACATGACTGTTACCATGGAAGAGATTATTGACATACCAAAACCCTTCCCCTGTTTATAAGAGCCTGGATGCCAAAAACCAGTCGTCCCCAGCATTGCTTAGAGGCACTTAGTGCGACAAAATACACAATATAATTATTTTTAACTGCAGTTCGACAGATAATCAACAAACAAATAATCCCTTTTAAGTACAGTCTCATAATTATTGTTTACGGCGACAACGAAAAGCCTAGACTGGCTTTATTTGGCTGTGTAGTGGAAATTATTGTGTAGATAGTTCTGCACTGCCCCATGAAGGTAGTTGCATCTCTTACATTTAATTGAATGTTAATTAAACACTGGGAATATATTAGTGAAAGAGATTTCTTCTTGCTCGGTCTTGTGGTGGTGGTGTTGTGTATGGATTTAGTCATAAATATGCAAATAAATGAGGCCAGGTGCAAATGTGTGGCATTTGGAAGTTTCAGGTATCAAATTCCTGCTACAAAACTTTACAATAATAATCACATCCTGCGCTCTGATAGGATGGGCAGATGGGATCCAAGTACTGATGGAAGGCAGGCAGATGCAGAAATACACTACAGGCAGAATAACAGAGAAACTAAACATCTCAACAAACAAGTAACAAAGACAGGAAGTGCAGGAAATGCCTCCAGAAAGTTGCATCTGCAGTGACTAAAGCCAGGAGTCCCACTTCTATAAATCTGAACGAAGATCCTTTGCTGGTAACTTTTTTTAAAAGTTGAATGCTGGTTGGCTTAGAAACAGCACTATCAGGAGTTAGTAGCACTGAAGGAACCATGCTACCACCATGTCACAGGTGGTGTCCAACTGTTGTGCTGGCTCTCTTTGCCTGCCTCCTTCTTCTTTTTTGTAAACAGTTTATTGCAGTAGTACAGTCAGAGAGACAATTAGTGTTTTCCGTTTCAAGAGGTCATTTGAAGATGAAACATTTAATAACTTCATGTTTAACAACTTGCATGTTGTGAACATGAATTCGCCCCAGGTAATTCAAACACATAAAAGGTTACTATGGGGAGTGATATCAGATGTCCAGACTGGAGAATCTGACGAATTAGAGTCTAATGTCTGGTGATTTCTTAGTGGGGCAATCATAATTCTTAGTGGGGTTACAGCCCCAAGCTAATGCTGACAATGCCTAAGAGGTGTTGCATGAGATCAAGGCTCTGCAGTCTAGTTCTTCAGAAAACTAACACCAAAAAGAAAATACACCAGATGTAGAAAGGGGCATCTTCACACTGTGTTTTACATATAGTGTAAGCTAAAATGTTGCTGTGTTGACATTGACAGTGATATATCAAATGCAGACGATGACGTGCTGTGCAATTTTGCACATAATGTCAGATGAATCCACTTTCCCACTGGTGGAAAATGTTTTGAGGCCTGTGAAATCACAGACCTACAGCATTGTGGCACGTGTTGATGTGTGTGTGTGCATCGTTTTATGCACAGATGCCAATCTATATTTCCTACAGTGGGTGGAAAATGCAAGAGCAAAGTGGAGTGATGCTCTTCAACAGTTTTTTAATAGTACATTTTATTGTAGGCGTAAGTAACCACAGTCACAGGGCAGAGTTCAGCTGCAGCACAGATATGTCAAAGATTGTCACCAGGCAGATGTACCTCCCAGCTTTGAAGGCTTTAGATGTAGGTTGGAGCAGCTGTTTACGCTGTTAAGTCAGCTCTGTTTCACAACTTGTAAGACACAGCAGTGTATGTTGATAAGTGTGCTAATGTGCTATAGTTAGCTACAAGATTCCTAGTCCAGATGTCTTTAATAGCAGCCAAAAATAATAGGAAATACTTCATTAAAATAACAACAGAAACAATAACACATATGCACTACTTACAGATACAAGTGCCAACACTTGAGCAGATAACGCATGCCTGCTCCCTGAGACCAAGCATACGGCCTATGACGCACATTAGTGTGAGTCCATTCAACAATATTTACTAAGCACACAAACCTTGATTACTATGAAATACACAGTATAATCAAATAGTTAGCAAAGACACGGGTAGAAAAATTTTAAAATGTTTTAAAAGTGGCGAGTTGGCAGGCGAAACTGCATGACTTTATTGCTGCCTTGCTTAATCGCCCGAATGGTTGTCAAGAAAACTAAGAAAAACTAACCTCCTCATCCCAGCCCGTTCCCCTCGTGCTTCAGAGGAGTCTCTTAGTCGCAGATTAGTCATCCCTCCAGTGATTCTACATATACACTTGTCCCTCTCTCCTGAACTGCTACTCATGCTTCTCCGTGTTTTTTCTCTTGGCCACAACCTCTTCTCATTTCCTCCCCGAATGGGCTCCTTCAGCCGCAGCCTTCCTCTCCTGTGCTTTGACCTTCTGTTATGACTTCTTCGCATCGTTTAAACTCTGTCTCCACTCTTTATTTATGAGCTCCTTTTCTCTAAGTAGAATTATCCTCTATCCCTGATTATCTGTGTAATTCAAAAGGGACAATCAGTTCACTTTTTTGCATTCATATAAGTCCTTTTTTGTGGGGTTATCCGGGGTTCCTCAGGGTTCAATTCTGGGTCCCCTCCATTCATTTGCTATCTTTGGGCTGAATCCATTAACCAACTCAATGGCAAGTCATTATTTCAAAGCCTCCATTTTAAATTGTAGTTCAACAACTCAGAGAAACAGAGAAATGTCAGATTGCATGCAGAGTACTTAAGAATGTCACAGTTGATGCAATGGTGCAGCCATACAAATCACAAAATCGTTTGTGATTGTGAATATTTAAATCAAGACAACGTTACTTCTAATTACTTTCATGACAGATTTATCTCCACATGATTTCATCAGTAAATCAATTATTCATTTTGTGTGTAAAATTTCCCCCGAATGTCTTTAACTTAAGCTTATTTTGTCCAACCAACAGTCCAAAATGCATTAATCCAATTCAATTTATCATAGCATTTAACTTACAATCATATAAGATAAAGAAAAGCTGGTAATCGTCACATTTGGATAGTTTCAACCAGGGACTTTAAGCATTTTTGTTTGAAAAATAATAGATTCTCAAATGTAACTCTCTGTACATCACTAATCAGTTATGTGTTTCAATTCTACTTGCATTGGAACAAGGAAATAAATAAAATGTAGCCTATGTGACAACTTTAAAGTCACTAAATGAAATTAGACATGGAAGGAAAACACTGAAAGGTCAATTAATTCTCCATCAAATAACTGACAGAAATACAGGAATGACTCCAAAATAAGTTCTATGTTTGAACATCCTAGACAAATAACATCAAATAAAATATTTCAGTTCAGCCAAGCAGAGTTCATCTCGCCATTTACAGCCTCCAGAGTTTGAGATTTTGCTGCAGCCCGGGATGCTTGACAAATATGGGCCCTTGCTGGATTAGGATCACAGCACTAGATCTCTCTCCACTAACCCCCGATGCCTGAGGGCAGAACGTGTGGGAAAACAAGATTGACAGGAAGTTGTCGTGTAAAGGCAGAGGTGTATGTGTGTGTGTGTGTGTGTGTGTGTGTGTGTGTATGATTTTCTTGCGTGCATATGTGTATGTGTGTGTGTTTGACCAGCGGGCAGAACACAGGGCCAGGGCAGGAAACGAAGTAGTTGTGCCACCGGTTAGAGGAAACAGAACGGCAGATAAATTACTCAGAGTTGGGCTGGCAGGACTTCTGAGAGGCAAAGCTGAGTGGACATTGAGGGAGGACAGAGTGTTGACATGGTGGATGGTGTGCCTAACCCAACAGGAAGATAAACAATGCAACTTTTTTAAAAATTCATTCAGTATTTCAAAGTGTATTCTGGAACAGAAACTCAAGATTAGATATTTTATATGTATAAATAGAGACAAGTTAAAGGAATAAAACATCATAAAGCGACTCAGTAAGTTGTTGGACCACCACGAGCCACCAGCTTCAACACGCTTTTACATAAAGTCTCTGTCTCTTCTGGGATAAAACAAAAAAAAAAACATAAATAAATAAAAACATATTCCCTCATTTGGTGTTTCGATGATAGTGGTGAAAAGTTTGTCTGACTCATCAAGCCAATATATTTTTTATGTTACATTTCATGTCTTTTATCCAACTTTTCCCTGAATTTGTCACCCATCTGTAAATTCTGTGAGCAGGACGGCCTGATTGGTGAAATAAAACATCCAAATTTGTCGAACGGCTGCCATCTAGTGGCCATTTAACGCCTGTTCAGTCTTATCTTGCTCTTGCATTTCACACATTTCACACTTGATTGCAGTTTCTTGAAATAAATTTTATAGTCACTCCACCTTGTGTCCCATTTTGGGCATTTAGAGGAACAGCCTCTGTCTTTGGTAACAAAGGTTTATTGAAACTGAACATTTAACAGGCCCATAACCATCACGATCTGATGTAATGCCCTGGATCATATTTAAATTTTGTTTATCTAGAAGCCAAAGATCTTAAGTTGTGCAGTTGTGAACTGGTTTTGTTTCTGTGGCCACTGAGGTTGGCAATATAGTCAGTCTTATATTAATGGTGGCTTTGTTAATCCGTGCAGACAAGGCAAACTGTAGCTGAATATATGACAACATATTAAAATGCTATTATGGCTTCAAATTAAGCTAAATTATCTTTCATACAATAATTCCAGATAATGCAGCCTGCATCTCTGGTTTTGGCGATGCCAAAGTCACACAGTATTATGTTGTCATTCCTGTCCAGGATGATGTTTGATGGCTTTTTGTCTCTGTGGATTGTTTTCAAGTTATCTTGTGGTGTTATTTAATGTTATTTTTCCAAATATTTCCTCTGGAATCACGTCATCTAATGAGCAATATATAAATTTGTAAAACTTATCTAGCAGCTGGGGAAGTCAAAGCCACCCGTTGCCTTCGACCCCTCAAGTGCACATGTTTTGATATGTGAGGGATATTCAGTATGAGACATGGACATACGATGGTTCCGTATCTTGAAAATTTATTAATGTGGAAGCAGTTGGCAAACAAGCATTTTTTTTTCATGTCACTACAAAACTGTCACTACAAAAAGAAACAACCAAGAGGAGAGTCGTTTCTTTCTTTTCCCTTTCTTGTTACAAAACATTTCAGTCAAGGCCTTCAGAGAAAAAGAGAGAGAGAGAGAGATTGTTTATGATATTCTCCATCCTATGAAATAAAGCAAGATCTCTACTCAGGGTCGAACAAATCATGTTCAGTAAAAAAAAGTTCCTGAGTGAGAAACAAGAAGCTTCAGTCAGATATACAACATGTTGAATCTGACTACAGTTAAACAGCGGTAGTGTTAGGTGTCTTCTCAATAATCTTGAACACCGTTCAAAGGAAAGGTGATAACTGAGGACGTATGGTTATACGTACAGTACTAAGGCAAAGGAGTGTGATGTGAAAACAGTTCAGAAGTCTCTAGAAGTCAAAGAAATGCACATGAAATGTATTCTCAAACACTGTACAGTGTATATCCGTACCTACAAAGAAAACACTGAAAGAGATGGCAGAATCAAACACAAAATAAAAAAAACATTCAACATGGCAGTTGAAATAAATTAATAAGATGGTACAAGGAAAGCCTGGTGATATTGGCATCTATGACAATTGTTAAGTTCTGATATTGGTGGTAATTCTCAGTTAGAATACACTGCAGAGCCAGAAAAATACTGATTACAGACAGCAGACAGAACTCTAGCTGCAACCATTTACTTTCAGCCAACACATTTTTGCATGCTCTTCAAGTAAGGACAAAAGACCAACGTGTAAAATTAGACAAGAGGAGAGGAAGTGTAAGAACTAAAAATATCTTACCTAACCTAACCATCCTCTGAGTCAAAACATATTGAGCCCATACTGTTGGGCATTTGTTACAACTGAAATGTTTTTGTTTTTTTTAATTACAGTAAACAATTACGAATCCTGTATGTGTAAAATATGAATAATAACAACAGGAAAATAAACTAATTCGAGTGTCGCTAGACCAAATAGTGCGTTGTTATACTCGAGGAAAAAGCATCTCATTCACACAAAACACACAGGCCATCAAAAATCTTCATTTACGTACAGTAACTTAGAAAACATGATAATACAATTCAGTAAAATACATTTTTATAAATTTTTGTGCTAATAGGAAAATAGCAATACAAACAGTATCATGCATTTTCTTAAATGAAGTGCGGCCAAAAGAAAGAAAGAAAAAAATTTCTATGAGATTTTTGTGCTGGCGTTGAGAAAAGTCACATGCATCGTTAAGAGGGCACAAATAATTTAGATGTTGACAACCATGAAACATTGAACAAGTAAAAACACTGTTGTATCATAAAATAGATACTATTAACAGCAGCGCTAACTGAGGCTTTTATTTCTCTATGCGCACATCGTAACAGAAACAAACCACATCAAATTCACTGTTTTCATTGGACTGATTAGTGTGCACATACATGTATGTTTGTATCATCACACTGGTCCAATTGCATGTGATTTAAGGTTACTGCACATTGACAGTGTAGTGTTAACATGCACATACTGAGATTAGAAGTTTGGCTGGTTCACAGAAGATAACTGCCCGTTCATATGAATGGTCAGTTGGCTGATGTACAGCATCTCTTGGCTGGGCTGGGGTTTCCCAAAAACAACTTCCATGATAACAAAATGACGTTAGCAAAAGGCAATGAACGTATGATTGTAAACCTATTCCTCATTAACAAATACTCAAAGTTTATCCAGAGGCACCATGTGTTGGTTCTTTGCTTGTAAACAGCAAAAGCCACGTGTGAATTCAGACTGGCGGACATGTTTTGTGAGTTCACAATGTGCTTTTGGGAAACCGGGCCCAGTGAGTCTCTCAGCAGGTCTCCTTGGCTTGAGTTGGCATCTTGCACATCATCAGGATCTGCTTCAAGGCTTTCTGCACATCCTCGTCCATCTGACCCTGAAGGCACACAGCACAGGTTCAGTTAACTCACTAAAGTCAGTACGCAATGTCAATACACACTAATGTTGGTTTGTCCAGATTTTGAGATGTCCGTCTAGGATTTCTGCTGCTAGTCATTTTTCAGTCTTGTCTGAGTGCCTCAGATGCAGTTTCATCCATGTATGAGGATAGAAACAGAAACTTGAGAGATGGAGATTTCGAAACCTTCAACTACTTGCTTGGCTAGATACCACCACTAGTAAGAAAATACGTTTTGGCTGAAACATTCTTTTAAGCTGAAAACTTGCTTTGGGCTGATTTTGATCAATTCAGGCATTGCAGCGAATCACCGCAGGGTTGTGCAGCGGTGTGCTGGGGATGTGTTTAATTGTGTTTAACATAACCACTATGTATAACTTTATTAATATATTTTAACTTATTTTGCTGATTAACCAGCTTTCTTGATGGCCGCGCTTCCTCACTCTCATTCACCAATGCTCACTCTTTCCCTCAAACCATCGGACACAAACCTAAGAAACTTTATCTTGTCACTGTTTACAGCATAAATTGCGAGTACACAGATTTAGAAGCTGGGTACGTGAAATAAACAGAGCCAGAACTCAACAGAGTTAAGTCCATAAATCCTCCTGCATCACGCTCCATTTCAGTCACATTTCAGGCTGATTGTGGAGCAGTTTGACCAGTCTAATCGTCTGATTGACTGCCACAGTGTGACGTCAAGTTGCGTTTCTCCAAAAGTTGAATCTGGCTCAACTTCTCCGCTGCAGGGTTTGTTTTTTTTTGGGCACCACTGCAGCCAAAATGCATGCAAAGAATGGAAAAACCTCTCAATCCACTCTTTGGCAAAATAATAGATGGCTTTACCTGGACAGCATAGAGGAGATGCATCCTGTAGACTGACACTATCTCATGGTGCTGCTTCTTCGACTCCTACACAGAAAACATGAGGTAAATACAAGGCATTTGAAAGTGCAGCACACTCCTGTCTGTGTGTTTCAACATGATTGTGTGTTCTCTAAAACACATGGTGGACAAATCTTACAGATAGCTGGTACTGTAGTTGTTTGATTTGTTGCTGCAGAGTTTCCAGCTGCTGGTTCTGCTGCAGTCGCTTGGAGGGAGAACCAGAGGTGTAGGAGAGCTGTGATAGGCTGTTTAAGGCGTCCTTCAGTTTCCCCACCTCCCGTGACAGGTCATCTATCTGTGAGGGACACACATAGAGCTCTTAATGAAACAATTAACTTTAAAATGAGACTTTTTGTCTGATTAGACTGAGAATTAGTGTTTAATTAAAGTGCTACAGTAGTGGTGTTGTTTCTGATGTTTACTCACCCTCTTGTTCTTCTCTCTCTCTGAGGCCACGTGATTCTCCACTAGCTGTTTGAGCTGACTCACAGCATCCTGTGACTCGGCCAGCCTGGAGGTCAGCGTCTGGTTCTCCTTCTCCCTCGACATCACCAACTCCTGCAGGGCCTCCCGTTCTGCACGATTCTCCCGTGCCTGATTGGTAGATAAAGCAGTTATACATCATAAGAGGGAAGATAATTTACACTCAAGAGTATCCTCCATCTTGTTTTGTTCTGCCCCCTCAGGCTCCTCTTTCCTCTCACCTTCTGCCATGCATCAGCAGCCTCCAGAGCCATCTCGTCCTGCTTCCTGAGGGCCCCCTGGAGGAGCTGCGTCAGGTGATTCACCTCGCCCTCTAGCTGCTCTCGCGTGGTCTCGTGCTCCACACGGGAGACTGAATCGTCTGGGGTGACATCCTTCTCTGCTGTCAGCCTTTTTGTGAAATAGACACAAGAACCACATGGTGACAGTTAGCAAGTAGTTTGTCTAGTGACCACAAAATATTGAGATATGGTCCTTAGCACCGCTACAGTACAAGAAATAGTTAGTTACTTCCCTTCACTACTTTTGTACTTGCTCATATACAATCTCATAAGTCTCACCTCCACCCCGCCATCCAGCTGTAACATTGTGTAGTAAAAACTGAAAAAGACTCATCAGTGTTCTTCCTCACCTGTTCTGAAGAGCCTCCACCTGCATGGTTTTCTGGTGTAGCTGCTCTTTCAGGGCTTCTGATTGGCTTTCCAACTCTTTGATGGCATTTCCCAGAGATGACATCACCTGCGTGTGGTCGGCGAGTGCCACCGAGCTCTGTGCCTGAACTTCTGCCTCCCGCTTCAGCAGCAAAATCTCCTCTAAAGCGACGGTGTGCTTCTTCTCTGTCTCAGCTAGCAACGTCTGCAGCTCCTCCACCTTGCTGTTTAGCACCTGGACTTGTTGCTGTTGTTCAGAGGAGGGAGATGAGGCCGCAGTGCTCTCAGCTTGGGCTTCAGCCAGCTGTTTCTGTGCAGCGCTTAACTGACTTTTAGTCTCGCTGTAGGAGTGCGACAGTTCCAGCAAGCGGCGCTGCAGCCCAGCAATAACCTCGTTTAGCTCTGCCTTCATTTCCTCAAAGTCTTTAGCAGCAGCTTCAACTGGCACTGTGCCCCTCAGAGCCTCCTAAATTACAACAAGGAATAGATGAAGGGATGAATGAATTAATAAAAGGACAAAGTGAAGTAGCAGTCCTACAGAAATTCAGAGTGAAGAAGAAGAATATCTACCTGTAGCATCCTAATCTCCTCCTGTGCCTCCTTGTACAGCTCCTCAATCTTTGCAGTCCTCTGTTCTTTCTCCATTACACTCCGTCTTTCCTCCTCCACCCTCCTCAGCGCCTCCTCCAGCTGTCTGATCCGTTGAGCTGCTTTCTCTTGCTCAGATCCTGATTGGACGAGCTGAGCTTTCAGCTGTTTTACTTCATGTTCAAGTGTGGATGACGTACGTCTCTGGACCTCTTGTTTCTCCATCAGCTCAACTCCTCCCCTTCCCATCTGCGCTCTCAGCTCGTCCACCTCCTCCACAGCTTGGTGGTATCTCTCCTGAGTGTCTGTCAGCTTCGCCTGAAGCTCTGCTAGACTCTCCATCAACTCTTCCTCTCTTCCTTTCTCCCTCACGCTTTCATACTCCTCTCTTTCTCTGCCTCGCTCAGGTTTCAGCTGCGCCTGAAGCGAGCGGTTTTCCTTCCTGGTTTCTAGCAGTTTTATTTGAACGTTCTCCAGCGCCTGTCTCAACAGTCTGATCTCCTCTTTGCTCCCTTCACTCTCTTCTTCCTCCCGTCTGACCGAAACACCACCTTCCCTTTCCACTTGGGTGGTGGAGGGCACTTGTGGCAGTGACTCAAACTCATCCTGGGTGGAGTGGAAGGAGGCGTTGGAGGCCATGCTGTTTGGACGGCTGGTCTCCTTCAGGTCCTCGCCTCCTTGGACGGATGGATATTTCTGTGAGGTGAAGGTGCAGGGTGGGGAGTAAAAAGAGTTAAGAGTGAGGTTAACGAACAAAGCAAAGATCACTTGTGTCAGTTATTGTTCTGTATCCAATGTCTGTTTATACACAAAGCCAACGGCAAGAGAAACAACAAACTCTCACATTTCAGAGCCTTGAACACAAGAATGTTAAAAATATGTCAAAATATGACTAATTGTTGTAGCATTAATTTCCTTTCCTTTAAGTTTCCTTTGATTTAATTAATATCACTTCCGGTATTTTTATAATGTTTTTTTATTGGGTTAGGTTCATTTGTGAAAAGTAGTAGAAAACACCAAAGGCATATGAGTATTGTTTTGAGACAGGCTTGAATAAATGTGAACCTAATTTTATGGATTATTTTAATTTATCATAATTATTGTTATGTTTTCTGTTAATTTTGTTAATTTCATATCCTCTCACATTTAAAATGTGCAGCAGTTCATAAATACAGTATAATGTCCTGCCCTCACCTTCAGTGTTTAACTGAGCGTGAGTGAATGGATTGCATACCTTGAGTTTGCCTGCTAGTTGCTGGTTCTCCAAAGTAAGAGCAGTAATCTTCGCTTGCAGAGCAGAAACCAGAGCTGCAGACGCTGTAAAACTGTGCTCGGCCTGTCAGCACATACACACACACACACACATACACACACACAGACATACAACACACACAGACATACAACACACATACATTCATGTGCAGAGGCGCACAGAGAGCAATGTTAAGGACCACTAGCTACCAAGTGAAAAACAAACGAGTTGTAGCATGTCTAAAGCTTAGGTTAGACCTACTTCAAGAATGCCCAAGGTGAAAAAGTTAAGAACTACACAGCTGCTTGTTGTACAAAACTTAGAAAAGTAGTGTTGATGTAAGATTTTAACAACCACAAAGACTTTTACTAGACTTGTGATACATAGAAAAAAAAAGTTAAAAATGGATCAAAAGTCACCATGTAAAAATGTCTAGCTACATCAAGCCCAAAAATGTTTCAATTCTCTTCATCCAATCAGGCAAACATTTAGTTTATTTAGTTGATGATTAATTTACAATATGTTTTATACACCAATCATTATATTCATTATATTCAATTAATATTTTAATCTACTGTACTGTGTGTATTTTAATGCTTTGCTTTACAAAGTCTGACGTCATTTACCTTTAGTCTCCTGTTCTAGTCACCACATCTGTTTTCAAATCTGCTATATATGCAATATAAACACGTCACTATAGCGTTACTTAGTTGTTAATCACCTTCGTATCCAGTTCAGGAAAAGTCCCCGTCTGCTCCACCGTCTGCTTCAGGTCTTCGATTGTCTCCAGCAACATGTTTCTCTCTTCATGGAGCTTTTCAACCTCCTCTTTCAGTGCTGTTCCTCTAACCTCATCCTCCTTTGAAATGACAAAGGGGAGGAGTGGCGGGGAAAGAAGGAATGGGAGGGAAGAAGAGCAGGAGACAAGGAGGTGAAACAGAGAGTAAAAGGTGAGAGATGGAGGAGAAAGGGAAAGGGATAAAGGAAAAATGGACAACAGAGGGTAAAAGGTAGGAAGGTAACGTCAAAATGTAAGATAATTGGTACATGAGATGCCATCTGTAATGTTAATGCTGCTTTCCATCTGTTTCTATACTAATATTTTTATATCTATATATTTTTAGGGTCACAAAGAGACCAAACAGTGATTTCTTATATAATTTATATGCTTTTTAGTTATTTAGATTTTGTGGGTCTAATATTTTGTGTAAATAATTGCATAAAGTGCATGTATTCAACTTTATTTTGATAATTTGTTTTGTTATTTTTATATTACCTTGTAGTTGAATGTTTTAGGAGTGTCACTTTTGTTGGATGCAGGAGTCCCAGTGGAGGTAACGGCTGAAGGAGAAGAGGGTCCAGAGCTCTGAAGAAGGAATAAGTTGATTAGTTTTCCTCAAAGGCTTGTCATGATTTGGTGTCAAAAACAAATGATTGCATTATGTTCATAATCTGTTGGCACAGAGACTATTTACTGTTATTACTGCCTGAGTTGTTCATAATGAGCAAATTTTTTAATCCTAACCTCTGGAAAACAAAAGACATTAGTACATAACATAACATAAACATACTACATGAGTGAAATACTTTGTCATACTCTGACAAACTGACGAGAGAAGACTGACAGAGAGAATAATAATATAATATGTAAACAGGGAAAGGGACATATTTTATGAATATACTGTGGACAGGCATTAATATAAAGAGTGGCATACTGATACAAGCAGACAGATACACAGACATGCATTTACCTGCAGTGGGCTAATAGGAGGTGGAGGTGCTTTTCGCTTTTTGGGAGTTGTGATCCGTTCATCACTTAGCTTAGCTACTTGATCATGCTGAGGAGCCAGCAAAAGAGACAGAGGAAAGGCAACGAAAAGAGAGAGAAAAAGAAAAGTGGGATTCAGTGCTGGTTAGTAAAAGGAGAGTCAATCAATGAGTGCTACAGTTTTGTTTTCTAAAAATAGCAACTATACGATGAGAAATTTGATATTGACACATTGGGAAAGTTGATAGTAAACTACTGTCCTGTCATGAGGTGTAACTATACAACAGAAATTAGCCTAAAATTGGCTTTTGTTCATTATTTAGTAACATTAAAAACTAATTTAGACTTCTTTATTGTCATTAATAGTTGTTTGGTTGTAGATTCAGGTGTAGTAGACATAACTTTGCCTGCCTGAGGACCTGTAAAGAAAGGTACAAGACTGGTGTCTTACCTGAGGACTTCTAGGAGACTTTGCATCTGTCAAAGGAGAAAACATAAAAAATAATTACAGTTTTCTTTTAAATATTTTACATTTTTCCACTACAGGTAGCAAACAGTTTCCACCAAGCGTACAGAAAATAACAATACTAACAATAGCCACCAGACGGCAGTGTTGACTTTGTGTTGAAACTAGTGTGGCACAAATCTACCCCACAGAGATACGTGTGTGTACGTGTGTTGCTATTGATGATGCTGAGGGGACATTCTGGGGACTCTAATCCCATCTGAGGAAAAAAAAGACAGTCCTCACAAGATCATCCAGTTAATATTGAGATTTAGACTTTTTTGGTGAAGTTAGAAAAGAGATTGGAGGTTGAGCATATTGTGATTATTATTACACTTACATTAAGACATTAAGAAACAATGCAATGTAATGCAGCATCCTCAAGTCACAAAACAAGTATGTGTGTTTGTATAAGGGTCATAAAAAGTTCATAATGTACATACACACCAAATACTCACCTTGCTGCCTTACTGTACTCTCTGTGTCTTTGCATGACTCTTACCTGAGATCTGTTGTCTGTTCAGGGCAGCAGCGAGGGCGGTTTTGACCTCAGAGTTGCCTGACAGCTTGCTATAGTGTAGGACGTCACGGCCTTGTGAATCTATAGCCGACAGATCTGCTCCTCGCTGAACCAAGACTTCAACAACAGAAACGGCATTGGACTCGCTGGCAAGCATCAAGGCTGTCCTGCAGCACAGAAGTACAAATACTGATTACCACTGCAACATCTACCATCATTCATTCATGAACACAAGTGTCTTAAATCAGTCATCACTACTGTTAAATGTGTCATTTCTGAATTCTCTGCACATGTCTTGACTGTGTTTGTACCTGCCACTGTTGTCAGAAGTATTGATTTCCGCACCGCAGTCCAGCAAAGTGCTGCATACTTCAGCATGAGCGTGTTTGGCTGACAACAGCAAGGGAGTGAGCCCGTCCTTTGGAACAAACAGGCATTGGAAACATTAGATATGTCTGAGATCATCTCATGGAGGGACAACAAACCAACATAACACACACCTGCATAACTTAGCTCGTGTGACATGAGGATGTGGGCCTAGACATGAGGTATGGTGAGTGTCTGTGTGGTGAGAGAAATCTCAGATCCACGTGAAAATGCAGTGAATGTCTCCTAAATAAATTTCCCAGCAGATAAACAGAAGAGCCAAAAGTTGTTCCACTTTCAAGAGTGGCGTAGTTTCGGGAAAATCCCGAAAATGATATATTTCCAGTTCTAAATGAATGGGCTGGCTCAGCAGAGTTTACTGCCCTGAGTTAGGGAACCGGGACAGTATTTCATGCAACGTAGACATCCCACATTTTTCATCAGGATTGACAGATCCTAACCTCAAGCATGACATTTAACCTAGCCTTAACTATGACCTAAATCTAACATAAACATTTGATTGGCTGGGTTTATAGAGGGAGGCGTGCAGCCTGGAAGGAGGTAATGCCCACATCATCTTCACTAAGATGACATTAGGACAACAGATAAAGAAGTCAATATTAAACAGACATTTCTACAGGTCATTTATGTTGTAAAACTAAGTTTAAAAAAAGTAAAAGAAATCCAAACTCATGTCGAACTAGAAAAAAGTAAAGGAATGTTAAGAAACAGTAAAGTGTGTCAGCATAGCTTTGTGTTTTATATTACAAGCCTGCTGCTTCCACACGCAGAGAACAAAACTATGTTGTGGGTTCCTTTTAGCTCTGTTAAAGACTTTAACAGCCTTGTGTCTGCTCTGCTCAGTCTGTTTCTACTGAACGATTTTTTCTCTGGAATCTAAACAACAGAAACCTTTTTTTTTTTTTTTTTTTTTTCCAGAGTCATAGATTCTGTGTGGCTGAATGTGAGAGCACAGGTGTATAAATGTTTGCGTGTCTGCACTTGTTTTTGTTCACAACTTGCTGGCATCTCATCAGTTTAAAGCCAGAGTACCACATTTAGGAAACAAGATAAAGCCTTGGCAAGTAGACAGCAATTATCACAGCTTAGTGTGATAACATGACAAGCATGTCAGTCAAGGAAAACACACACAAACATGCCCCTGTTTTAAGCTTAATACACTCCTAATGGGGCAATAATACACACATTGGAGGCTATAAAACTGCAACTTATGAGGAAAAAAAAGTCAACCTTAGTAAACATAGCAGCTTCTAGTCTTGTGTTTGTGATGTTTTCTCGCCTTGTTGTTGTTGTGCAATTAAAATGTCATCAACTGACCCTGTATATTTAAAGTGAATATATAATTGTATGTTGTTATTAAGTGTTAAAGTTGAATGGCAATGAATTTGTTGACCAGATGCTCATAATTTCTTATGATTGGGTGCTGCTGTAGTGTGTATATAATATAACATGTGACAGACTACTTTAGAAAGGGCATTTTGTTTCATACCATCTCTTACTCTTACTGAAAAGTGACAGGAGAAATGATTGAAGTGGTCATTGTGACCAGACAATTATGCCACTTCTATCACTTTATGTGCTGCTGAGTGAGGAGTAGAGCGAGGGATACTATAAACCAGTGGCTCTCAAACGTTTTAGTATGCAACCCTGGAAAAAGGACCAATGTCTATTTGTGACCCTTCATCAGAAGTTGCATATGTTGATCAGATTGTTTAATTTAAATGATTTGAGAGACCTGAGGAGATAAAAATATCCAAAAAAACAAAAGGGAATCATTGCTAGAAACCCTATCCAAATGCAACTCAACTTGTAGTTTAGTACTGGTGGAAGTAATCACTCACCAAGCTACTTCCTGGTATGTGAGAGCTAGAGCTGAGTCATGCCTATTTTAACTTTTACAATACTGCCTAGAATACACATGCTCTCTATCGTTTGGTCATGTTAAACTTTTAAGGCTACAATTCACAATCGGATGACATATCTTCTCCAAACAACAGCCCCACAGAGCTGAACTTTAAGATGTTCCTCCTGAGCGTATCATGACATGAACTGCTAAGTTAAGATGATCGATAACAGTTAGAATTTAATACTTTCACTGTACAAACTCACACGATACCTTATCACATTTGCAGCACCTTTAGATTTTTTTTCAATTCTGCTATATTGCAATGCTTTATTCAACACCCTGCAGTTGACAGATCATTTTAAGTAAGTAAGAAATATGTTTCTTTCTAACTGAAAACATAAGAAGGCACCACTGTCTCGGAGCAGAATTTAAGTTTACATTTACCCGATTCTCTATAAACATTCTTCATCTGACACATGTAAGACCTGGCAGATGTTCCTCTGTTTCGAGTTAAATATAGATCAGGTATGGATATTTCTTACAGCCATGATGTATGCCTGAGGCTAACAAGCTGGCATGTTCCACTCAGCACAGAAACAGCAATATGTTCCATGCAACGTTGTAGTCTGTATGTCCACTAACAGCAAACAGAGCTGCTCAAATCTCACACACGGGGTTGCATATGTTTATGTCACATCTCACATGCATAAAATCTTATATGCGCAACATGTAAATCAAAATTTGCCCATGCTGGTTACAGTTTCTTAAAAGGACAAAAGAAATATAGAAAAAAAAACTACCATGTCTGGTTGGGTTTGCTCCAATTGTAACAGGATTTCAGGAACCCTATAATTTAGCTTTAAAGTTCTTACAGCCTTTTGTACAAAGTAGTAGCATGAACAAGTTTGTAAAGCCACAACATACAACTTGTTACAGGCTTAAACAAGCATGAGGCGGCAATAAATTTTAATTAACAGTAACATAGCATCTTTACATGTAGGCTATGAGACCGCTGTGAGTGTGTTTGAGAGAGAGTGAGTCTGAGTGTGTTTATCTCCAACAGGCCAGCTGTGGCGTGATAATAAAAAGGGAAATAAATGGGCAACAGACTCTCTCCTCTATTTCTTTTTTCTTGCTTGTTCTCTTTTTCTTTTACACACACACGCGCACACACACACACACACACACGCGCACACATCCCAGTTGGGTAAAAACCACAGGCATGGAGCGTCACTGCAATGGAGACCACATGTCTGCGGCTTTAGTGCAGATTTCCCACAGTACACTGACCCTCTACCTCACACACATTCACACATACGTGCCCATGCACACACACATACACACACACAAACAATGTAAAATATTGATCAATATTTAAACACAGAAGGACAAACAAGAGGACATGTCAGTTAATGAGGATGCTTCATATTGTAGATTTACAGCTGCAAGAGACAACTGAAGTTATTTTACCTCGGCTCTCTCGAACTTAAAAACACATTAAGGGATGCAGACAAACTCAAGACAAATAAGATATTTGACAGCAGACAGACACAGAAAGCATCCTATTGCAAACACAGGAAGAATAAATGTAAAGCTAAATCTTAAAGACAATCCAAAATGTGCAAACAGTGATTAACCTTCCTTGAACAAATCCCTCAAAATCCTCTCTGGAAATAACAGCAGAAAGCGATATGAATGAGAACTGAATGGAGCATTTATGTCGTCTTTATTCTGATTCAGAGGCCCTTATTATCCTGCCAGGAAAAATAAGTGTGGGAAAGAAAGAGTGGAAGTAATAATGAAAGTACATACTGCATCTTTCAGGTTGATGGGACTTTTGAGTTCACACAGCAGTTGGACGGCCTGGATGTTCCCGCTGGCAGCTGAGGGTGAAATAAAACAACAGTCAGACAAGGAACAGAAGCACACAGGTGTCCAGAGAGTGTTGTGTGGTCTAGGATTTAATTTAACAAGAAATGTCTCTCCTTTTTCCCCATCTCTCATTTCCAAAGTACCAAATTAAGTCAGACATGACTGGACTTTCCTTTTCATCAAAGAACATTGGCAGGCTTATGGTAGCTGTACTATAGTATAACACTAGTGGAGCCAATGCCTCTATTAGTGCAACATGGATAAAAATTTAAATCAGCATTGAACACAAACAAGCTCAAAATAGATCTGTCATATTCAGTGCAGGCAGACGTGCTTGAAAAAACGTATTTTTAGAGACAGAAAGTCGCAGCCTCATGAAAAGATAACCCACTGAAACACTGAGCATTATGGGAACCTTTGACTGAAACAAACTGGGCTGAAAACACATTTTATCAATTAATTCCAAATGTGGTAGATGATTTAATCAAATTAATCTCACAAGATATTTTCCCACGTCCTCGTCTAAGCAGACTAATCTTCGATAAAAGCACTTTTGTTTAATTAACTCTCAATACACTGAGACACTTACCTGCGTGATGCAGAGCGGCTTTTCCTGAGCTGTCTGCGCCATCAATAGGACATTTACTCTGAAAGGGGAAACATAGCAGAGTGAAAATCAATGTTACACATGAATTATGGATGATTATAAAAGGTAAGTCCATTGTTGAACACTCTTACACTTTTTGTTAGTCTGTAGCATGCAATACACTTGATTGCTTGTTATGTGATGAACTGTTGTGATTACGTTTAGTTTCCACGCTCTATCAGCCTGCCACATCTACTGCTAATATAGCAACTTCTGATATTTCCCTGAAGGATTTCCAACACTTTTCAAAGAATGTGCATGTGTATGTCCTAAAATGTGTCCAAATAATTCTCACAATACATTTCATCCTGCTGTAGAGCATCAGCAATAATGTTAGTGGTGTTTATCTTCTATTTTCGATCACTCCTCTTCATAGTTTGCAAGTTGTGTCCTGCTACAAATTTTAGGGATAAAAGCATTATTTGTTGCTAGTGGTAAACGATAAACTAACACTTTGCAAGTAATAAAATTCTGGCAACAAACTGGTGCAACTTCATGTCCAGTAAAGTCACAAAGCTTTGTTAGAACACAGCCGTTTGGGGCACCAGGGTAAAACAGTGTTTAGGGGAGACTTGTGTGGATGTTTGAACAGGCAGGTGTATGTCATGGGATAGTTAGGTCAGCAGATCAAAGAAGAAAGATGGTGTATGTGTGTGTGAAAGTGTGTGTGTGTGTCTTCTCCTACGGAGATCTGCACACACACAATCAGCAGACTGAAGAAATGAATCAGTCAAACTGTCTGGTTTCAGACATCTTAACAGAATAGTGAGACTATTCAGAGTGTGGTTCATGCTCCTGCTTTCACACATTCCTTATTTGTTACACCAAGTAATGGGTCCAAGAAGAAGTCCTGCTGAGTGAGTGGATGCTCTGCCATTAAAACATTCCTACTTCCATATTTATTTCTTTTTCTGCACTTACTGTTGTACAACACATCTTGAAAACATTTCACTGAACCTAAAAAAAAACTGTACGGCCATTATATTAAATCAAAAACCATGTCGTATCTTTTCACTGTGGGACCATATTGTGTGTAAAATACATGGCTTGATAGATTGCAGCAAGTTGTCACAGTATATATGACAAAGCTATTTTAGAGATACTTTATCCAGCTTACCTGAATGAGCTTTTTGCAGCACTCGACATGATTGTTTTTGGCAGCCAGGTGTAACGGATTGTAACCTGAACATAAATCAAGAAAGGTCTGAGTTGAGATCTTCATTAGACCAAAGAATTTAGTGACAAATTGGGTAAAATGAAAAAGACAAAGGCCTTAAGAAAGCATCTGAAAGGGAAAAATGGCTCTAGAAAGTATGTGCCAAAACCAGATAGATATCCACTAACCATTCCAACCACTATCCATTAAACTTTATATTTACAGTAATTATTAATAAAATCAAATTTATGCAGAAATAAATAAGATTTAAAGCAATTGCCACATGTTCTATTATTCCTAAATACAACTGGGAATTTTTGTTTGAGTTGGAAAGCGCAAATTGACTAGGTTAGCAAAAAAATACATAAATCTATCGGTATAATTAGGAGGATTAGTAATCTTGTTACCACAAACTGGCTTCTTACACTTTATTACAGTTTAATTTATCCATATCTTTCATATTGTAATATAGTTTGGGCAAGCACTTTTCCTACTACACTCCACAGAAGTTTGGTCTTTCAGAAACGTTTTGTTAGGATAGCAACCCGATCTAAGTCACATGCCTCATCTGTACCTCTTTTTCAGAAACTCCAGATACTTACTGTTCATGATATCAATATCTCTCAAATATGTGTTTTTATTCATAAGGTATATTCAAGTCATGAAAACTTTCCAGAGCACTTTAAGACTTATTTTAAATTTAATTCACAGGTTCACTCTTATTCAACCCGACAATCTTTAGATCTTCATCCTCCAAGGTTTCTTACGTGCAGAGGTCAATTTACTATCAAATTTAGGGGAACCAAATTATGGAATAGCTTTTCCCATCTGGCAAAGAACTCCTTCTCTATAAAATGTTTCAAAAGATGTTTAAAAGCCCGTTTAACTGCTGTTTTGAAATTCTAATTCATACACAAACACACTTTTATATCATGTTCATTTATTTGTTTTTATATTGCTATTTTTGTTATTGTCATTATAACTTGTTGTTGATGTTATACATATGTTTTTCTATTATCAGTTTGTTATTACTTTATGTAGTTATAATATTCTCTGTATGTCAATTTTCTGTTCCTTATAACTATGAAATTTCAACTATAGGTGGAGGCTTTAAATAAGCCCATCTGGGTTTTCTGCCTCTCCCTACACTTTACATTATTTGTTAATAATAAAAAAAAACTACAGTACATACCTGCAGCATCAGTGATTGACAGGTCAGCTCCATGGGCCAGGATGACAGATAGACAGTCTGTCTGACCGCGAGCAGCTGCCACATGAAGACTACACACAAACACAAACCAAAGAACAAATGCAGTAATTGTTAGTTGTAAAATCACAACAGCAGAGATGTTTATATGACAGCTATAACACAGAGTAACATTATAGATTTCATGACATGGGAAATAGTCTATCTCTAGTGGTGAACTCATGCTGCACGAGTGTGGGTAAACAAAGTCCTAACAATAGCTATCAATCCCACTTTTCTGCTGTCGTATCTAATGAAGCTGCCGCTTTGTTTTCCACTGAAGATTGATTACTCCCTGTCTAAATGAAATACATAACCATTAAAAGAACATTTAGGGAAATATGAAGCTTTAGTCTGCAGGAAATAGGGGGACACATCGAGCTTGGCTCTGTCCAAAAGGTAACAAAATCTACCAAAACTTCTACTTAACAAGTTGTACCTCATTCTTAAAATCTTTTTAATCTTCTTGGCCAGGTGCAGTGACTTGTCGGAGACTTCAGGAAGTCCGCACACCCGGCCATGAAATAGTACAGCACTGTACAACCACATCTTGTAGTTTCTGAATTGTCTGTTTGTGCGTATGTGTGCAGCAGGCAATCAATACAACCCCTTTCCAGTTCAGTGAGCAGAATGAAAAAAAACACTACACATGCCCAGCCTTCCCTTGGTGTGTGTCCGTGGGGTACACACTCACACACTCTCACAATAATGCCCACATGCCTTTCAATCAGGTTTTATCACCATAGAGATACTGTAGACTCCTCCTTTGTGCGTTCTGAAAAGATTCGAGCGTTGAGATCCCAAACCGCCACATTCATCATGATTTGCAAAGGCTGCAAGAATGCATCTGCATGTGTGTTTCTGTGTTCCAGTCACACACACACAGAAAAGGTCAAGGATGTGAACTACTGGGGGAACAAAAAAAAAAAAAAGCCTGTGTGTTTATTTCAGCATGTGAGAATCTGTGCATCCGTCTCTCCCTGCCTATTGCTCCTGTGTTTTGATGTTCCTCGCTCTGCGTGAGCTGCTTAACACATTGAGGTCAGTGGGTGTTGTGTTTCAGTAAAAGAAAGAGGTCAAATATTAACACTGAGCCTCTGTGTTATCAGCAATCTCAATCAGTGAGGCAACGAGCTCCACTGCCTCTGCAGAAACAAACTGGCTCTCGAAAACACTGAATGTCAGAGGGGCTGAATGAATGGTCCAAAATGTCAACCTTTCAGGAAACTAAGAGAAACAGCCGTATTTTTAGATCGGTCATTCATTTTTAACATCGTGCTGTGGAGCGTGAAAGTAGTTTCATAAGCCCAGGAATTTGAGCACATGCTAGAGAGATATGAAAAGAAACAAGAATCACCTAAAATGGATAATGTCTCCCTGAAATTTAATTTACCCACTTTTATTTCACCACAATCAAACCATTTCTTATCACACCTTTGCTGTTAAAGTGCGAGCTAAATCCCAGATAGTGCATGAATAGCTGTACTTATATTTAACTTGTCAAATATTATTAAACCAGGCAGCAATCTGGAGATGTGCATCTTGTTTTTTGCTTGCAGCCTTGTCAGTAGCAGATATAAATCAAAGTGTCTTCCTTCTTTGTTTGAAGCTGCTTCCCCCAGCTCATACAGTCATCTACAGAAACCCCTGCAGACTATTGTCTCTGTCAATTTAATTACTCTGCAGGAGCTGGAGGCATGTTGTGATTCTGGTGTCTTTACTGACCCCATGAGGAAATTGGGGTCCACTGGGATTCATTCATTCAGTAAATTTCCCTGATTGTTAAATCTGTGCAAAAGATAGTAAAATAGTAAGAAAGCTTACGCTGATTTGCCCTCGCCGTCGAGCTTCACAGCACTGGCACCTTTCTTGGCAAGAAGTGATGCCACCTTCTCCACCTCGCCGTGCTCCACCGCAGCGAGCAGGCGCTCGTCATTTTTGTTCCACTCGTTGACCTACAGAGGAAAAAGGAGAGAAAGACAAAAAGAGAAGGAGAAAATAAGAGATGAGGTAAGAGAAAAAGCTGACATCAAATCTAATCCTAGGAGGTGGAAGACAATACAATGTAAATATTATCTCTTTAAGATATTAATTTTGTCATTGTGATGTATCTAATCATGGGTTTTATTTTGAAGAAAGTACCTTATCTCTAATAATGTATACATTCCTAACAATGACGTACATCATTAGACATTGACGCCCACATAAGCAAACCTTATTCTGCAGCCAAAAAGACTGAGATGCCCTTAATGTGAGTAATGTTTCTCAGAAGGAGAGAATGTTTTTTGGCTCTGCTATGGCCCACGCAAACATTTGTGTCCATATGTGGGAACACACACACACAAGCAACATTTAATGTGGGCATGCGCACTGACACACACATACACAAACCAAATGGCCCCACATTTGTATCACCGACAGCCTGTTCAGATAGAGACAAGTCAGCTATTGGAAAGCTTCGAGTATGATCTCATCCAGGCACAAAGTAAGCTTTAAGAGCTGTTCACTACAGCGTTTATCTCTGGCAACAAACTCAACTCAAAATCAGGAATCAGATCAAACTAGGATAGAAGTGGCTTGGCCATAAACATAGAGTGTAACGCTCATTTGAAGGAAAAGCAAAACCCGATAGCTGAGTAAGGGGAGAACTGAACCCGTGCAGCCCAAACATGTTGGCAGCACAAGTTCATCAGTCAGCTCTCCATGTGCATATTAGGATTCAACACAGTATTAGATTTGACCTAATAGCCTACTGACCTATACGTGATAAGGGGGTGAACTCTCTGACTCCATAAATAGTTGTGGTGGTAAACTGTACCCTATTTTAAGAGACCAATAAGCCAACATGGTGATACACGGTGTAAATAGCCTCTGTGGCAAACACCCAGATGCAATGAGTGGAATACATTTTGTACAGCTGGTGGAAAAAGGCAGAGCTATAAAAACCCCTTGTGTCACTGAAACAGCTTGGATGACCACTGAGCTCTGCAGCCCAACCCACAGAGTCATTAATGTGGAGCAGGGAGGAAATGAAAAATACTAAATTGTTGCCGTTTTGAAAAAATAAAGTCTAAAATGACTGAGAGAGGAGAATCATTCTTGTTTTTTTCAGGCGAGGAGCTGTGGAAAAATTCTTGTAAAACAATACCCACACACACACACACACACACACACTTCTTTTGATGTATTCTTCAAAGTACTGAAGCGAGAGGTGAGATGCTATTTAAGAGGCTGCGTAAGATGAGAAAGTTCTCCGACAGACTGGAAATAACAGATTGGATATAAAGACACTCAGCTGAGCACTGACAGACATGTGAAAAAGACATATGAATCCAACAGGTGCTCTACCAAGTCTGTGATGGGCACACTTCAAGTAGTTCCAAGAATATCCAACACGAGTTTAGAGTTACTACAAAATAAAAGCAAGATCAGGGAAACACATGTACAGTGGTAAGAATATCAGCAAATCCATCAAAGAAAACTGATGAACACAGCAGGATACAAGGTTTCAACCACTTGTCGGTGGTGAGGGAAAAATCAGCTAACGTTGGTTTGTTTGAGTCTTAACATTCTGACTGCATAGTTGCGACATTATCAGAGATACAGGCAATACACCTAGCATTAGCCCTTCACTCATTAGTGGTGTGTTCATCAGTATTCCCTGCAGAGCTGCAGGCAACTTACTGTTACTGTATTTGCAGGGCATGTGTGTTTTTTTTTTCTTTGTGCAACATTTGTGTTGTCAAAGTGATCTTTTCTGAATGTGCTTTTGTTTTATCTATTAGTTTCCTTCCCGCTGTCATGTTTCTGACCAATAGTACTGCTATGGAGCAATGTGTTAAGCAGAGAGTCGCAGTTTTGTTTGTAGCATGCACAAGGACACAAGCAAGCAAGCAACACGATACACATTCATGCTGCCAGTTTCGGGCTATTCCAGTGTTTGACAGTTTGTGACGGAAATGTGCAACTAAGCAAAGCAATGCACAAACAAAGTCAAAGGAAGAAGACGACTACAAGCTAGCAAACATGGATGTAAACACCGTGTTTTATAAAAAAAAAAAAAAAAATACAAAACTGGCTTTGCAAATCTTTCATGTGGAAGAATATACATTCAAGACATTTGTTAGGCCCCAACTCAGTAGCAGTGCTTTGTGTGCTTTTATTCTTAAACACAAAATTGTGCACGCACGTGTCTGAAAACAGAAAAAAAGTGTCCATGGGGCTCATTATATTGGCAATTTTGCTCTAATTTCCACAGAGCACTGAGTTTCACAGCATTGGTGGGCCACCTCACCTGTCATGTGAGCATCTCTGCAAACATAAAAAACAAAACACTTTTATGAAATCAAACCCAGAGGAGCTATTTCACACAGCAAATGCCATATTTATAATGAGTGTGGTAAATGTTTGGACTGTCATCTACCAACAGAATTTATTCTTAGACAAGATGAATCAGGATCTTGGTGGTTTATCACCTCTGCTAAACAATTTTCTGGGGTGTGGAGCAGAACATTCATAAAGTTACTATGCGAGTTAGAGGCTAAGTGAAAGTGGAACAGAGATGTCAGAGAAGTCACGCATCTGTCCATCACTATGATTGGTGTGCAGTGAAACCCGACACAGCACGAGATAGCTGGAGCTAAAAGAGACATATCCCATATGGTGCAGTGGTTAGGACTCCATGTTATCACAGAGGTGGACTAGATTTGTCTCCCAGTATGAAAAGTCTCATTATATTCATAGACAGTCATGTGTTGTTCAATCAGCGTGCAGGAGACTGAGGCAAACAAACACTAAAAATAGGTACACTCGTGAGATGTTAGAGGAACAGAAAAGAAAAGGATGACAACTGAAGAAGATGGAAGAAGTATGTGCGTATATATGTATGTAGCCTGTTGCCTCTTTAAAGAGAATGTAAAAGGAGCTTGTAGAGCGGTTTGTATATATAATTCAACACAGCACCCAAAACTCTTCTTATCATGTTTTGTGGACATGAGGAAGGGTGGAACTGCTGCTGTAATTAAGTGCCTTTGTGACGCGGAAACAGCAGCAAAACAAACCCACTGCTATACATGACAGATTGAATAACACGAGCAACCACATACTGCAGATGGTGAGGTGTCACTTAAAGTGACTTAATTAACAGCTGAAAACAAATTGATATTAGTACAAAAGGTCTGCCAACAGAGTTGATTAAAATAGACGTTAGGAATTATTTCAAATATGGAAAGCAAACTCTGCATTGCCTGTACAGAACATGTGAAGCCCTGTGCCTAACTGGCAACTTTCTTTTTCCCCAGTGCATGTTGGAGTCGATTCCCACCTGATCAAACCAGAATCCTATATGTTTTCTAATGTATGTTCGAATAACTTGTTGTTTTCCTCAGGATAATTTTCCCCACACTCTAGCACGCAGCAGGATGGGAATACAGCTCAGTTCCACTCAAGCAGAAAATCTCTTAAAGTCCGTCTAAAGGCAATTCTGAGATTTCTTTTAAAATACATTAAATATGTTGGAAAATAGTTGCTGAAAACGCGTGAAAAGACTTTGAACGATATATTACTGAAATGTGGAGTTAGAGGTTCTAACAGTTTTTCACCAGTTTTCAGTCCAGGATTTTTTGGGTGGTCCTAAAGGGTGGCTTGATGACACACTGAGGCCACCCTGAGCATACCCCTGCACCCCTAGCAGAGAGAGAGAGATGAATTCGGCTTCAGCGGCTCAGTTGATTTTGACATCTAATTTCATAAACTTGTTGATATTTTTAATCATTCATATTTGGATGGGTGGTTAATAACACTTTCTTCTTTGGTCTGACAAACTCAGAACACATATTTATTCTTACTTTACATGGTATTTAAATCAGAAGAGCATGTCACAAATGAGATGCCTAGATGAAATGAAATGTATTCATGTAAGCTACAGAAGTACATTGGTAAGATGCCTCATAGAGAGAAGATGCAGGCTTTTAAATGCATCATAAAATGAAACTACTACCAGAGTTTATCCTTAAGTTGTATTTACAGATTTACAGAAAACCCAGAGTCAGAGCAGAGTTAGTAAAACTAAGGTCCAGGGATCTAGGTATATCTTGGTTCAGATCTTTGTAAAAAAAACAAACAAAAAAAACCACAAGGAACACTAAACAACCAGTTCTCTGTATACTCGCTTAAGTCATGATTTGTTTCTGCTTCGTTGCTTGTGAGTTTGTTTGAGGCAAAAAACTGCAGAACATTCAGGTCAAAGAAAAGGACAGGAGGTGCCCACTACCCTGTGTCTTTTAACAACTGCCTTACAGGCAAAAGTTTCACTCACTTCAAAGCTTTTAAGGTTTAACCTTATCTGAACTTCCACTGTGTCCACAGAGTACAATCCACACTCCCCTTCTCTATCAAATACACATAAGTACTGATATTGTTTATTACTGAAGAGGTTTCATATGAGAGAAACCAGTCTTATAACATCTGCAGAACTTTGTGTTCTTAAACGTTTCACACATCTGCGTCTTAGAAGTGCACTTCTCCAGTGTTTATGATTAATTTCACTGGTTTCATATTGAGCAGTACTTCCCCTTTGCGCACTGAAGCATTACACTGCTCACGCTCGACTGCATCAAGAAACAAAAGAAATCTATCTACGGCTGTAAATAATTATTTCCATTATAGATCAATCAGATGATTATTTTTCTGGATTAATCAATCTTTGGCATCTGTCACATATTTTTTTGATGTTTTATAGTGCAAACACATTTTCCTAGAGCCTAGTTTGACATCATCAAATGTCTCATTTTGTCCAAAGAAACAGTCCAAAACCCGAAGATATTCAAATTGCTATAATGTAAGAAGGAAAAGCCGCAAAGTCTCTACAAATTTCCAAACTGTAATTAAAATTTGGGTGTCAAAATAAATAGCTTATGGGTTGCTTTTAGTTTGATTCTTTATATTACTGTAAAAGAAACATCTCTAGCCAAAAACTGAAACTATAGAGTTGAAACTTCGAGTGAAACGGTCCTATCACAGTCCCATTAACAAGAACTGCATGTGGGAGAAAAACTGGAACCCCTACCAGCAGTAATAGAAAAAGCTACAAGGTATGTACTGATGTACTGTATAGCATGATTCTAACCCTAATGACCTCTGTGATTTTAATAGGCTGAACAAAAAATGAAGGGCTGTCACGATGGAGCAGCGTGACATCGATATAGCTGCATTAGACTACATTGTAATGGACAGGTTTAAGTGGAGCGGAATGCACTGCTCCAGTTTTGGCCGCATACACACATAGTGTCATCGCAGGGAGGCTGATGAAATAATCATGTGCTGGAAGAGATGGTACAAAAACTGCAAAATCAGCATGGGCTTCAACTCTTCAACAAAAAATGATTAATTAATTTGCCAGTTCTGAGAGAGAAAACGAGAAAATATCCTTAAAGTAAATGTCAATTTGTGGTTCTTCCCTGTAGATAGCTGGCTTATAGCTGACTTTATTAATCCATTAAGGGAAATTAAATCTTAACAGCTGGCAGATGCATTATACAATAACATCACAGCTTAAATGACACTAAGGGGCTAAGGCACAATAAGCAGAAAGTCTAGTGAGTGGATAAGTTGGGTAATAAACAAGGTGCAAATTAAGGTAATATTATCAAACACAAAGCTCTGACGTGGTTTGAAAGCATTCCTGAGCCCCTGTTAATTAGTCCCTGTTGGTTAAAGACTATCAGAAAGGACAGTTATATCAGTAACTGAAAGCTCATAGGAAACTAAATATGTGGTTCCCATGGGAGAGGGTTTTTTTGTGATGGGAAAGCGGGTGTGGAGACACGCAGATGATGGGGTTAGATTTCGAGAACCAGTTCAACTAAAATGTTGAAAACACCATGAAAAAGGTTATATTCAGGAGATACCTCTGATTATTCTCCTAATATCATTACCAACAATTAAATAATAATTGAATAATAAACAAAAAAATTTTATAATTATTTATATTATAAAGAGTACAACACATTAAAATACAGCCAATACAGCTATGTACTCTAAATAATATTGACAATATCTGCTTGTATTGAGTACTGTAGGTTTAGCCTACATTGGCTTGCTCCGGACAGCCCACAAACAGGTCATGGGTCACTAATCCTGCGATTATAAACCTCTGCTGGTCTGGGTGTACCACCAGGAAGCGAAAAGGATCTCACTTCCTCTCCTGCTTTCAGTTGTGCTTCCCCCGACTTCCCCCCCTCGTCGTCCTCTCAGCTCTGTCTGCCAGCATGCCTCTCTTACAGCTTCTCCCTCTCTTTCTCTTTCTTGTGCTGCGATAAGTGTGTTTACAGTGGGATCAGGGTGTGGACGGTAGTGTTTGTTCCCTCTCTGTCTTTAGCCTGACACTCATTAAGACACACACAGAGTTGGCTGATAACACTAAGTGTTTCCTGTTTGTCCAGGCCTGAGGCTGGCTGCAAGGGCAAGGGAAAGAGAACAAGGATCAGGAGAGGCAAAGGAGTAAGGAAAGAGAAAGTATTTATTGAAATGGAAGACAACCTGCTGAGAGACAAAAGGAAACAGAGGTATTAGATTGGACGGTACTGTGGGTTTCTTCACAATTATATTTTAAATGAGTCATTTTTCCTAACATCCCTCCTTCTTTGTGTCCTCCTCTCCTCATCCGTCTCACAAATGTTAGTTTCTCTCTTTGTGAAGTTTTGAAAACAGTTTATGGACTCACTACTTCAAACATCCAGTCATTACTACAGTTTTAGCGCAAAGAAAACAGATGCTCATCAAGCGTGTTTTACTGTTTGTTAACCCAATGCTTTTTGCATAAACATGTCTGTGTTTTTTCTGCTTCTCTCAACTTCTCAGTTCTCTGAAGGAAAAACAAACGAAGATCGGGAAACAGTAATTCCTACATCACATTATGTATGTTTGTAGACTTCAGCCGCTAGGAGCAAGTAGAGTTTAACAGAAAAACATTTACTTAAAAAAAACGTTAGTATTTCTCTCGAACATGGACAAAATAACTTTTTATTTTTGATCTACAGATAAAAATGTGTTTGTTCTTCTTCAATTATCTGGGTTGTCCTACAAAAAGAGAAAAGATGAAGGTCCCAAACTGTGTTTATTTTAAAACAGATGCTTCAGCTCCACACATAATAAGCTTATAAAACTAATTTAATACTAAGTTAAGGTCTTGGCCTGATAAACAAACGATCCAAGAGGCCTCCCAGGCTCTTTGCTTATCAATGAATGTGTGCACTTTGTGAACTCTGGTGAGACATGTTAAACAAATCCTTTCCCAGGAAATGTAAAGATTAGAAAAATTTGTGAAAGGCAAAACCGGGACTATATCATATCCACAGCATATGTCATGGAAATCCAGGAATTACTTTTCCAGATGCCTTGTGATGGATTAAAGTGTTGTTTAGGGGAAATTTGACCTGACGGTGGCACCACAATCATTCAGAATAATACTCTGGGGAGGGAAAAGTATCCCTAACTAATTTCATGGTGATCTGGACAGTAATTGTCAGGAAATCTTGCTCTGGACCGAAGTGTTGGACAGACAGACCAGCCAACTAGACTGTTAGTTGGGCATGAAAAACAAACAACTTTGACACACACAGAGAACAGAGGGGATATAAATGGGGAAAACAAAGTAGACGTTCTGACGTACTAGAAGGCTAAAACATGCAAAGGAAATAAAACAAGCCAAGTCAGGTCATGTTGTGTAGAAAGGGAAAAAACAACTAAAGCATGAACACACAACCACCCAGTGTTTAATTCACATACTTTAACCAGATTTGTGTTTTGTGCAAATGAGAATGATGTTGTCTATGGGATTACATGCAGAGATGAGAGATAAAGCTAAATAAATGCAGGAGGAAAAGTAGGTTAGATGGGAGGTAAGACACACAGGCAACATAGACTTAACTCCAGAGGGGGGAAAACCTCCACAGGTTACAAGAATATTCTTTGTTTGAGAGACTGGGTGAGAGACAGAGGAGGGCAGTACAGACAGGAAGTAAAGGAGAGGATGGAAGAGTGAACAATGTACAGAACAAAAAGGAAAGGAAACAGTGAAGGAACGACAGATTGACACATCGACAATATCTCTGCCCTTTGATCAGTAGTGACTGTTAACTTCAAATCCCTTATCTGCAACAAAGCAGATGCTCAAATGTCCTTAAACAATACATCCTTTCTCTTGGGCCACAGCTGAAACCGCTTACTGCCCCACTGTACTACAGACACACATCAACACGAGCACGCACACAAGCACACACACCACAATAGTTTACTAGACTCTGAAACTCAAACCCAGAATCAGAGAGTTAGTAGACAGAACTCTTAAACAAAGACCAGATGGCTGCTCTCATAATGAAAGATGCTGCCATGTATTTCACAATACTGCCCAATCTGGACTGCACGTTTAGACGATGAAATCAATTTACATCACGAGAACATTTTTCTCATTTGGCAACTTTGTATTAGAGTAACTGCAATTTTAGTGGCACCATCCTCTCCCAAACTAAATGTCTTTTAACTCTAAGTGAACATTGCTACAGTCTGGTGGTAACCATTACGAACGATGGTCAAGTATCGTAACGTTGGCTGACCTTATTCAGGTGCGGGCAGTTTGTACAGGAGGCAGGCTTATTCCTAATAAACCTTTTATTTATTGTTGTCTGTTCCTGAACAGAACAGTTCAAGAACCAGAGGCAATTTAGTGGAAAAGGGAAACTTTTGATCTGCACTTCATTACTAATTTTTCCCATTGAAGCTATCATCGCAGCGTTTTACCTCCACATACGATCTTGCCATCACATTTTAGCTGGTGACTAATCATTTAATTTTTTTAAAAATATTTCTGAGATTCCTTCACATACCACTAGAGGGAGGTTGCATCCCACCAGTGGTACACGTCCTATAGTTTGTGAACCAGTGATGTAGGTAAAAGAGTAGTCCATCAATTTAGCATTGCTCTCCTATAATCCTGGCGCCTACATTACCCAAAATGCAACTCAACCCACAAGACTTGTGTCATAGATTCAGGTGTGATATGCTGGTAGCGGCTAAAGTATCCTCGAGTTACTAGCCTCACGCAGAGATGAAGAACGGGCTGTAAGCTCACTTCTTTTTGACTCCACACCAAAAGATTTTTTTCACTTTCATACAACACTGACTCAAGTGGCATCACTTAGAGCCACAAAAGGCTACAACTTTTTTCACATACACTCGCAAACACAGAGAGTTCCCATTTATAGACGCCAATGAGAGCCAAGCTAAACGGCATTCCTATAACACCCATCGTCTGCCAAGGGTGTTTCTTTACGCCAAATTTGCCAACATCCAAGACAGCCAAGGAGAATATCTGTGCCTGAGATACACTGATGATAAATCATTTTACTTGGATTTTCAGAGACATGCCTCTTTGATAAAAGTACTATGTGTGCCAAATAAGCACAGTGTTGCTTCACACTAAGAGAATTAAGCACGTGACGATTTTTCTGTCCTAACGTTGGTAAAACTAATTATAACTGACAAACTAGAGACATGATGTGATCTTACACTCTTGTTTTAAAACTCTCTATCTCTCTCAGCCTTTCCACTGATGACAGGACATCAACACTTGAATTTACAGCGAGGAAAACAAAAAGAAAATCGCGTCATCCATTGGCCCCCCGTTGCCCTCTGTTCACTTCACTATCGGAGCTTGAAAACCTCAAACATTAGACGACATTTCCCTTTGACCTCTCTAATTAGCTCTTATTTCACTGCCTTTCTAGTGCTCCTCTCATAAAAAACTCATGTAGTTACAGGAACACTATGAGGCCACCATGACTCTCCGAACTGAAACCCATTGTACCTATGTGCTCACTCACAGATGTTTAACGTTAAATTATTGCCAAGTTAAAATGTGATTCCAGGCATTGTGACAATACACAGTACGCTGTGTTTTGCTTAGTGTATTATTACTGTCACAAGTTCTACTACAAGTTCAAGTTAATACTTTTCACTGAATGTATTTATTCTAAAGCTGAAGGATTGATGCAGAAGTCTGGCTTAGGACATTTATGGGTGCAAGAAGACCTCCAGTAAAAAATAGCTCTCGTGCAACACTTCCTCCTGACACAAATAGCCTTTCCTGCCCTATAAATAAACACTGGTGGACTTGGAAAGCACCCAGCCTCATTACGCTCAAGGGCTACTCATAAAGTCAGTAGAGTAGGGCAAAAATATATCCCTCACTTCAGTCAGTTCATACATACCATTCACACACATGTACGCAGACATCAGTCGGTGTGCAAAGAGTCGAAGTAAAGCCAAATAAAAATATATAGTAAGTTCAACAGTCTCATTGAGCATTCTGTTCAGCTCCAAGGACAAACTTTTGGACAACAAGTCGGAAACAGGAAACAATGTTTGTCTGGCTATTCTATTTGAAAGTTGCATCCATAAAACTGTCACTTCCATCACTTAAAACCATTAGACAGGACTAAAAACAAAAAGTATCTCAAAAAGGTTTGCGAGCAAAAACAGTTCTCCGATGTGCACTGCAAACCAAGCAGGCCGGTGCCAAAAGTCTCTCATGAAGGAAAGTTCTCAAACGTTTTTTCAGGTGAACTGAGTCTAACCCTTCCTCCATCCATCTCCAAGCATGAATATTGTTCCAGTTGTTCAGCGTAGGCCAAACTAAACAACCCATCTGAACCAAACTGGGGGTGGGGGAGCCTGACTGCCCTCCTTGCCAAAATAGGGTTGTCTTCCAGATCATCCCCAATGTCTCATCCTTTATCCGGCTCATTATTATTATTACTTAATTTTTGTCTCTCTTCTCTCATTTTTCTTTACAACCTTTTCTACAATTTAATGAACTCCCCTCATCCAGCTTTTGTCTATCTCTCTGGTGTCGCCATCATTATCAGTGATTAGTTGTGTCTGACAGCTTTACTTTATCTACATGTAGTCCTGAACCACGTCAACAGACATGTCAGTCGAGTGAGTCATGCTACACTGGATGTACACCCACAGTTTTCTGAAGAACTTTAAACTCACGCCAATAAATATACCTTCAGTAACAAATTCATACAGAACAAACAGATAAAGCAGCAGACAAGCACCTTGCATCATCACCGTTGGCCTCACACCCACACCAGACAACAAACAAGCCCATGCACAAACACACGCCCACACATAAATGAGCCTGCAAACACATGCATAGGCAAAAGATCACACTCGCCTGCTTTTACCAGCTCAGTGCTTCATGTACTTGCTGATGAGCAGGTTTCTCGGCTGTTTGTCTGTAGGTCATGTACACCGACGATAAAGAATAAAGAGATCCCATGGGTGTGGGTTACTGTTTTAATTGGGATGATGGTTAAACAAGCTCTAAGCCATTTTCCTCTGCTTTTCCTAAGATTAACAAGTTCAAGTCTGTATTTTTTAACATTCTTTTAGGAGACCGTGTGGTCATAATCAGTGGTGAAACAGCACAGTGGCAATCAACGCTAACTAATCATGGTGATTAGTAGCATAGGTGGACCATCCATCCACACGCTCCAACAAGATCAGTGCAAACAAAGAGATAACACCCATCATCGTGAGACTGTTCAGTTCTACAAAGGAGGTAAAAACAACATTTGGCTAGATGACATTTAGTTTTTGCTTACGCCTAATGTCAAGATTGACAAAGTGAACTCACGACAAGGACAGCTCTGCCTTTGAATGTGCTGCAAGAAGCAGTTGATTAAAGGTTAAGGCTGAATGCAACTTACAAGACCATATGCATAACACTTTTCCAAATTAAAAGAATACAATTAAAAAAAAAACGTTTTTTATAGTTTATCAAAACTGGGGTTTTTGAAATCATCTGGTTGAATAATTTTCTGTCAATCAACAAATCTATACATTGACTAATCATTTCTGCCCACGCCAACTAATGAATGTTTTCATTACCAGTTAATTTGCTGATTATTTTCTCAATCAAGTCATTAATTGTTTGGTCTATAAACTGTCAGCAAACAATGATACAATAGGACTGTCCACCTTTTCCAAAGTCACATCTTCAAATGTCCTTTTTTCCCCAACCAGAAAGAGAAAAGCAACAAATCTTTACACATTTGAGAAGATTTGAAGAATTTGTCGTGTTTAGTTGAAAATTAACCTAAAACTAACAATTATTAAAAACAGTCTTTCACCGCTGGTCCTCTTTCATGGAGTCTGCCTGTCATGTTTCTATAGTAACCTAGAAAACTCAAACTAAATACTGGTTTGTGTTTTTTGGGGTCAGTGTAGTTTCTCCTTCACGCTAGGAATGAGGGGGTTGCAAACACACTGGGCCTTTACATCAAACTGATAAGTGCTATGAACCCATATCATCTTTAAAGTTCCTTGTCTGTGTTGGCTATGTATGTATTTTTATATCAGTGTTGACACTTTCTACGGTTTCCCCTCAGCTGGATGTAGACTGAATGTAAATACGCTGTATACCTAGAGATAAAATGCTACAGTAAGTGTGAACAGGGCCATAGTTATTTCTTGGACTGCTCTACTATCTCCTGCTGACAACTGACAACACACACAAAGACGCACACCCTTCCTCCACCTCCTCTCCCAGATTAATGCTGGGCCATTCCTGAGGTTTTACTGTCACTCCCAGTACTAATACCCTTTCACTACACACAGCCAGAACAAATCGTTCCATGCCAAACCAAGTCAGACTGGGCCAAATCAAACAGAGCCGAGTGGAGATACTTCAGACTGTGCTTCAGTAAAAAAAAGAAACCTTCTATAATTGAAGGATTGTTGCTTTATTGTTTTACTCTAATGTTTTTTATTTTATAAGTAGGGTGCAACATTTTTCTCTAATGGCCATATCTTCTTTGATGTACTAAGGAGGGGAAATATCAGAGTGCACAATGCGCTATTTAGAAATGTTTTCAGATGATCAGCATGTGATTTTCTTTGCCGCACTGCTCTAGATAACACTCAAAACAAATTGCATAACCCCTGATAAGACGCCATTCCTCACATATTTGATTATACAAATTCAGATTGTGCCAAACAGTGAATGCACAGTTTAGTCTCCGGTGTCATGTAGCTCGGATGAATTGAAGCCATGAAACAGCTGTGTGGAGTGAGAGGAGACAGCATAATCCACACATCAATTAGACACAAAGAGACTGGATGATTAGGAGAGGGTGTGTGTGTCTGTGCATATGCTGGTCTACGTGCATGGATGTGAAAGCTTGTGTGTGTATGTGTGTTTGAAAGCCTTGAGTAATCCTGCTTAGTCTAGCAGCTGGGGAAGCAGGTTTAAGTAGTGTGACAGTATGAAGGGCTGGGTGAGGGTTTAATGCAAGAACCACTGTCAACAATAGACTGCACACATAATAATAGAGAATGTGTATGTGTGCGAGTGAGTAAGTGTGCGCACAACACCACAGCCAGTAAGTAATGTGCTTGGGGGTGGTAGTAAAGGGACTGAGAGTAAGATAACAGTCTAAGCAAATTAACTAATTTAGAGCAGCTCTGCTCAAACAGCAGGGAGAGTGTCGTTAATGTGGTCTCTAAGGGTCGACGCACACTGTAAGATTTAATTAAGATTTCTCAGACTAATTATACGGGACTGTTTTTTTCTAACATCAAGGTTGCTTCAAGAAACCCTGAAAAAAAACTGAATTTTTTACATTATAAAATGTTTTTGGGGCTTTTTTGCATTATAAGTTAAGCATTACAGAGTACAATTTTGAGCTGGTTATTGAATCTCAGTAACCTCAGATTCGCAGTCTTGTTAACTCCTTCAATCAGATAGTTCCTGATTTATCTTTAGGCTGTAATTTAAGGCAAAATTACTGCTGAACATCTGAGAACATTTAGATTTCTTTATATATATACAGTATATATAAAAAATCATCTTGATACCAATATTTTGGTACCATTCCCACATCACAGTATTAAGAATGGACATCATATATCATAACAGCACCCATCAGTCAATCAAAGCAGCCACGCTGTTAATTATCATAACTTAAAGCCTTAATATAATTTGAACAGGTGAGTTCAATAAAAGTTCAGACTCAGCACAGTTGTCATGAACGGGGAAATTAGCTATAGAGACCAAAACTGTTTTTTGTACCAGGCTGTAAACATGTTTATTTCTGCTGTGAAGTTGGACATTTTAACATGGGCGCTTACGGAGACTGATGAGTTTTGTAGCCAGCCTCAAGTGGCTGTTCGGGGAACTGCAGTAATAATAATCAGAAATAATCAGCCCTTGTAATAATGAAGTATGCTAATTCCTGGTCTTCTTGTATTCCAAACAAATCACATTTGCATAAATACAGATTGTGCTCTTTGTTCCATATATTTGGATACTAATCAATCTTCTACAACTGCACTAGGAACCACACTAATTTTAAGTATATTACAATAATTACAGAGGAAGAACTGGTGATAGACACAATACAGTCATTTGAATTCATCTAACTTTGCAAAGGTTGTGTGCGCACCTCAATTTCTTCTTTCTTACGTATTGAAATAAAGTGAAATTGATTGAGTTGGCTCAATTGAATTCACATTAAGGTCTAGTTTAAATACATCAAAGAGAACCATAATTATTGACGTCATCATTGCAAGTGAAACCATTTCTGACAGCTGATTGTTCAGACATGGCTAAAGCAGAATGCCTGTAAGTCTCCCTGTGGCCATTCGCCAACCCCATTCCCAGAAACCAGATTACACCGTCTGCTTGTCTTAAACACTGCTCACATACACACAAAGACACATATACACAGAAGCTCCCTCATTACGCTGAATGTTTGGCCAAAAAGGTTTGGTCTAAATGATCCACAGATGAATCCCAAAATGTAAATGATATATTCCAAAGGCATAATCAGGGAGACACAGACGAACAGAAACAACACTCAAACACAGACACAGAGTCTAGCAGACAGACGTGCAAGCATTTCAGAACACACACATACATGGACACACACACACTTAGAAGAATTCCTCTGATTCACTTTGACCTTGCATAACTACACACCTGCTCACAGAGTCTGATAAAGCAACACTGGTGTTACTCCCTTTTAGGCTGAGGCATGCACAGAATTTTGGTGGATAAACTTAATGTGGAAAAAGTCAGACCACAACACAGCAACGAAGATCCCAGTGCAGAAAAATGCTGCTATTACCACTGCTGCATAATCTGTGAGAAAATCACGCGTTAATTTGTGTTCCCGGTTAATCTTTTGTGAAGCAACAAAGCTGTTTAATATTAAGGTTAGAAATGCGTGAGCACCAAGTGTAGGCAGCATTTTCACACTACTTAGCCTTACAGCGCATTCACAGTGCAGCATTTGAGAAAGCCGATCTACTTAACCTGGTGACACATTCTGCTGCGAGTTTGCCTGGATGCATAGATAGTTTGCATGTTATTTCTACAGCCAAACATAATTCCATATAACAATCAAGTATACTGGAAGGATAAAAAGCAATAACCCCAACCATAATGTGGTAAAAACAGGTCTGTTTTGTCAGATTTAAAAGGGAGGAGATGGATTTAAAGCTGCCAACAGTCAAAAATGGTAGCTGCTGTGGACTTGATTAATGTCGCACTGCTTTGAGTGCTTGTTTTACTTCAATGCATATTCATGACAAAGTTTGCACTTTGCAGCCTTCCACCTCAATCATCCCTTACAGCACAAACATTACCTGTCAGTGCAATGGCAAATGGGTGCATGTGTGGTGTGCAGTTTTCTTTCTGTAGCAGTGTGTGCCCCAGAGGACCACACTGATAATCTTCACACAACCCGACACACACGTCTTTCTTATCAGTTCTGTAGCTGACACAATCTTGTACAGCAGCCTAATCGATGACATGAGGTATAGAGTACGGAAAGGTGATATATTACCCTCCTAACCTTAAATATTCTCTAAACTTAAGTCTAAACTAGATAAAACATTTTCATATGTTTGACTTTTTATCCTGTAGGAAAGTGTGCAGCGTGTGCAGTCAGGCATTAAACACAGATAACCGTGTCAACCTAATAATCTCAACATAAAAAAATTAGGTATTAAGCCTCATAAATGATGCAAAGTACAAAGCAAAGTACATTTAGACAATTAGTTTATCAGAGGTTAGGTTCATTAGCTAATGGTATAAAGGACAATCTGGTGTGGTACATTTTCTTTATCTCCCTCTTAATGATTATCAGCCTTTCTTTATATTGAGTTTAATATTCAAACCAAAAGATATCATTTATGGCGGTACCACTGCATCTGATGTAAAGTTCTACATGTTTGGAAAATTCATGATGTGGAATAATGAATGTCTTCGAAACATGCTGCAACAGGAAAAAAAGTAAGTAATTAATGACATTAATTAAGGCTGCTCTCTGTTGAGTTCTGGCAGTTCTAGTGTCCTGATATTGTGCATGAGGAATCACTATCATGACTTACTGGAATACAAAAATAGAACTAAGCCATTATTACTGTTATTACTCCCACCTGCTATGACAAGTCAAAATGTCTGCTGTGAAAAACGTCAAATGAGTTATCTTTTTCTGTGCATTGTCAAACACATAGAGGTGTCATGAGTCTCCAAATCCACAATTTGATTTGACTTTCAGATTTTTTATTAATTTGACATGTAATCAGGTGAATGGTGTCACTGTCATTCCAACTCTCTGCCCCGTACACTTGCTCTACGTAACTTTGTGCTCCGGGTACGATCGCCTGCAAGAAGGACGTAACCCTTTACAGCACTAAGTCACACACCACCAACTATTTCAGTGATTTTGGTGAAACTGGATCATATTTCATGAGGAAAAGGTTCTTGATGGACAGTAAACTGCTGTGTTTAACTGTTTAGCTAATGTGCACTGGGGGAGTGTTAGTGTTTGTACCACATGCATTTTGGTGAGAGGAGGTTTTCAGAGAGGGGAAAATGTTGATTGGGAGCAGAGCTGGTGTCGTGCCAGAACCGGAGCTGGGCAATGTAACCTGGCTGAGCAGCCTCTATGAACATAATGGCAGAGACCAAGAGATTGAAGAGGACAATAAAGGAAGCTAAGAAGAGGAAAGGAGAGGGTGACCAAGCAAGACGCCACCAGACAAGAGTAAATCTTGGGCTGACTTTTAGTCAGCTCATTTCGATCAAACTGCACACGGATGTTTGTTTTCTTATTCTTGCACTGCTATTATTACATGCAAGGTCTGGCTGATGAAGTGTTTGAATTACGTTTGTCTTTCTAGCTTGAGTGGAGAAACACAAAAAGAATCCATTAAAATTGTAAACCATCCATGATTTTAAAAATATACAATCAAGGGTTTATTATCTGGCCTCATCATCCAGCTGAACATTTAAGCCCTTATACTGGCTGTATCATACTACAGTAATAATACAGCTTATTCTCTCCTCCAGTAACATTTCTACCTTATTTAGGCCTCATGTTGAAGAGGTGTTTGAGTACAGGTTTGGCTGCCGAGTACACTGAGCTGGAGGAGGATCCTTGAGGCATTCGGTAAAGATTTGACACTAAAACACAGATTCCATTACACGTTATCTGGAAATGTCTTGACTTCATAGAAAAGCTATTTACGGAGGCATTAAGTTTCTGTTATTTTGTTTCAAAAAATGAAGGGCTGGTTTTTGGGGGGAAACATTCCTGGGTACTCTGTCGCTGACACACACAACCTAAAATAGAATCAAGGATGGTTTTTTTCCTTTCTATTACGGTTGTTCGGGGTTTCTATAAAAAGCAATGGAATGACTACTGGCTCCAAAGATAAACACGCTGGTCTGTGAAACATTTTTCTGCATATCTTAATCATGACCATTAATTTTAATCACCATGTGTGCACTACAATGCTGGCACTGTTATACCCAGGAGTCCTCTGCAGAAAAAAAATTAGTGCACACTTCACTGAAACTTACTTGTTTTTAAAAGTGCGCGCACAGATCTCTCTTTTAATTAAAAGAAAAGAGAAATATCTGATTTCAGAATACACAAACCAGAACAGAAGAGATATATATTGTTCTGAGTTTCAAAATAGATTATGACAAGTTCAGCTCAACAGTTCAGTCATTTCCTTTTCCAAATAACACCATATCAATGCACAGACATTAACATGAGGCTTTACTACAATCAAAAGACAAACTGAAAAATGATCAGACATCCAAGCGTTCGAAGTGCGACAATGTATGTGGGTGTGAGATCTGCAACGGGATGCATGACTGCGAATGGCTTCAGTTGTGTTTCTAAGCAACATTCACATCCACTGCTCTTCCCTTTCTTCTCTCATGCCGCCTACGACTGGCTATTTCAGTGAGGACAAGCTTTTCACTCCGAAAGCATCCATCTCTCAAGCACTATACAACTGTATTAAGTATTACAATACAGGTTTGGACTGGAAAACACCCAGTAAAAAGGTGAGACAGCCACCATCCATATACGCACTAAGGAGGAGCTATTGTGACCTTTCAGCATGACGCTGGACTCAACATTTCCTAGAACAATGAACGCTGTTGTACTCCTCCACATAGCTGACTGAATTTGCAATAATTTACTAATATTAGGCTGTGGCCCCATGTAAAATTGCACGCTGTTTAAGATTAAATCAGACATGAGGAATAATTGGTTGTTTTTCTCTCGTTTTCTATTGATATACAGCACTTTTTGTTCCATATTCCTTATAAAACAGTTTTAACTGTATGTGAATGTTCAAGATAATCTATAGGTGGATATCTGGTGATTTGGGTTTGTGCTCCACTAGCAGAGATCTCTACAAATCCATACACTATTTAAGCATTGCAGTATATTGTGGCTATAATTGAGGAAAAGCAGGGACATACTCCACCTAATTCTTCCTCTGCGGGACAGTCTCCCTCTCAACAGAGCATGCCATTTAACCAGAGCACATCATCCTGCCTCTTAATCTCATGGAAACTGTCTACATAAACCAAGTGTCTCATTAAGTTGGCATTTTTCTCTCCAGTCTCCATACTCCTCAACTTCTGACACTCCCTCCATCCCCTAAAACTTTATCCCATTCATCCAGCAACCCTCCAGATTTTTCCTGTCTGCCATTTGGCTCTGTGTCATTACGGTCACCGTGACAACAGATGAGTCAGACGCTGTGGAGACGCCTCACTTCCTGTGAGTGTAGAGTATCATAGACCGAATGAATGACTGGATCAACATGGAAGAAATTCCTCCCTAAAGACTGATTCATAGCCAGCGGGATTAAATCCTCATCTGGAGCGCAGTGCAGAGTCAGAGTATGTGATGATATTTGTGGTTTTTGGAGTGTTCAACAACAAAAAGAAAGGATCACATCACATTGTACATTCACCTCCAAAAGTGACTCAACATGTCTGTAAAAGAGTCTGTGTCATATTGCAACACCATAAGTCATGGCTTCTCAACCTCATGACCCCGTTTTTAGGTCCCAAAGTTCTCATGACACCCTCAATTACAGGCTGTCATGTGAAATTGAGCATAGCATGCTTTTTCTGTTTACAAGAGTATGGAGGCAGGTCTTACGCCAACATTATGACTCAAAGCTGTTTATTTATTTAGCAAAAACCTGTTTATTTTTTCTTGAAAAGCAAAATATCAATAAACCGTGGGGCGCTGCTGACCTTAAGGTTGAGAAAATCTGCCATAAATCATCTGCAACTGCTTCAGACATACATACACAGACACTGACTCAGCCATGTAGACATACACACACACATGCACACATGGCTGCATGTACACACACTTTACATAGCCGTGAACATGTGTTACAGTACTTACATCAGTTTTTCTAAACTTGGCTTTAAGGCTCTTCATGTTCAGTCCGGTCCATGCAGTCACTCACTCAATCACTCAGTCAAGGCTGTGAAGACAAAGAAAAACACAGATGTTTAAACTGAGCCTCTGTGATGTTTGCTTCCATTTCAAATGTGATTTAGTGTTTCAGAAAAGACTAAACTACCTGACTTATCGAGTGTTTTGTGATGCTATTTGCCAATATGAGGTGCAAATGTGCACTTCAGCAGCATGGATTTATGGTGGCAACAGTCTACAACCTTAGTATTTAACATTTTCCTGATAAAAGCTAAAATATTTTGTTTATTAAAGCCTCATCTGCAGGAAGACTTTTAATACTACACATGTAAAAAGTAACAGAGCTATAACAAACGTGAAGCACTTTTACTCTTAACTACTCCTTTCAATGGGCAGTTTTGGGAATGGACTTCATCCCACATGCAATTCTAATTTAAACCTGTTGCTGGAAATGGTATCCGGCTTTGTATTGTTTCCTATAAGGATGTTTTAAATCACCACAGAGCCCTTGGGGATGTGTGGCGACTGTATTTTTGCGTCTAAAACTAGCTCGAGCGATTTCCATTTTCTTCATGCCTGAAATGACCATGTCAGTGATTTACTCCCAAAAACATCCCTGTGAGCATTCCAGCCAAAATTAGTCTACTTACTTTGCTCATTATTATTATTATTATATCCAGGGTCCTCTGTGTCTGCTTATGTTTCAACCAAGAGCACCATGTAAGCAATTTGAGCCTCTTTGCAATTATTACTGGCAGTTAGGTCCTTCAAAAATGCATGCTTTCATAAAGGCTTTGCAGACACATAAAGATTTTTCAGATTCTCTGTCTTTATGTGGGCAGATACTGGAGTGCTGGAGGAGGTGTACTGTAAGTGGGTGCATCAAGGACAGCCATGTCTGGAGTCCTCTGGCAAACCATTCAGATAGATTAACCTATATTTGCCTACAACATTGATATGGCACATTTAATGGGAAGCCCGGATGAGATTTCCTATCAAAGCCAAATGCACATCTCTTTATGATATGATACACATATGTTGTCTTTGCTACTAAATCCACTGTCAAACTTTCTATTAGAGCTAGCAGAGCACAGTTTATCAAGTAGTTACCTGTGCATATTTACACACTGCTGCTCAAACAATGGAAGCTGTGCATAGACACATGCACAAACATGGTTAAAGCTGCAACTCGTTCTGCACAAAAAGTATCAAATGCCCGCTCATTGTACACAAAACACTTGAATATCAGATTGGACCGCTTGTAGCTGCGCCGTGGGACTGCTCACACGCTGTTTAATTCACCAAACAGTTAGTTCGTTAGTTGGTTAGTTAGTTATATAAAAAAAAAAAACAATAACCAGCCATCATTTCGACCAACTAACTACTTAACATGATGTGAAATTACTGGACAGACTTACCCGGTCCTGTGTTCGCAGCAGAGAAGGGTTGGACACATAAAAGAAACTGACACACAACCGCTTTTTGTGCCAAAAACAGATTAGCTACCGAGCCGGTAGAGAAAACAACGAACCGTTGTTAAGCTAAGTCGAGCAGGAGGATGCATAAAAGGAGAGAGAGAGAGAAAACACTGCGTCCCTACACACACACACACACACACACATACACACTGGCCCGGGTCCGACTTGGTCCGCATACATTAAAAGTTGTTCACGGACTCTCCTGCCTGTCTCGCGCTCGGGACTCAACTCTCAACTCAACGGCTGTTGCCCGGTTTAGGAAAGTGACGTCACTCTCCCAATGCTCTCGTGACCGCGGCGAGCGAGCCCTCTTCTGTTCTCCATTGTGTCCCATTCATGTTCTGGTTAAAGGAGCATTTCCCACAAAAAAAAACCCAAACTCGCTCACACAGATAGGAGAGAATACATTAGATTAGGCGCTTTTTAATCACATAACACTGTGCTGATTCATCACAGTGTGTACGTTTCAGATTTTTGACCAAACCACGAAACTACACCCTTAAAAATAAAGGTTTGAGTTAGTACCTAAAGTGGATCTTCATGGTGATGCCATAGGGGAAACTTTTCCCTATTTATTATCAAGTTCTTCCCAAAGTTTAGTGTAAATCCTACATGTCCCTGAGTACGGAAGACCAAAGCAGCCATACATTCATGCATTTTATTTCTTCCGTTTTGTCGTAATAACTGGGAAATTGGAAGTGCTAAAAACTGTGATTCCTCAAGCGGCCACTTGAGGCTGGCTGCAGAAGTCAATCTCCAAATTAGTCGAGCGCCCATATTAAAAATGATCAACCTCACATGTTTACAGCCTGGTTCAGGAGTATGGAGTCGGAATTTTTTCACCCGTTCAAATTACATTAAAGCTTAACAGCCCCTTTGATTGACAGAACATTTGTTACTTCGAGATAATGACATAAATATCTCGTGAAAACAAATAAAATGACCTCGTTTTCACGAGAAAACAGAAAAAATAAATTGTCTGAATGCATGGCCATTAAGGGCTTCCATAGTTAAGGCTTCCATTATCTTGAGATCTCGAATTTATTATGTTGTTATCTCAAGAAAACAAAGTTTTGTTATCTTAAAATCTTGATCCCATTATCTCGGGATAACAACATTTGTTATTTCGGGTTAATGACTTGACTGATTATCATGAGATCTTAAATTAATTATGTCAATATCTCGGGAAAACAAAGGTTATCTCAAGTTATGTCAAAATTATTCCATTATCTCAGGATAACAACATTTGTATTATGATGTAGATGGCAATGTTGAACTGCCATGTTTCGACAGTGGTCCAAAACAGACAAACTAAATTCAGGCTCTAGATAAGGACTCTCACCCTCATGCTTGGAACAAGAGGCTGACGCGAGTGGGATGCAATCAGCAACCACAAAACCGCAAAGATACTACTAAATCCTACACACGGGTCCTTTAAAATTAATTTCTTTTCATGTCATTTTATGCTTCTTGAGGTTTTGGCTATTGGCTGGACAAACAAACAACATAAGCATTGTGAAGTTTTTACCAACCAAACAATTAAAATTTAGAATTAGAATTAATTAGAATTTTTTAGAACAATTAAAAAATAGTAGCTTATTAATCCATAATGGAATTATTATTCTATACAAAACAGTGTAAAATTTGCTCCATCTCAACCAACTAAACCAATAATAAAATATTGATTTTATATTATTGCACGAGTCATAACAATCTAATGATCTAATATATAAAAAAATATAACAGTCAAAGTGGCCATTTTTCTGCACTGAGTACTTTTACTCTGAATACTTTAAGTACATTTTGATTTTACTTACATGCTTGTTTTCCAAGAAGGACTTGTAACAGTTTACAGTGTGGTATTATTAGTTTTATTAAAGCAAAGGTTTGAATACTAACTCCACCACTGCTTGCTGTTAGAGGCAGATTTGCAAACAGGGGCTAATATATCCTGACTCTTTTGGTCCCTGTGGATCGCCCCTGGATCATTTCATGCATCTCAGACTTGTCAAAGCTCCTCCAGATCCACAGAAGATACTATTAAACTGTGTTTATGGGCTCTGTAGTTCTCATAATGTGTTAACTGGTCTCTGTGTGTAAAATCAGCATGTATCACGTCTAAGGTTGTGAGACTGCCAGTCAGACAAGTCATGTTGATGATCCGGGACTATGTCGCAACAGCACTACAATGAAACTTATTAATGCAGGTAAGAACGTGTCTGAGCTGTTATTTAGTGAGATGAAGTAATGCTACCTAGGCTACAGACTCACTGTCTGTGTATTTGTCATAAACCAAGTCCATTCATTCAAAGCAAATGTTCATATTGTTTAATTTACAACCTCTGCTGAGTAAATCAACCACTTCTCACTCGACTCAGTATATGTGATACATATACAGTTTGTGGTAGTTTGTTCAGTTTGTCCTGGCAAATATCTCTTTGATGAGTATGAGCAGTGTCTCTCAATTAATGTGATTTGGGATGGTCTGCGTAAACAATCAGAGAAAGGAAATGAGAGTGTGACACAGAGGGAGAGACGCCTTCTCGTGGGATAGTCTGCTTAGCAGCAAGGTGTGTCCCCTTTTATATGAAATTTTGACTCAACATGTACCATGACTCCAGTTTATAGGCCAACAAAGAATGCAGGCATTGGCATGAAGTTTCATTAAATGTCAAGACAGCGCCATCTAGTGGGCAACTTACTTCAACGTTGTTCTGCAAAGTAAAAGTCTTTAATAATAAAATGTATCACCACAAACTGTTCCATATCAATCATGAAATATATTTGCATGTGTGAGAAAATATTTAACTTGGGTACAAGCCTTGTTATGTTGAAACATAGTCAATGCATGCATGGTGCATACACACACTTCACTCATTATAAGTGATCAAATATCTCATTTCAGTTGCATAATTTCTGTGTTTTGATGAGGAACCCTCAGAAAAACTGTCTTATCTTCTAGATCGTGTCTCCTTCCTTCAGATATGTAAAGATGTCTCTGAATGACAGGAATGAATGATAGGTAATGGAAAATGAGTCATTTGGCTATGAAATTATTCAAGGCAAAAGTTCCTTGCTCAAGGGTATTTAAGCTATATAAAATGTAGGGATTGATTGCAGGTTTGGACAGGTTGGGAAAAACTGGGGAGGGTATCTTTTTTTATTACCCTTTTGGGCCCATATACAAGACAAATACATCAAGAAAGGTAATAATGCAGGACCCACCTGAACAGCCCATCAGTGGATATTCTGCTTGAGGTGTATATTAATCAAATTACCACAAACTGGCTGTCACAAACTGAATATGGGGCCTTTAGGGCCCACTTTGCTGGTTAGGTATTCCAGCCTTGAACATACACCACAATGCATAGCAGCAGAATCTGCTCATTTTCATGTTTTAAAGACACAGAAACCCTGGTGCAATGAAATCTCCTGGTTTTGTTTACATTTAGATAACCTGAGTTTAACCTGAATTTAACCTGAGTTTTAGCACAGTTACACTAACATTCTAACTGTTGGATTGCATTCAATGGTCACGTATGAAAGCTCCAATTTGATGTAATTGTACTGAAATACATTTTTTTTTACCTGAGTCTTAATGTCAGATGTTTGTTGTAATGTACGTGCTCTTTATTGTAGTCCTGTCTGCAGTATGTTTAATTTAGCACCTTGGTCCTTGGCGAAACACTGTGTACTGTGTATATGGTTGAAATGACAATAAAACTATTTGACTTGACATAAAGGTATTGCTTTAGTGCATCAATAATAAAAATAGACTAAAATAGACAGTTGTTTATCTCATACCACAATATAATAAAATAATATAATTAATGATATTATAATATATAATATTTAAGGTTTATGGTGTATGTTTTAAACAAAATGGTCCACTAAAGATTGAGCTTTCATGAATGACCTAAGTGTCATGTGACTAAAAACAAAGAGTCTTTATGTTCAAGACAGATATTTTCCTGCAGTCCAGCCTCAACAAGTAGCTAATGTGGAAAAACACTATTTTATCCACCAACCAATGGATATTACAGCACTATCATATTGTCGCATTATAAATTACAAGTATATTAATGTGACTGATCTAATTAAACATCACTGTTGTGTTCTTGTCACGGTTGTATGCTTCCAGGAAGCTGTCGACGCAGAAGAAAACCGGACGTGGTCGCATGAAAGTGTTTCAATCCGGATGTGTGTCTTTGGTCCATCGAGCAAGTTCCTGAGCATCAAAACAAACACACACACAGAGAAGCTAATGTCAGTGACAGCTACTGCTGTTCAGTCTGCTGCTTCACCATGCTACTGAAACCATGTTGCATTTACGGCACCGGGGTTCTTTCTATATTAATGCTGATTTTAGGCATTTCTCTGGTGTTGTCTAACGTCTTTCCACATTTTGTACAGTCGCTGGTCACAAAGGTAAGCGCCTCGTTCAGGCTAACGTCTTATAACCGCCGCTAACGCTCAAGATAATCGCTAAATCGCTATGGTGACGGCTAACGTTCGCTAGCATGATTTTACAAAATATCAGAGATAGTTTCGTTTTCACTGAGTTTCATCGTGACAATGCTTGTTGGATAACTTCAGGTCTTTAGCTGACCAATGAATGCTTACTTATATTTAGCAATGTGTGCTAATTTCAAACGACTCCCCAAGTTAGACCTGTTGTGACAGCAGACTAGCTATTATTTAGCCTGGTTAGCATGTTTTTAGCTGTTTGGGGGAGTCAGTTTAAGCCGGGCATGTCCAAAGTCTGGCCCGGGGGCCAATCACGGCCCGCGGTCAGATTCCATGCGGCCCGCAGCTTCGTTTTTATAATATATTATTTATGGGCCTGCTAGGATTGTCAGATACTGTATGGCTGGAAGATTTGGTGATTTGGTTATGTCCTTAGATCAGCCTCTAAGGACATAACTGCTGGTGTTATGTACCTGTAGATGTGACACAAAATATTACTTTCTGAATGATTTTGTTAAAGACAAGAGCAAGAGTGATGAAAAGTTTGGACACCCCTGGTTTAAGCTCAAGTATTGTGTGTCACTAGCATACATACATGGCATGATCATACATATTGTGACTGTCTACCACACCTCATTACTTTAATGAGAAATAAATGGCAATCCAAATGGTGATTTCACAACTTGCAGCAGGTTTTATGAATCTGCAGCATCAGTGTAAATGTCATATGATGTGGGGACAGCTTAGTCAGCAGCAGACTATTCATCTGAAGTCACGCATTTCTTTAACCCACTGCCCTTTGTCCCCCATAGGAAATAATTTTGAAGAATGGCACGGAGGCGTTTGAGGCCTGGGAGAATCCGCCAGCTCCTATTTACATGCAGTTTTATTTCTTTAATCTGACAAATCCCCTGGAGGTGCTGGATGGAGAAAGGCCTGCTGTGGTGGAGATTGGACCTTATACGTACAGGTAGGGATAGGAGAAAGTGCAGATCTCAAAGTGAAAAAGCAGCCACACACACTTAAAACGAGGGGGGACGCAAAAACCTTTGCATTTATGTTGCCTCCTTCTAAACTAATAACATCATACAAGAAGAAAACCCAACTGAAGAAGCCGCTTGCATACAGTTCAACTACTTTTTAGGGGGTTGGTTATGATGTTTCACATTTACAGCTCATACAATAGAAATAAGGTCCTTCATTCCTCAAGGTTTAAGATGCCCAAAAAATCTGATGATTAGATTAACTGACACACAAAGAGGGCAGAAACACCCCAGAGATACACAGAGCAGTGCTCATGAAAGCACAACATACACAAGCTATATCTTATACACTATAATGCAAGGTATGCACAAAGCTATCAATGCTACCCAAGCTCTTAATGCTGAACTGACCTGTTTTTCTCGTTCAACACATTTCATACTGTTGACGCTGTCTTACCCTAAATAAACCTGGAAACTGAACTGAATGTGAATTATCTATGTAATGTAATGAATGTGAAGTTTTGAATGGCCCTGAAGGTGTCAAGTTGTAAGAATTACAGCAACAGACTTTATCATAATAAATGGAGGTTTACATAAATAGTGTGATTACAGTGGATCTTATTGGGAAAACCTCCCAAAGCTGCCACACAAAGCATCCAACATATATTTGATGTGCATTTTATTTTGAAAATACTTTTGTCCAGGCTTTCACTGAGATTTGTCTGTGCATTTTGTTGCATCTTCCGTACCAGAAAGTACTGTAAATAGAGGAATAAAATACATTTCTGCCATTACTAAATTATAGTCTCTTCGGAAATGACAGTGACAGCTGGCAGAGACAGAAGCAGAGAGATATTATTGCAGTCCTGTCTCTGGCGAGCTTGAGGCAGCTTGTTTGCCTCTCCACTCTCAGCACTGACAGACACAGTAGCTTTGTACAGCTGCCAGTTTGTCTCACTGAGAAATAAGAATTGCATCACTGAAATGTTTATATTTTTTCCTTCTTTATTGTCTGTCAAAAAAACATGTTATTGTGCCAAAAGGCAGCTCTTTAAGATAATTGTAGCACAACAATTTTATTTGCCAGTACTTGAAAGTTCAAGTGGAGCAATGAGGCAGAAAAGGCAAATATTACTCACTTCCTCACTGAACTTTCACATATATATCATGGTTTCCATGGGTCCTTGAAATCCTTGACTGTTTGTAAATTTGAGGTAAAAGAATTCAAGGCTGTCTGCTCCATGTGTGCTGCAGTTACATCATTGTCTCACTGTTTCATTGTTGCTAGTTCTCATTATGAACTCTCCGTGTTGTTACAGTAATTACCTTGATGTGTGTCTCAAACTGTGCTGTTTTGACAATGAGTGTATCACAGTTAGCTGTCACCATTGTTTTTGTTTTTTTGACAGTCACATGAGTCGGTAACGGATATGAAACCTCTTCTTCCCATTCGCATTATGCTATACTTAGCACAAATATATTGTTTTTTAACTTTATCATTATTCAACAATAGTCTTTTCTCTGCAGACTATGCATAATGGGAATATATTAAAATCCTGTTTTCATATATTGTGGTGCTAATGTTACTTTTTGTTCATTATATTGAGCGTGGGGCTTAGGAAGCTTGATACTGCATCTAGAAGGATGCCCTGTAATAAGGAACTAACAGCAGTTAACTTCCTTTGACCTTAGTTAACCCAGTTGTTATTTTCTTCCACACAGAGAGTACCGGCCCATGGAGCAAGTCAACTTCCAGGATAATGGCACCAAAGTAACAGCTGTCAACACAAAGACGTACATATTCCAGCGCGACATGTCCCGAGGTCCAGAGAGCGACCTCATCAGGACAGTCAGCATCCCTGCAATGGTGAGCCACAGAAACCCATCACATATTAGTATTGTTTATTGAGTCACACAGTAGTTTTATTTATTTATTTCATTGTACAGCAACATGCAAACAGGGAAGTTGTGTTTTATTAATGTATTTTTAGTCTTTAGAAATATTTTGAAGGGAAGAGAGCACAGATAAATATTTAAATATGTCTTTCATGTAACTAAAAGGAGTAACACTACTCTTTGGAACAAAAAATAAGTACTTTCACACTCAGGTTACAGCTATTTATTACGTAATATATATTAAATCACTCTTAGTCCGGGCATTTTGCCTCCTAAAAAAGGCTATTTGATGATTTTGGCAGCAAAAGAATAAACTGATTGTCTAAAAATGATCAAGTTATTATATTTATAATGTTTATCATTCATATAATGCATGTTTTGTCATTTTTCCAGCTTCTACTGTTAAGTTCATGTCTCGTTTTTAATGTAATAATCTCACTTATTTCTCTCCAGTATTAATAATTATTCTGTTTTATTAGATGTGATTTCCTTTTACTGTTACAAATATCTAGTATTGCAGCAGTGATAATGATAATTTGTTCTGTTTTAACGTGCTACTGTAATATAATCTGTCCTATAGGTCTTTTTTACATGTTACTTGTAACTTGTAAGTAAATGATTCATTCTTTTACTCTCCTTTATGGAACTTATGCAATATAGTGCTTTACATAACAGGTTGTTTTTAACAAGATCTTTCTTTCTTTCTTTCTTTCTTTCTTTCTTTCTTTCTCCTGGCAGACGGTGATGGAGAAATTCAAGGACCACTCTATTCAAGCTAATTTAATCTCCTCCTACATGACGGGCACAGGTCAAGGCCTCTTCACCACCCGCACAGTAGGAGAGCTGCTGTGGGGATATGAAGACGGCCTGCTCAAAGCACTCAAAATGTTTGATCCTGAGCTGGATGATGTCTTTGGACTCTTCTATAAGGTCTCATTTAAGCATATGAATACATTATTTTATGCTTTGTACAGAGTGGAGTGTGGTTATTCATAATTCACATGTGAGAACTGTTTTTTAAAAGATGTTTCTATTTTTCTTACAGAACAATGCTTCCAACGATGGTGAATATGTTTTCTACACTGGCCAACAAAACTACAAGGACTTTGCTAGAGTGGATACATGGAACGGTGAAAGGTAATTGTCTCTATTCAACTCCAACAAAAAAAAAAAACGTCAATGAGAATGATCTCTTTCTGTGTAAGTCCAATTAGGGACGATCACCGATCACTTGCAGTTTGAATGGGTGTGAGTCAGATAACACGTGATTGTATCAGTACTAGACAGGAATGTGATCAAGGCTTGCTTCATCCTATTGATATCCACTGACACTGTCAATATGACATTGTCTCTGTGCCTTTCATCACAGCCATTCATGTTAAAGAGCCACATTAATGTTAATGACTTTTTTTGTCCTCAGAGATTTTCTTTCATCATTGTCTCTCTCTGAAAACCTAATTGTTTCAGAATCCTCTGTTGTGTCTGGCAGTACGGTTTATCGATGATCTTCCATACTGGACCTGCTAGTGAGCTAACACTGCACTGCAAGAGTAGTTTGACGTTTTGGGAAATGCACTTATTTGCTTTCTTGCAGAGATTTTGATGAGAATATCAATGCCACCCTCATATGTCAGTTAATTATGAAACTACAGCAAGGAGATGGTTAGCTTAGCTTAGCCTAGCACAAAATGTCAAACTATTCCTTAAACACACAAAGGACTGCTACTCAGCAAAAGCAGTTGCAGCTTTTTCTAACTTACAAACATTCTCAGTTTTGGTCTGCTGCACTCTTTCAAACATATTTTTACCAAACTAACTGGATAGCAGTCCTTCAATCAGCTGACAAATGAAAAACGATGACGTGATTGGGTGCTGGGAGTTTTAAATGTACAAAACGTCTGGATTTTTAGATGCATAAATGTGCAACATAAATACTTACATAAACCAAAAACAAATATTTTTGTGTATGCACGCAGCTCGCTGAATTGGTGGACGTCTGATGAGTGCAATATGATCAATGGAACCAATGGAGCGTCTTTCCATCCAGTCATCACCAAGGATGAGATGCTCTACATGTTCTCCTCTGACCTGTGCAGGTGAGTAGACGGCTAAGAAGTATGTCCACAAAAGTACATTGTATATATGTTCTTACACACAGTAGTATTTAAATCTCATGGATGCACGTCTTCTGGACACACGTACTGAGTCTGATGATGAGCCTTCTTGTTTATCCTCAGAACTCATTTGGGTTTTGGGCTTTTGCTTTTTTCAGTGAGTGTCTGTAGCGAATAGGTAAGAGATAATTCACAGTGAGTCAGTCACTGTTGCAAAATAAAACCCACAATATCTCGTTTTAAAGGAACAACATGACAGATATTTACTGTATTAAATCTTAAAATTACAATGCAAGAAAACAAGCTAAACTGCTTCTTGACAACAATACTACAGCCAGTATGTTCTCCTTTTGAAATCTGTCTTCCGGTTCAGAAGGTCTGTTTGTGTTTTGTGTTGTCTGATCCCGCAAGTTGTCCATGTTGACGCTTCGGGTTGCCAGATATGACTACTGTACTACAGCCATGGAAGCAAGTATGAATGGAGTTAATGTTGAAGTCTGACTGATCTAAAAAGCTCAGTGTCTTCAATCTGGCAACCTGCATACGACTCTCCAGCATTTTAAATTTGGCCTGCAGTACCCACTTTTAACCACTAGATTCCAGCGTTACACATAAAGTTACATATTGTTCCTTTAAATTATGTATACACTGCTGTGGTCCTCCATATTGATGATATTGATGATGCTATGAGGATAACTGCATCCATAGCATTGTCATTGGTCAATTATGGCCAATGACATGTATAATTATATTATATGATCTGTTATTTCTGTATAACAGACCGCTGCTATGAATGACAGATTGTAGAATGCCATAATTGTCCAATCACAATCGAGTATTCAACAAAGCCATAATAAACATTGAAATCACCCCAATAGCGTAAAAGTTACTTAAAGCTAATGTGGGTTTGTTTTTTTATTTTCTCTTCTATTTATCATGTGTTATCATGAGTGTCATTAATGTTGTTATTAATTTTGTTTGTTATGACAGCTGCTCATAAACTATTTTATATAAAACTGATTTCAGTTCAGTTTTTCTGCTTCCTCTTTTGCTGAGTCATTCTCTTTCTGGTCTTATCTGCCTGCTTTGAGTTGGTTAGTGAAATGACTCTCCCCTCAGTCATCCTCAGCCTTTCACTCAGCATAATTCATATCTGGATATCGGATTAAAGAAACCAAATTAGCCTTGCTGCTGGCTGCACGGCTGGTCAGTGTTGGCCTCTTGAATGAGGTCACAGTTAGCTTACTATGTATTAGTGCTGCTTAAAACAACAAATATCAGCTTTCTTTTGACTGTACATATATCAGAGCTCAGAGTGCAGCGTATACATATCAACTAACTGCTGACTGAAGTTGTGAAAAGACAGCCATAGTTTATGAGGCAGTAAAGGAAGGCAGGAAAAAAACCTGTTTGTTGGTTTCCTGTAAATCAGCTTACCGCAGAGCTCATGTACAAAATTCCATTTGTGCCTGCAAAGATTAAGCAGCGTCTGGCTCTGTTTCCAAGGTCTCTGTACGCTCTGTATGAGGAGGATGTGACCGTGAAGCGGATCCCTGGGTATCGCTTCAGTCCCCCAAGTGAGGTGTTTGCCAATATGACCGTGAACCCGGCCAATGCAGGCTTCTGTGTGCCTGCTGGAAATTGCATGGGCTCCGGCGTGCTGAATGTCAGCGCATGTAAACAAGGTGAGAAGAGCATTAAGCAGTTGTTCTGCATGAGAAAAACCATAAGAATGTTCCTCAGGAAGTGAAATGCTGTCTTATTCCAACTGAATGTTTTTTGTGTTTAGGAGCTCCCATCATAATGTCCTCACCACACTTCTACCAGGCAGATAGAAAATTTGTCCAGGATGTCTTTGGCATGAATCCTAAGAAGGAGCAGCACGAGACCACGATTGATATCCATCCGGTAGGATTTCCAACTACAATTCTTAAACACACATTTTAGACATAATCTATAATAATAAAGTTAAGTCGTCCAAACTCTTCAAACTGAAGTAACGATAAGCAAAACACATTTTTGAGCAGAGGGGGACTTTAAAGGTGAAATATGTGTAGACATAGTTGCAGTGTAGAAAGCTGATTATGAAAACTCACAGAAGTATTCGTGTTTACCACTAGGTGGGGAACTATCTCAGCTTTGCAATCGCTGGCCACTAGTGCCGACAGTGGTTAAAAATTAAAACAGAGGTGCATGGGACGGAGCTGTCACCAAAGATAAGCTCTAACAACTCTTATCATGTGTAATACTGTAATAAATTGGCTTTGATAAATCCTTGATAGGAGGAAGCAGACTGAAAAAAACACTTCCAGGAGCTCAATGTCTCTCTAAACATCTGTCATATACAGATTCTGCAACGGTCCACCTACTGAATATGACACTAATTTGACTGTTGAAAGAAAGCAGACGGAGAACAGAGACATAATCAGTTAAGACAGGAAGACGTTAAGATCTAATTAGAAGACAGAGTCTGTTTGAGTCTTTCTTATGATTTTCTTTGGCAGCCTTGCACTGCTTGCTTTGCTTTATAACTTTATTTATCGCCTTTTTTCTTGCTGCAGTCTGTTTCAAGGTCGGCATCAACACCGTTTGAATCTGATAAATTGATGAGCAAAATGCATAGTGAGTCATGAATATCAAAGATGGCGAAAAACATCTTGTAAGGTGGTGCCATCATTAACTGAAACCAGTAAACAAGCTACTGTTTTATCTGTTTATCCTCCTTCCTTAACTGTAATCATGAGTTTATTAAGACTAAGCAAAGTCCTGCGACTTCCTTCATAAATAATAGGTTGCGGCGCCCTGTGTGACTTCATGGGTAGACTAAATCACCTTGGCCGCCCCAGCAGAGCCGTGATTTTTCACCTGGGCCGCCTGTAATAAAGATCTACACAGATACATCTCTGTTGCACTGTACAGTACGTGTAAGCTGGTGTTAGCTCTCAGATCACTTGTGCCAACCAGACTAATAAAGTACTTTTACTGACAGGTCCATGCAGCATAAACATGTTGAACATAATACCTGCTGTCTTGATAATATGTGGTATTGGTGTCAAATGTGCTGTAGCATAGTTCTGCATACAGATCAGTGCTGTTAGGTTTCTCGTAAACCATGTTCTCTGTGACTGACATCACTATTTTTCACAAAAGAAAAAAAGAACACATTTATATAAGTATTCCAAATAAATTATTGACTGATAATTTATCGCCTTATCGGAAAAATACATTATATTGTAACGTTGGCTCTGACATATATCATGCATCCCTCTAACGTTTAATTCTGTTTCACAGCTCACAGGAATCGTCCTGCAAGCAGCAAAGCGGATCCAGATCAACGTCTACATCGAGACAATTCCCACCTTCAGGTAAACAGCTGACTTCCTTCACCAGTCACTGTAGCTGCACCTTTTTGTCATCCTCAAGTGAAGCTGTAATATCTGTATGACTACACAAGTCTAGGAAGTGTTGCCTGTACGATAACTGTAAGCAATCATGCCACCGTCATCATCAAGAATGGACTTTTGCACAGCCGTGGGTCACTTGTTATGTACCTACTTGGCATCGGAAAGAACAAACAGCAACGGCATCTAGAGTCCAACCGATGTGCATGTTGTCATCCTATATGTAGAGCGTTTGATGAACATCTCTTTCCCATTTATTCATTAACTCACCGGTGAATGAAGAACACTGAAAAACACGAAACATTGTGAATAATTTTCGTTTTCTTTCAGTCAAACTGGAAACGTGAGGACGGTGGTCTTTCCTGTGGTTTATCTCAATGAGGTACAAAAAAGCATGAACACACACACACACACACACACACACACACACACACACACACACACACAATTTTGTCATTTAGTCATACACTGAACACTTGTTGGTATACAGATCATTAAACCCCCATCAGCAATCTAAATCCAAGTTTAGGCCACATTCAAAGGGTAAACAGGTTTGTCAACCTTGTTCACACTTGGTTCACTGATCTGTCTGTCACACTTTTATTATGTGTCTTATATAATATCACAGACACCTTTAGCATGATTTTAAAATGATACATCTCATTGCTGAATTTTATTATAAGACTAGCTCAGACAGTGGTTTGTCTATGATGTGGACTTCCTGTGTCATTTATGGACTCAGGTAAAATTAGTTCCAGTCATTTTTTAGTACACACCTGACTTGTTTTTTTAAAATTAGAACACTTGTTAAAAATAATTGCTGTTCTATCTTTATGAGACATCGATGTGGCAATAAAACCTTTTGGATAATTGATTAAGAGGACACTTAACTTGAATTGAAGCAATAAAAGGTCATAATAATTTGAGTTTTATAAGCAACTGAACACCTTATTGTGAAATTTAACCATTACTGAGTACTTACTTTTGTACCACTGAATTCATAGTATTTAAATATGTTACTTTAAAAGACGTCTGTATGAAGTTATGTGGTTTGAATTCGCCTCTCTGGATTACAATTACAATACAAGAAGAGCTGCTCGGTCTCTTCGGCATCAACGCCAAACTTTGCAAACTGAGAGACTGCACCTGATCTCCATCTACTTTATCTAAATTCAGATTCAGAAAGTATGCAGGGTGATGTGAACTTCTTTCTTTCTTGTTTCTTTTCATGTAACTGACAGAACTCAGACTCAGAGGTCTGATTGATCAGTGGTAGAACAGATGTTCCAGGTTTTTACTGAAAGAATCTGAATTTGTGAACAAACTACAAATTGTAAAGTTTTGAGCTTTGCACAACTTAAAATAAACTTGTCAAATAGGGGAAATCAGACCACATACATTCACATAAATGATTTTCTAATGAAATACTTTCATGCTAAATATACTGGAAGTTACAGTTTCAACGTTAAATGTTCAGTGGTGTTTATAAAATTAAAATTCTTTCGGCCTCTTTGCTTTCAAATGAACTGAATTTCTGTAAAGCTGAACTCCATTTCTAATCTCGCTCTCCTGCCATCCTCTCAGAGCGTTGTCATTGACGACGCGTCAGCCCTGAAGCTGGGGAAGATTGTCGTCGAGGATAACGTGATGGTGAACGTTCCGTTCATCCTGATTGGTCTAGGCATCGTTCTGGGAATCATCTTCATGTTCCTGATGTGTCGACAGAAGGTCCCCGAGGTGAGACATTAATGAGTTTGTGTGGTCATTTGTGCGACTAACAATTATTTTTTATTATAGATCAATCTGTCAGTGTTTTTCTCTAATCAGTTAATTGTTTTTGACAATTAAATGTCAAAAAATGTTTTGATTTGTCTGACTAACAGTCCAAAAGATACTCAAACAAGAACATTTGCTCTGTCAAAATCATTAATTCCTTTTTTTATTATGTTTAATATATATTATTGTAGATGTTATATTTTTGTTTTTCAGTATTGTCTGAACATTTTTTTTTTTTAGAGCACTGCTGCTGAGCGACAGCCCCTGCTCTCATCATAGCACCAAACAGGATGTGAAAGGAAGAGCATTGCCATGTTTGCAGTATAATTCAACATTTCAAAGGTTCAGTCCATCTGCAGTTTTTTTTCCCCTTAACCTCCAAGTAACACTTTGGATTAATAACCACAATCCCACCTTTTTAATCTGTTTTGATCAAATGGTTTTAGGAAACTCGGGGAAGAGGAGTGTGCCTCTTGTGTTGTTTGTTACAGGGTTGAGGTTAATGTCTGTGTAATGATGCTAAAATCCTTATTTTTTTAAATTAAATCTTGAGTTTAGTATATTTTTCTTTTTACTTCTGAATATTGGATTTTGGATTGAAATTCAGATCTCTTGCCAAATATAATTAGAATTATCTGGAGAGTTGGCTCTGAACTAATCAACCATCCGGGAATAAGCAAAGAAGTACTCGTTAAGTGTCACGATTTGATCAAAGCCTCCATTTTTTGTGTGAGATTGGTGCTGAGTGTGTGTGTGTATGTGAATGTGAGTGTGTCCATAAGATAAATTATAATAACGAAGAAGGAATACTGTTGGTTTCTTCTCGTGAGATTGTTGAGGCATCAGGAAGAATCAAGTTTATACAGCCGTTTTGATGCAAGAGAAAAATCCTTTTTAATAATTTTGTAACATCATTTCACATTTTTGCATTGTGGCAAAGTGAACTGTGCGAAACGACTGCTGCCATAATGTTTTATTCTTATTTCTATAGCCTAAAATGTATTGTTCCAACAAAAAAAAAGGTTCACGAGTCATTTTGATATTTGGATGTTTTTGAGAATATCACATTTTATATATATATATATATATATTTTTTTCCTTTTTATTCTCTTGAGTTTGCCAGAGCTCTGAATCTACGGTGAATCTGCTGTAGCCTTCAATGGAAATATTGACAAAAATCCACAATACATGTAAATACTATGAAGTGGAATAACGTCCAGTAGTACTTAAACAGCAGCAGTGCAAAGGGAAGGTCTGGAGTATGATGTCCCATCTCATGATGGTGTGAAGCATGTGTTCTTTCTAAGATCAGTCAGACACTACTGTTAAATATTTTACCAAATACAAAATTGTGTTTTTCCTTTTAACCACTTCAAATATGTTTTTATGGTATAATTCTGCACTTCTAAACAGAAATTTAACCGATTATTGTGACTATTTAATTTTTTTCTCTATTGGAGGGAGACATCTTTATTGGGCTATAGCTGATTAGATTAAAATGTAATTGATTTTCTGTCTTGCACTATACAGAATGTCATTATAATGTGTCATTTTTCAAATAACCACTGTTTCCTATACATCACTGACAGGTTGTCTTGTGTTCAGTTTGTCGTGGTCTCTGTTTTATATGTAAAAGACAATATTACACTACCCTTACTTAACAAAATCAATATGTAATCGCTGTTTACATACTCACAATAGGTCACATATCTAACTGTTTGCACATTGTCTTGTCATTTACTACAACTTCAATAAAACTCCTTCACATCTCTGAAAGCGTGTTTGTATTTCCTCCATCACACATTGCTAAATGATTTGATAAAGTACTGTATCATTATTTGCATCACTTTTTTTCCTTTTTTTTATATAGAGCTAATCAGCACAGCATGAATTGCCTTACAGTTACAACATTAGACAGGTCTGACTCATTTATTATTAGCAGGTGTTGGAAGTCTGTGTCGTGCCTACACACACATCGACACACCCCTGTTGATTTCAACAGATGAATCAGTATAACTAAGAGTTGTACAGTGCTCAGTATTTTTGAAAGAATGACACCTTAACTACAAACCTGCTATATATGTAAATTATGATGTTTTAACCATTTAAAGGAAGTTGCATCTGAGATCAATTTAGCTTTACATTGCTATAACATTGCCCGAGTCAATTTTAGATTGACTCGAAACTACTTCAATTTTTTGGATGGCAGCAAATAGTCACACCTGTTGTCTTCCCGGGTCAAATTGACCCGTCTAGTTTGACTGTTTATAAAGCACAGTGTGTGTGTGTGTGTGTGTGTGTGTGTGTGTGTGTGTGGGGGTTGGGGGGGGGGGTGGGGCATAAGAAAGAGAGGGAGAGAGACGGGGATGTGCAAAATGTGATGAGCAAAATAGACTGTCTGTTTCCCTGCACACACACACACACACACACACACACACAAATAATATTCTCAATACACACATGCACCACCACACTTTTACATCAATACCAACACACACAGACACCTTTGGTAACTGAGTGCTTCTATGATCTTTGATTTCGATTGATCTCTCTTTTGTTTTTTGTTTTTGTTCTGCAAGTACAGTAGTGTGCATGGGGCTCTGGTGTGTGTGTGTGTGTGTGTGTGTGTGTGCGTGTGTGTGTGTGTGTGTGTGCTCATTGGAAAGTGCAATAGCGTGACCCATTGCACCACTAAATGTAGCCGGGTCAAATTGACCCGGGAAGACCACAGATGCTATAAATTTTAATAAAACACACATAATTCAACAAAAATAGTCATAATTAATTTGACTTGCAAAGACCATAGTGTGACCATCCATGCCATTTTCAGGCAATTATATGGAAGAAAACCAAAGTTGTGACATGTTAACTTTTGAAAATGAAGACAACAGGAGGGTTAAGGATGTGTGCTCTTCTATAACATCACAGTTTCTTTCACTCTTTTTTTGTATCATTGGCCAGTGAATCTGAAGTTGAACAAACAATGGGGTTGAAGAAGAGTTATTGTCTGGCCAAAGGGTAAATCAGCAGCCATTTTAGCACCTCTTATTTTCTTCTTCTTAGCATTCAATCTAGCTGAGGACCTTCACCCTTCAAGAGGAGGACCTTATCTAAAGGTGGCGTAGTGGTCAGCAGGTACATCTCAGCATGAAGGTTGTAGGATCAGATCTGAATGAGACTGCAGGGGTGAAGTAAATGGATAAATGCATTCGTACTAGTCCCTGACATTCAGTTGGATACCTCCGACGTGGAATTGTCCTTAGTTACTGGGTTAAAGAGTACTTTGGCTCCCCTGCAGATAAACTTATCATCAGTTATCATAAAACTGATAAGTACCATTGTTTGCTTCATTGGGTTTGACTTAAGGCCAGCTTCTCTGCCAAACCACAGCCTCAGTCATTAAAGTAACAAATGAGAGGATTAATCTTTCAGAGTGTAACTCCTCCCCAAACCAATAGCCTTTAATACAAGTGACATGGAACAACATGCCAGTCCCACCACAGAACAGCTTCTCTCTTGAACTTGATCTGCAAACAGTATGAAGACTCTTCAGGAAAGAATCATCATTTTGTCAGTTTTTCTGTCTCTGATCTGCGTCATTCAGGTAAGTTAACAACCCCACATTTACTGTTTGTATGTAAGAGTTTGGTTTATCCCTTTTGTGTTGTGTTTTATCATCATATATCATGAGAGTGATCACAGTTCTTACATTTGTCTTTACAGGTCAATTCACTGCCGGTGCCTGAACACTGGAATGGATTGCTGCAGCGGACGAAACGGTCACTTCTGTGGCGCTGGAACAGCTTGAAGCCTGTTGGTGCCAGCTGCAGAGATCACGCAGAGTGCGGCACAAAATACTGCAGGTACAGCAGAGCGTCTCAGTCACAAGACATTTGGCACATTTAGGAAACTCTTTGCATTCCTGACCTGCATTCACAGACAGCAGACAGAAGAGTGTATTTCTGATCAGTTTTATTTAATATATGAATTCCTCAAATGTTTTGTTGTTAATGTTAAGCCAGATATGTTCCCTTCAAATCATATTAAAGAGACATAATGTTCCTTTTTGACTGTATGCAATATCTCGTGGCTGTATTTGTGCAGTGTGTGAAGTTTTGTCCACGTGCATTTTGCATGGCATGTACAAAGTCAGAAAGTAATAACAGGGTAATAAAGTTGCTCCTTATCTTTCCAGGAAAAATATCTGTTCTTTCTGGATCTCCAGCTGAAGAAGACGTACACAAACATAACTCCATCAGAGTGACTGTCTGCAAAACAAACATCTGCTTTATGGACCAAGACCAACCTGTCTCAAAATGAACACTGAAATTACTGCTGACTTGAACTGAAGGCCAAACTCCATTCAGCTAAAGTAATCTGATCTGGCGCTGCACTGCAGCAAAACAAAGCTGTAAATGCTGCGTTCACGTGAACAGTCAAATGTCTCAATATTGATTTTTAAGGATTTAATTTGTATAAAACACTCGCAGGACATCAGACAGGCTGTATACATCTAAACATGTTTTTCATAAGAAAATATAAATATTCATGCAAAGTTTGCGAGGTGCTCTGAGTTTATTGGTTCATGTTTTTTTATTATTATATATTTATTTTTGTACATGTTGTTTACAATGTAAATATTCAAATATGTTTTCATATTTTTCAAGGTTGTATTGCCCCAATTTTGTTTGTCAACAAGTTCAGAAGAAATTAAAACATTCCTCACAGTTCCTTCTACTCTCTCAGTGCAATGGAAAAAAAAAGAGAATTAAAGAATTAAATATTTTTGTTTTTATTCATCCGAGGACATGTGATACTGTGATTATTGACCGAGCAAAGAGACAAACTTTGTCTCATTGCTTTTACATTATTTTTAACAGACCTTTTTCACAGCAGCCATTTTGACATGAAATAGTGTCGACACAGGTGTCACCAATGATACTAATTAAGGGTCGGAACCTTCGTTAGTATTGTTGGTAACACCTGTGTCGACCCTACTATTTCATGTCAAGATGGCTGCTGTGAAAAAGGTCTATAATTGCTGTTTTCCCATCAAAAGATCTTGTGATGAGCAACAAAGCATAAAAAATATTGAAATTAAAATAAATATACATAAATATTACCCATCCATGTGAAAAAGTAACACGAAACTGGACATAGTTATTGTGTAAAAGGTCCTGAAATTTATAGTTGGGTTGGGAATTGTGAGGATTTTTTTCATCAATTTAATGTCAAATTCTTTGTAGTGTGGTTTATGAACTCTATGAGGGGAGCTGATCAGACAGGGTAAAAAAAAAAAACATGGTTGACCTCTGATATCTTCACTTCAGTACTAATGTCTGTGGCTCAGTCCAACACTTAAACAGGCTAACATGGTAGAGATATGCTCATATGCAATGATACTTATATCCCTGAACTCTGAACTCTCAGACCTCCTTGCCTCAGACGAAGGGTCCAGCAGGCCTTGAGGACCTCAGCTGTGGAGCAGCTCAAACAGGGTGGATAGCTTGATCTGTTCCTGAATGATCCAGAAGACACAAGTGCTCACAACATTTACATGAGGCGTCCACCTTAAGGACTATACAGTGGGACAGTATAGAAGAGGTTGCACCCATTTGCTCCAAAGAAGGGCGAGACAAAGCCTGTCTCTTTATTTATTATTATTGAAGATACCTTTGTTGATCCCCAGAGAACAACATTACCACCATGTGGATTATGGACAGTATGTAAGAGGAGGGAAATACATGGTACATATTGTGCAACCGTCCTTGAAAATGGATGCACGGAGAGCTGAACTCATTTTTCGCCACTGGAGGGCGAGATGAGCCAAGGTTAGTGAGATGAATGTGACAGCAGCACATGGAGGATGTGATCTGACCAACAAACTAAGTAATATAATTATATAAACTATTTGTTGTGTGACTGTATGCATCATGTCTTCATTGTTTAGGCAATGAAACAAGTTCAGTGATTAATTCTACACATCTACACATCTACTGATCTACAGCAATAACAATGACAAATTAAATTTGTATTTATGTTATCATAATTATATTATTGGAGAATAGTTTCAGTATATATGGGTCAACGAATGAAAATCTATCTATCTATCTATCTATCTATCTATCTATCTATCTATCTATCTATCTATCTATCTATCTATCTATCTATCTATCATGCCTTATTTGCCATATTTGTGACTCATCATTATCACTTAGTGATAATTTTACGCACTGCCTGCACATGATGTTTATTTTTATCATTCTTTCAAAATAAAAAAAATAAAAATAAATACAAGCTTTATTAATAAACTCTTCTCCTACCAGGTGTCTTGGATACGTTTAGAGGCAGCCTCTTCTCCCTCCTCATTGGTTAAAGCCGGCGTGACGCCATAACTCCACCAGTGCTGAGCGGTGCTGTAGCGGCGGCGTGTGGACCGCCTGTGTTTGTCCGGACCCCTCAATGTCGGACCGGTTTCATGTTACCCTGTAATACAGTTATGAATATTCCCGTGGGGTTTTGAATGGCACATATCAGGTAACAGGGCTGAAAATATGAGCTTCCTGATGCACCTTTGACGTCAAAGGTGAGTCGAGCACTCGCATGATTTTTTTTGTTGGCTTGCATGATTTTTTAGATCTTACAGCGTATTTAAATGAGGGTCACCTGGAGGAAGAGGGTGGACATCACCTTTGACTGTTTGCAAGTAGGAGAGTCACTGATGATACTGATGATGAGGATGAGGATGAGGATGATGATGCAAGAGATGGACCAGCGTTTGTCTTTTCTGATGCTAATGCTCACTTTGAGATTTAAGTCTGTCTGTGTGTGGAAGAGAGAGATGCTACTGTAAGATGAGATATTTTTATAATTACCTTTGATATGAGGACATTTCATCTGAAGAGAGGGAGGAATGTAAGATGAGATTTATTTTTGTGAATGTTTATTGTAGAGATGACATGATTTTTGCTCAGGTTGAGTCAGAGAATTAATATAATTTAATTCGTATTCTGTTCTTTCAGTGAGAAAAGGACCTATATTTTATGTTCACCTTGCCTTTAATAAGTGATTGTTAATATTGGGCGGAGTGATATGATGTATCACATTGTAAGTCAGTGTTCATTTGTCCTACAGTTGGACATTAAAGTAGTAAAGTGAAGCTGCTTGACCCACAGCCTGTAACCAATTTAACTAACAAGTTTATGGTTAACTAAGAGTAACCAGCGCTACACTATTTATTCACTGTATTGTTGTTTAACATGTTGTTCAGTGACTTATGTTTCATTTCTATTATAACATATATGTAGCCTTACTGACATAGTCTGACATAGTCTGTAATGATACAACACGTGACAGGTCAAAATACCCAACATCCATCCATTTTCTGTAACCGCTTATCCTCATCAGGGTCGTGGGGGAGCTGGAGTCTATCCCAAGTGACATTAGATGAGAGGCAGGGTGCACCCTCGACAAGTCGCCAAGGTCTTAACAGAGCTAACACAGAGAAAAACAACCATTCACGCTCACATGCACACCAGTTTAGAGTCTCCAATTCACCTGCATGTCTTTGGACTGTGGGAGGAAGCCGGAGTACCTGGAAAGAACATGCAAACTCCACACAGAAATGCCCCAATTGGGGTGTTTGAGGACCGGGTGTGCTTCTTTTTGTTAGTATTGACAACAATGTTAGGATTAATCTAACACAATGATTGAATATTGACTTAAATAATAAAGTTACCATAGATCTGTACACCCCTCCTCTCATTATTGCCCCCTTTAAATGCCAATTTACTTATCATGTAGGGGCTTACAGGGATCTACAGCAATAACATGTATCTGTCCATATAGTGCAGTGACCTTCTTCTTCTCTATCTGTTCAAATATGTCTTTTACTTTTTAGGTCATCTGATCATGTTGAACCATTATCGGGTTCTTACTGAAACTTTTCCTCACGTGATTAGAGACGTATACGTGAGCTGTAATGATGTTGTCTCATTACAGAGCGACATCACTGGTAACAAGCATCATCATCATCATCATCATCTGAGTCTGTTTCCGAGTGCGACAGCAAAAAGGGGACCTCAGACTTTTTTTTTTTTTTGCTTTCACAGAACCACCACAGTCCCATCCCTCATGTGAGATGGCTGACTCGTCCTGACAGTGAAATAGTTCAGTTCATCAAAACCATCTCAGTGTGCTCCAATACCCAAAGATATCAGATCAGAGCTGTTTGCCATAGATTTTTGTGCGGGGACTAGAGTCGTATCTGCTTTGCAGTGAAACTGTTAGTCCTCTGCAGACAGCTAGTCAGTCACACTGGCCTACTTTCCTGTGGTGTTGAACTATTGAACTGTTGAAAATAAGCAGACAGGATAAATCTTTCGAGTATTACATTATCCCCTTATGTTACATTAACAGAGATGTTAATCTTTGTAATTATATTAAGATAATTATCGACATATTGATTTAAATTTATAGCAGGTCTCCCTCCAGAGGAAGGGATGTTAAGCTGCGTATGATTACAGATTTACTTACCTGGAGATAAAGTCTTTTTAGCTGAAGGTAAAAATCAGATCTGGGAGCAGTTTGGCGCTTCAGTATCTTGCTCAAGGACAAAACACCAACCCTATAAAATAGCCTTCTCGCTCTACCTCCTGAGCAAACAAACAGTATTTTTAATGGCCTTTCAGTTTTAAATATAAAATAATGCAATGTAATGAGCTCATATCTGGAAATATTAGAGTAGAAATACACTGACTGTATAAAATATATGTAATATTGGAGTGTACCAAAATATAAACCTGGCTCTGGGGCTGCAGAACTGAAACATAAGTCTCTTTTTTTATTTTTAATGTTTTGTTGTTGAATTAGTGCTGAAGAAGTCTTGTAACCAAGCCGTATTCACTTTTCATATTGATCCGATGTGGACTGACTGCCATTGCTGCACTAGACCGAAATTGCTTAGCTCAGAACATCTCCATCCATAACTTTCAAACCGATAATCACCATCACCGGGTAAATGGATATGAAAAGACGCTGACTCTTCCGGTTTGAAAACCTCAGCAGCCCAACAATCAGAGCCTAATAGATGATGTCCTGTCCTTAAGCAGCTTGTTTAGGAGTTCAGAAATCTTTATTCTACCAGCTTTAACGGGCAAGAAGAACAAAGTCAGTGTATAGTGGCACATATAGCTGTTGAGAAACTTGTATTTGGGCATCATATACGGAAAATAATGGCCACAATATACAATTCTGTTTTCATGTTAACATTCCATAAACATAGATTGACCCAGTTTATTTGGGATGCCATTTATGATCCAGTGTGATGTGTTTGTTGCCATGGTAAGGATGTTGTTGTTTTGTAGCAATGTGATGATAAAGAGGATTACCTCTGCGGCAGATGTTCAGATTGTTTACACATTTTGTCCAGACAGTACAGCACCGAAATCTATGTACGTCTGTGAACTGATGGCAGCGTGACGTTTGACAGAAAAAAACCCAAAACGGGATGCTGCATCTAAAATATTGATATGTCTGAGCATGATTTTCAGTCAAGTGCAAATTCACAACACAGCACCAAGACTATGTAACACTGCTGAAGGCAGATGTCAGTTAATGATGTGTGATTGTGTCTTAGCAACATTAATTATTACTGATAACTTATTCATCTTTATTCACTTTGATTTCCTCTTCTCTCTGTTTAAATGTCATCAGCACTCTCCGGTGGTTAAATATTTTATGTGCAGAGATGCTTTGTAATTACTTAGCAGTAGTCCTCAGAGTTGTATTTCATGAAAGGATGATGATCATTATTATACTGCATGATTTTTGTTGCAAACTTGAGCTCTGTAAAATCTGGAAAATACTCTGTAAAATACAGCAGGACACGTTTAATTAATTAAACTGATGTGAAAATGTATTTACACTTAGCTGTGCCAGCGGAGCATCTCTGCAGTGCAGCTGCCCTAGTTACAGAGCAGCTGAGTAACTGTGAGAGACTGTGGTTGGCCCAGGCGGAAAGAGGAGGAGTTTATTAATGGTTGACTGAATTATGGAGGGTTGGCTGTGCTGAACGCCAGAAGCAGACAACAAGAGAAGGACTTTGACTGGAGGACCAGCAGTGTGAAGTGAGGGAGCAGACTCTGACAGCAGTAGCCTGCAGTTTTGCTTTATGTTTTTATGTTTTTCTATAACTGTTGGGATGTTTTTACCCCACAATTTATTTATAGGAGGGTTTTTTTTTTAGACTAAAATCTGTAATTAGTTCCCTGAGGCTTTAAGCCTGTCGGAGCAGTACTGCTAGAAAGGCCACTGGGGGCAGGAAACTGCAAAAAATCAAGACACAGATCCACAGGGAGATCAATATAAGAGCTTCATATGCGGACACAAGCTACAGTTTATCCAGATTATATTTACATGCAGTACAATGGTCTCCATGGTCCAACTGTGCACAGTTTAAACCATTTACACTCTCAGGTCTAACTGTCCTAAGACTTGTCTTACATGATCGCAGATAGAGTCTCATATTTCTCTGTTCAACTCTGTTGCTACATGAACAGCTTGTGTTGAAGAGATATATTTGTGACTTATTTTATGCATTTTTTAAAATTCTGATATGTATATTCTTTTTTTTTTGTCGTTTTTTAGTCACTCAAACATACATGAACAAAATTAAACTCAAAGTGTACAAAGGCCTGTGATAAATTAACACCTGAAACAACCAAAATAAACATTTGATGAGTCCCAGAGGTCCTATATACACAAAATATGGCCCCACGCCCTCTTAAAGTTTTCCTCTTCATTGTTAATTCTAGCCAACATGTGTTCACATGATGCGATCTCTAATATAAATTCCATCCATTTTTTTAACATCTGGAGCGACTGTACTCTAATCTGAGGATCGTTCGAGCAGCTGTGACCACCGTGACCTTTAAAACCGCCCGTTCATATTTAGACATATTTGATTCTGATTGGTCCCCTAGCAGACATAGTCTTGACGACACAGTTACCGCCACGCCTAGCCATTTACTCATGTGTTCCAATACTTTCTCCCAAAACAGGTGTATCAGTTTACATCCCCGAATTGCATGTAAAAATGTTCCTAATCCAACACAGATTGTTTTCTAGTGAGTCCATTCAATGTAATTTAATTGAATTGACTTATACTAAATAAATTTCCCCTTCACCTCTGGTTTGTATATTCTTAAGTTCAATGCATGTTTCATCACCCTTGCTAGACAAACTGTGTTCAGGTATGCAGTACTAGTGGTAGTAATTGAAGTATCCATGCATATAATCTAGCTTGTATGCATTCTTTCACATAGTTGCGATTGTTTCTACACCACTGATGCCACATTCAAAACAGATTAATTGCACTGTGAAGTGATTATGTTCTATTCTCTTCTTTCAGGCTTTGAGTTTTGGAACATGGAGACAGTTTTCATGCCTCATTCAGCAGCATGATTGGAGCATCCAGTCTCTCAGGGGGCACCCTGATAGCGTGCCACTTCCCTGTGGTTCAGCTTCCCACTTGGCAACTTCCTGTCCAGGCGTTGTGCAGCTCGGCCAAGAGGCCCGGCCGGCTGTGCTCAGTGGGTCTGACCCGAGCTGTGTCCCTACCCGAGCAAGACTCGCTGAACCGAGAGCACGTCTTCACCGGTGGCCGAAAACATTTTTCGAGCAGTTACAGTAGTCTCAATGAGGATCGGGCGGAGGAGGAGGGGGGCAGTGACAGCAGCGGGAGGTACGACTCCACCTCGTCACCAGAGGAGACCAGTTCCCATCTGAAGAAGGAAAGCTCTGGAGCCAGAGGCGGCCTGCGGTCCCATAACTCATTCCTTCCCACCACAGAACTAGATGAGGAGGAGGAAGATGAGGATAGTGATGGAGGTAATCTGCACAGATATCACGAGGACTCATCTTTTGTGTTGCATGGAAATTCTAACTGGCCTCTAAGTAATGGTGCCAGAAATTATACAGTGTCCCACGGGGATGGGGGTAGTGAATGGGGCAACGAAGGCACCATATTGGGTACTGAGAGTGACCAAGAGTGGCTATCTAACCAGCTGGACTCACTGCAGACTGAATGCCAGTGCTTTCATGTGAGTGGATCTGGCATCACAGCTTATGTAGAGCAGGACTCAGACAGACTGAAGGATAACATGTCCTGCTGCGTCCACAGCCAACACAAATGTTCCCCAGAGCTGTTCTCCAACAGTCATGCAGAGTATGTGAGCGACTCTTCCTGTAACAGTTCTGATGGCGTCCTGGTTAACTTCTGCACTATCTATAACAGAAGCAACAACCCTGCCACGCCTCATGACCTCAGCAGTCCTGCAGTTCACCCCTCTCAGTCATCTGAAGGATCTGTGTTCCTCAACCTCCAACCTGTTCCCAAAACTCCCGCCGAGGACGTCCAACACGATGACGCGACTCCCCCAAAACAGGAGGATGACATGACGCCCTCTGCTTCCTGCTGGTCTCCTCAGGGCCTCGACTCTAACTGCAATCTTTACTCTCTGGAGCCGTTACCCCCGGGTCTCTCCTCGCTGGAGGTGTCAGACCTGACTGCCTGTCTCCAAAGCCAAGCCACATTAGCCATGGGGACCAACCAGAAGTACTACAAGCTTGTGACTTGTGACCTGTCCTCTCAGTCGCCCAGCCCGGCCTGGTCCAGCCACACCAGCTGCCCTGAGGGTCCGAGCAGAAGTAGCACCTTTCCTCCCTCTGAGCACCACTTTATTGATCAACCCAAAGAAGTCAAGAAGGTAATGTTGGAATTAAACAGCTCTTCTTTTAGATATAGCTATGCTAAACATTGAAGTAAGGTCGTCGCTGTCGCACCTCTAATATGGTGGAAAAGGGGTAATCCTGATCCGCACTTCTCTTCCTAATATTTCCTGTTTGAAGCCACAATTGTAGTGTTTTTGAACCATGAATTTTACCTCTACTTACTCAGTTAAGTCACATTTTAGCTCATATCATGGATGTATGCAAGCTACGCAAACTATTTCAGAGATTCCTTCAATTACCGCTAAAAGGAGGTCGCATACCACCAGTGGTACTCGTATCACAGTTTGAGAACCCGTGAAGCAGATGCTAAAGCACAGTGAACCCAGACCATAACTAGCAACTTAACATTTTCTACAGATGTGATAGATAAATTATTTTTAAAAACATGATTAATGGTATACTAACAGTTTCTATGGAAGACTTGATGGCTCATAATAAAGTGAAAAACCCATGAATAGTGTGATTTGGTTGTGTAAACCTAAGCCATTCTCTCTTTTCTGTATCGCCATCAGGAGAAAGAGGATCAACAAAAGGAAAAGAGGTTCTCCTCTGCACACTGCTCTCAGTTTCAGAACTATGATTATCAAGTTGCCACCACCTCCACTGAGAAAGCCCTCTGTAGGAAGAAACATACAGACAGCATCCAAAACTTCTCCCACACACCATGTTTGCTGTGCCCCAGCGATTGTAGCCCACATAGCAGTAAATGCCAAAACACAAGCATTGCATCCACACAGCCATCTGTGATTGTGGACCAGGAGCACTGTGATACTGAAGCTGCAGAGAAGGGTAAGGCAGCGAAGAAGAGATTATTTCTGTTTGTTGCTTTGTTTTATAAGTGAGACAGCAACATATTCAAAGATACAACACCAGAGACATCTGTTCTAACTATTTTTCTTATTCTCTCCCTCCTTCTCAGGAGCATGTTCATTGGAAAGTGCAGTGGTGCGCTACAGTAAAGCCCAGAGACCAACCTCGCTGCCCATTCAGCCTTTTGTCCTGGTCCCAACAGACAAACCCCAGACCCAACACTTGGGCTGTCTCTTGGAGCAGTACATGACTCAAAAGAGCAGCAAGTCTGGTAGCTCCCAACCAGGCTTCAAGTTCAAGGGCAAACGGAGTCAGTGCTTCTCTAATCTTCAGCTTGAAGCTTCACCAATGGGCAGCCACTACCCCATCTTCCTGGAGGCTCCCTCAAGCTCCGATACCTGCTCTACCTGCACGCCGAGTCCAGAGTGCTTCGGCCGCAGACACACATGGAGCCAGTCCAGCAGAAGCCAAGGACGCTGCAGTCCATGTACATCCAAAAGCAGTCTGGATCAAACACACACCAGCCCAAAGCCCACACTGGTCCAGGTGCAGGATAAACCAAGCCCACACTCAGGCAAAACTTTTTTAAACCTGACCCCAGCCCCAGATCAGTCCAACCTTGTTAAAATCCCCACCTACCAGGACCTTATTAACCTCACCCCTGAGCAGAGCCATACCAACACTGAGCCCAATCAGTCCCTCACCTCCTACCATTCAATACTTTCTCGTACACCACCCACTTTACCCCTAACAACTGACACCTATCACCCGAACCTGCAGGTGTCCCTGTCTCCTCCCACAAGCTCACAACCAGATAAGAAGTTCCCTCGGCACCGGGCGGCACCTGCAGCTGACTCTGGCTTTTTTCACGGTAGTTTTACAGCCGCCCTCTCGTCAGTAGCTCCTCTCCCCTCTCTGAGTTCTCTGTTATCCTCGGCTGCTTCTGGGCTACACCCACAGCAAATCTGGGACTCTGCTGCTGGGCTCAGCGGGAAGCCGGGTCAGAGTCAACACAGTGAATCTCTGATCTTGAGTGACAGGCCACCCACGGAGTTCTGCCTCTCACCCGATACATCTTATGAGTCTATGTCTATCAGCCATCTTCAGAGGAGAGGTGAGGCCAATGATTGACTACTATACACCATATCAGTTTGTATAAAACATGATGTTAAACGCAGTTTATGTCATACATTGAAATCTAAATGGAGTAAAGTGTGACCCAGCAGCAGTAATGATTGGATTCCTCCTTGATTGGATTGTGTATCCAGTGATGAGCTGTTGAAAGCAGCAATAAAAGCTCACAGTGCTGCAGCAGTGCCTTCAATACCCTGAAGGGGCTTCCTCTCAAACATGACCTATTTTTAACTCTCCCTGCACGGGATTGGCCGAGCCTTCTGCTCTGTAGCCTATGTGGGTGCGACTGCAAGCTCCAAGAGAGGACGAAAGGGGAGAAGGATGATGCAGTAGAAACAGTGGTAATGATTTATAACACACCTAATCATTTCTCCTTTAGTGCTACCATATGGGCCACTTGGTGCAAATTTAATTATATAAATGTGAGCCTTTTGCGACTGAGACGTTTTGCAGCAGTGATGAACAGCCAGTGTGGTGCAGCACTGCAGGCGGCATCAACATGCATAAAGAATTTACCGTGACATTTGCAGAGGCTAGCCGGTGTGAGACGAAAGAAGGAAAAGCTGGGGAAAGCAAGTCAATGAGGACTGCTGCTTTCATCTTCAGTTCTCATTCACATTTGCATTCCTGCAATATGATAATGAACCCTGAAAGCACTCATATTTTTTTACGCATTGACCCAGTTGCAGTGCAGTGAAAATAGAAAATACACAGAAATAACATACGATCCAGATTTCCCATGTAACGTGCTGTAGATATTAATATATATGTGTTTTGTATCTGTCCAAATAGTGCATAAAGCTTTAATTGCAACTTCAGTTCGCTAACATCTCATTCCAATGTCTCTAGGTTTGCTGAGGTCTGTGAGCCGGGCGGTTGATTTGATTATGGCTCATTTTGGCAGCAGCAGAGACCCTGAAGAAAAGGTACAAACTGGCAGAGCTAAGCAGCTTCAAAGATGTGTCACAATGGAAAAGTGCCAGTCTGCCAGTCTTACTTACATTCTGGAGTCAAATAACTTGTGTCAGCAGGAAATATACTGTGTCATATTCCTCTCCTTCTGCCACAGATGCGTCTGGGTAACAGCTCTCGCAGTCCCACAATTGCCGGTCTTGTCCTGGAACATTTGTGTCCAACGATCCAGAATATTTTAGAGGATGGCCTTCGGGATCACAAACTGGATCTCATCGTTGGGCAGCGCCGCAACCACTCCTGGAGCGTGGTGGAAATCTCTACAAGGATTGGTAAATGTAACTAGTGATCATGATGGTGCCAGATGGCTTTGGCTTGGTCTACTGGTGGAGCAGCATTGTTTGTGGTTTGTGTTGTGATGAACTCTTTTTGGTCTCTGTCAAACTCTGCTACAGGTCCATCCACCAAGGTCCTTCAAAGCCTGGTCTCCAAAATCAGACTATGTCCCCAGCTCACCAGCCACTGCATGAGACTGAGAGCCTTCATCATGGGCCTACTTAAGTAAGCACAGAAACTACATTTGATCATAATGATGCTAAAGAATGCTCATAAAGTTACATTCATTTTTGTTGGTTATTTTCTCTCTTTCAGCTTGAGATCTTTGGAGTTCTGGCTCAGTCACCTTCAGAGTCAAAGAGGTGAGCGCTCAGTGTACTGTGCTTTTTTTTATTTTTATCTTTGGCCACACTACACTGTATCAGCAAGGCACAATGTCAAATGGCAATGTCAGTTGGGACAGACTATTGGTTAATTGGTTTCAGATATCAAATATCAACCACAATTGAGTGGACTGTTGTGACTTTTGGTACCGATATTTTGCACCTTTATCAGGTCAAAAGTATAATTTGTCCAATACCTTGTACCTGGTCCTAATTGGTAAATGTTAGCATGTAAACATGCTAAACTGAAATGATCTCAGCTTGTCATCCAAGGAAAACTGAGATGTGGTTGAAAGGTCTGAAAATTGTGACTTTGTTAGCATGCCTCTATTAGCATTTAGCTGTTAAACACTTGCTAAAACTTTACCAGCAAATTATTGCATGTGTTTGTATCTTTGTGTGTTCACACCCAGTACTGTCTCCACAGATGTTGTGACAACATACTACCATTCATGGGGATTCCTGTCCATGTCACTGGGTCAGTGTCAGCCCTTGTTTCAGGAGCTGCTACTTCTGCTGCAGCCGCTCTCTGTGTTGCCCTTTGACCTCAACTTGCTCCTGGAGCCCCGACTGTTACTTAACAAACAGCTGTGTTCAGAGGAGGAGGATGTATCTCCACCTCCACCATGCTCAGCCCACCTAGTGACCAGCTGGCCAGTACTGCAAGCTGACAAAAAAGTAGACAGTCAGCAAACTAAGATTTCACACCAGACTATTCTGCATCACCAAGAGTCTCAGAGCTGTGCCAAGCAGGATTGCAAAGGGATGCAGGCCAGCAGGAGTCCACTAGGTCCTATTCCAGAGTGGTTGCCGAAAGAAGCTGACCTAATAGATGGTGTGGTTGAAGGGGAGGACTGTAGCCAGAATAATGCAGATACTTGGTCCCAAATAAGTATGGACAGCAGGCATGAAGAGAGGAGGGGAGAGACCCCAAATGCATCAACTTGTGTCCAGGCTGAGAGTCCGGGTTGTCAGGGTTGGCTTCGCTGGGCCAAACTGTTTGGAGCAGCTGATGCATCTACCAGATCTGAGATGTCTTCTCAGAGTCACATTGGAGCACAAACCAGGAGGTAGGAACCAGCAGTGAACAATGAAGTGCAGATTTTATTGTTTTATTTCCACAGTACTTTGACTGTACTCATAGGCAATAAATCTTTATCATATCTTTCCTAGATCCAGGCGACCATCACAGTGGCTGCATTTGGACAGATCGCAGCTTGGACTGTTGGCTCAATCTATCAGATCAGTGAAACTAGGTGGAGCTCATACTGACAAGGACTCCTGAAAACTAAACTCTCTGTGCGTGGAGGACAGAGTGGACTTCAGTTATAAGTCTTAACTGCATGATAATGCAGCACTGTTGAACTGATCAGAAAGCACACAAGGTACAGGATTAACAGTTTTGGCAACGGCCCGAATTCATCAAGCTGCACCAGCTCTTTGTGAATCCATTAATACGTTTATTTGTCCTTTCTAAATTCGTAGTCTATCAGCAGCATAATAAATCAGTTTGCATCATTACAACTTAATACATTTTCCAGTAAAAACTAATGTAAAGTAATGTGTGTGGAAAGCTCTGTCCTATCAAAAGCAATATGTAAACAGGAAGTAGCTGTAACATCGCAAACATAATGCCAAAATTAACCATTTTAGGGTTCAACCTATATATTAAATCTAACTTAATCATTTGTAGATGTAGGTATTACTATATTTTTATGCATGCATCTAACAGATGCTAATTAGCTAGTCATTTAGTTTGCCGTTAGCATAACTTTTTGGAATTCGAGGTAACTATATTCTTACTTTTGTGAAATGTAGTTTAAAATCTTCCCAGTTTACATTATTAGACAGCATTTCAATGAATTGTCAGTTCAGTTATGTTGGTCAGCTGGTTGGGTTAGCTAATGCTACAGCTAACACCTGGAAGTTACGGTGTAAATATGCAGTGACAACTAATCTCTACATAAGTGACTCATTTGGTGCAACCCGTTATAATTTAGTGATGCGTAATCTCCATTAAGTAAACACTTAGCCTACGTTATAACTCAGCCTACTTTGAAAATACGAACAGTTGGTGCAACCGGCTCTTGGTGTGACTGGGTCCTTGTCTTAAAAAGTCCCTTTTGTTCTTGTTTTATCAGTGTACTTTTGTAAATTTGTGCTCATAGTAGTTATGAGATGAATCCCTATGAATGTGGTCAGAAGAGACCGGATCATTTCAACAGTAGAGCGAAGTAGCTTGATGAATGAGGGCCAAGTCTTCTATTTGCAATTGTACTCTGGGATAATTGTAAGTAGGTGCTGCCAACTCTGTTTCCTGCCTCCTTTATATTTGTATGTATTTGTAAGTGAGTATCAATCACAATACTGACCTGCTGTAGACTGTTGGATATTCTTGTGGTGCAAAACTATCCAGTTCTCATAAGTTACCCTCATTCTCATTCTCTCCATAGTTACCTTTACCAGAAAAAAAGCGAGCAATACACGGTTACTAGTGCCAAATATGCTACACAGCAGCCCCGTGGATTGTCGGTGATGTTTTATGTCCAGTAGCCTAACTTGCTTTCTTGAGTGAATTCCCAGCATGGATTTACTGTAGGTGCATGAGTTAACAAACATACAGTACAGTGCTTTAAATCTTACTAGATCTCTTACCTTCCTGTTAATGTTTTTCTAGCTGTAGAGGCAGGTTTCAGACATTTTTCTGCCACTGATGTTCAAAGTGTGTGGAATTGCTTGGTATGTCTTCCAGTGAAGTTTGTTCAGTTGCACAAATATAAGCCACCTTGTGGCTGTTTCAGGTATTTCAGTGTGTGTCAGGTATATTTTGATAGACTGGAAGTTAGATAAGACAGAGGAAAGAACAGAAAATTCGTAAAATAGACTTTTTTTTTTAATGTACTGCAATAATGTGAAGTCTGAAATTATTCCACCCAGCGTCATTTTCTCAACCTCTGAATGCGTCCTCTAATGCCCAGTGACAATCAAAGTCTGTCAAATAAAGACTTAACATGTTTACCCTTCTTCTTTTTCTTCTTCTAACTGTGAACATGATTTTTTTTTTTAGCACAAACTGGAAAAGTAAGGACTCCCCAAGTTCTAAGATTTGACTCATGTCATCTCGCCAGTAATGATCATTTTATTGAAGTGTTTGAGGGTTTTATGACTTTGCTGGACGGATCCTGTTGTTGCCACTCATCCAAAGCATTCCGGGTAAGCTTACCAAAGGTCTGTCCATACATGAACTTATATCCTGTGAGATTGGGTAGAGTTAGACATGCTTGAACTTCATTGGAACACTGGCAGAGTGATTACTTTCACAAGGCTGCGTAGTATGAAATGTGTTGCTAGCACTGACAACGACCTGGGATGTGTCCTGTGAATGCCGCCACCATGCCTGTTTTTGAAGGATAGATTCTGGGCATGGGGGTTATTGTACTGTCCTTCCGCCCTGGCATTGTTAGGGACGTGGGGTCACTTCGCTGCTGCTTCCCAAACTGGATCAGCGCCTGGTTGGTCATGATGGGGTAACCTTTGCCAATTAGGAAGCGAGTTTTTGGCACGTGACCTGCAAAACCTGTAAAACGATATCACTCAGTGAGCTGCTGGAAAATGTTTAGAAATTCTTTGGCATGAAATGAAAGAAATAAAAAGTATAAAAGCCAGTATCAAAACCATATGACAACACCCATTTCTGCAGTTCTACGCAGCTTCTCAGTCTCTTCTAGCTCATTGTTTTGGTTTTACAGTCTGCACGGTTGGATTTTCAGCCACAGCAAGCAGCTGTTTTTGTCCAAAAAGTCAAACTGCAAGTTTTTAAGTCTTTAAAGCCAAATGTATTGTACTAGAAACAACTGTAGAAGATCTCTTTGTGGTACCTGAGATAAAGTACTTCTGTGGGTCATCATCATCCATGTAATATGGTTTTCCAAGAGGGGTGAAGGACTTCAAGGGCTTGTAGGAGAACGGTTTGTTGGAGATTGGTGTCAAGGGGAGTTTTGTCCTCTGCAAAAGATAACAGAAAACTATTAAAACATGAATGACTCGGAGATTATACAAGATCTATGATCAAAAACATTTGTGAGCTGTAACAGAAAGTACATAACAATATACTGTATATATATATAATACCAACAAACACGGGTTTAATTTAAACGTATTCCAGTAAAAAAAGAAAAACAGTAAAAATGAAAATTTGTGCCACAGAAAAATTGATTATACTGCTGATAATTCCTTTTAATTATCTAAGAAAGTTAAATAATGTGAATCTCAGAGACATAATTGAAGAATCTGTTGTCAGCCGTTCTGGAAAGCTGATCAGTTTTACCTGTCTGTCGTTTTAAGGGTGGATTACATTACAGTGAACTGACACTGCAGTTCCACCATGGATAATTAAACAAGAATGAACCTATTCAGAGGTGCCATGTCAACACATGTGTGTGTGTGTGTGGACAATAGAGTGAGAGTGATAGAGCCTGAACATTTACTTCAAATTGTCGGTTAGTGTCGTTGGCAACAATTGGCAGCTCGGCTGATTGCCGCTGGATCCTCGAGCGTTCTTCGTGGTAAGACTCAGACAGAGCTTTACGACATGTTTCAGCATAGCTGCAGCCAAAGTAGTTCTGACGTTTTGGAATGAAGCCTAAAAAACAGCAACAAGCAACATTAAAGAGTTGGTTCAGTGTTACACCCACAAAATGGACTGCCAAAAACACGTCCATCTTCACTGTCGCAACACAAGCACACATTTTGTCTTCACCCTGTACCCACAACGAACTTCTCTCATCCTCTTAATGGAATAGGACTTTTTTTTTTACAATGATTTTCATTCTTTACAGTATGCAGGCATTCAGGTAAGTAATATTTTAACCTTGTAATAATAAAAAATTACTTTAACTGGGCACACGAATATTCTAAAATCAACGACAAATATAAAATGACTGTTTCAGTGTGCCACATCAGCTGAATCTATACTTGTGTCAAGCCATGAAGATAGGTTTGGTCTTATTCAAGGTTCAAGGTTCAAGGTTCAAGGTTTCTGCCTCGACCCTGGTACAACGAAGGTGAATAGTATTAAAATTACACAATTACAAATACCAGAAACACTCAGTACTCCACGTGTTTCTTTGAGAGAAAGTATGTCCAGCGAAAATGGTTCAGTGACGTCTATGAGAGTAACCAGGATGTTGTTTTTTTAGAAACAGATGTTGTTTTAAGTTGTATATCTTAAAATACTTTACAAAAACGTGTGTCAAAGCAAAGACTTTTACTTTGAAATCGCCACTACAGACACTGCTCTGAATATGGCTGTGACATCTTGGTTTTCAACACTATTCCCCTTAACAGCTTATTCTCACGTTCCCGTTGTCTCATGTTGTTGTTGTACCCTGAAAACTCACATATAATATTTTATATATCTAAATTTCAGTTATAGCCGATACATGCTGCTGATCAGCATTTGGTTATCTAATGTAAATTCAAATGTTACCAAAGTTTGAACTGGTGTCTCCAATAGAAAATGATTTTCCATGAGGTGTTGAGTTACTTTGTTGTCCCCTACCTGTGCTAGTGTGTGAAACCTACCTGTGTATCCTGGTATCGTCTTCTTCAAGTCGCTGTCAGGGATCAGTGTCACGGCAGACTCTTTGGAGGGGACACGACCCCTGTAGAGGAGCAGATGTTTGGAGTGTTTCACCTCAGGATCGGTCAGCAGCTCGGCTGTTTGCTGGGCATAAGTCTTCCCAATGTGGTACTTCAGCTGTGGACAATAACCTGCATACCTGAAAACAACAGGTAGTCGACGGTAAAACACAAACTCCTGTAGCAGCTTTTTAGTTGAAATAATGAGATATATTTGAGTTAAATCTACAGACTTCTCAGATTTTTCTCAGAAAATCACAGTCAGCATGGGATGTTGAGGAGACATGCCAGTTTTTACACCTCAGCTTGAGGGACAAAATACCAACACCTCATAAAGCCTAGATTCAAAACTACTCAAACTTCAATAAAATAAATAAATACATAATACATTATTATAATTTTAGTATTTTTGCAGGGCTGTCACATTATATTTGACGTGTTCGTGTCTCCTATGAATTTTACAGCAGTTAAGGGAGCCCAAACCCAATGCATGTAAATATGAATTAATACACAGCCTATTAATTCATCTTAAATATTAGAATTCACGTCAGGAGGCATTTACTTACCCAGGTATATAATGTGGATCAGGTGTCACCAGAACTTTGCTAAATTTAGGGGCGTATTTGTCCATCTTTAAGGCTGCAGCAGGTCTCCTGATCACCGCGGTGTTTGCTGGTTGCCACAGAGAATTAAACACACGCAACAACTAACTTACAGCCTGATTCATTCACTCATATTCTTCTGTCTGCATTGTCAGATCCAACAGTAACTCTGCCGTAAGGACTTTGTTGATTTGTTGTTAAATAAATAGCCTGAACTGTGAAAACAGACACGAGAATTACAGAGCAAACACTCTCAGTGTTGTTGTTGTTTAAAGTGACTTTTAAAGAGACTCTTGAAAAATGCACAACAACGACCCCTAGCGACCGAGTATGAACAGGAGCGATGCATCAGCAGACATGTTATAAAATGTTTCGGCAAAAACAGGAAAATAAAACCACATAGAAAATATTTTATTTATTTTTCTTTTTGATTCTGCATCAGAAACAGAATCATAAAAAAAAAAACGCACCTGAAAAATATGACAGAATATATCCAACTAACATGTACAGAGAGGTGACAAATCAAAGGAAAAACCTGAGTGCAGAAACATCATAATAATATAATAATACACTTTATTTATGTAGCACCTTTAAAAATAAAGCAGAACATAATAAAACAGTGTTTCTCAAACTTTTTACACCTCACACTTCCTGCATGAATGTAACATGACTATGGAGCAGGCTGATATTGAAACATATTACAGGACCTAAGTGTTTTTCAGTGTATTTTCATTCAAGTTCTTGTAGTATTGATGTTATAAATGTTCATAAATTATTTATTTATTTAATTAAAAATAGAGTATATTAGTAAAGTATATTTCAAGGAATCCTCCACGTACCACTCAAGAGAGCTCGAGTACCACCAATCTCACAGTTTGAGAACCAGTGTAATCAAACAAACCACATTAACAACAATAAGAATAAGTTAAAAACTCTGTGACATAAAACATAAATAGATCAACATAATGACCTTTTATAAATGTGCGTTGTTAACCAAGTGATTTAAAATATGACACAGAGTCTGCAGCCCTGATCGTCTCAGGCAGGTCATTCAAACACTCTGTCACCTTTGTGTATATATCTGCACCGAGGAACAACCAGGAGTGATGCATCTAAAGGATCTCAGGGAGTAAGAAGGGACATAGGGCACTAAAATAATTAAAAAACTTAAAGCAAGGCCCCTCAGGGCTTTAAAGATAATCAATAAAATCATAAAATCAACTCTGTAGGCAACCGGTAGCCGGTGTAAGAAAGCCAGATTCTGTGTGATGTGATCGTCTTTCTTCGTCCGAGTCAAAATCTTGGCAGCAGAGTTTTGGATGAGCTTTTTTTTTACTGATGCCAGAGAACAAAGAATAACAATAATCCAGCCGACTGGTTATGAACGGAAGGAATGACAATAGATAGATCTTATAGATAAAACAATAAAGACAACAAAAGGAGGAGGAATGTTTACAGTGATAAGGACCAAGATCTTTTTTAGACACATGCTACTCAGGTCAAGTAAAAAGAATAAAAAAACAATCCACAGTCACTCATCCTGAACCCAGCTCAGATGGTTTGGGATGAGTTGGAGCACAGAGTGAAGGAAAAGCAGCCAACGAGTGCTCAGCACCTCTGGGAACTCCTTCAAGACAGTTGGGAAAGCATTCCAGGTAACTACCTCATGACGTCATGGTTATTCTCGTTTTGCTGTTTGGTTTTGTTCTCTGTAATTTTCCCTCCTTTTTTCTGTTTCTTTCCTCGACAATGTGGGCCAGAGGTTGTGGTTGACTGTGCAGGTCTCAGTAATGAGGCACACCTGTCTATAAAAGCCAACACTCCTGTGCCAGATTATCCCGCACCAGTAAAGTGCTGTGATTAAAGCTTCTGTTCCTTTAGAGCTTCCAGTGATTTAACAGTGCTACTCTACACTGTGCGAGCCTTGCAGTACCTTACTAGTGTTTTTGTGATGTGGAGACTCATTCAAGTTTTCCCCTAATGTGTTTTTGTGTTAACTCTCGTAATAAACTCCTTAAAACTGCACTGGTGTCCATCTCCGCATTTTGGGTCCAAACACAAAACCCAACACATGAAGCTGAGCGATGACTTGTTTGAAGTATCTAAAACTTAAAACATATTTTGCTTTGTTTACTTTTTTTTTTTTTTAATTTATCACACAATTCCATGTGTCACTTCATAGTTTTGATGTCTTCAGTGTGAATCTATAATGAAGAAAATAACAAGAACAAAGAAAGAGAAGGTGTGTCCAGACTTCTGACTGGTACTGTATATTGTTTTATTTATTATCAAATAACCTCTAAAGAGGCTTGTATTAAAAAAAATATGTATTAATTACATATTTTATTATTTAGTTAGGGCAGCATGGTGGTACAGTGGTCACCTCACAGCAAGAAGGTTCGAACCTCCCACTCCTCCCACAGTCCAAAGACATGCACTTAATAGGTTAAGTGGTGACTAAATTGCCCGTTGGTGTGAGTGTGAATGGTTGTTTGTCTCCATGTGCCTTGTGATGTGCTGGCGACTTGTCCAGGTTGTACCTTGCTTCTTGCTTCTAGGCTCCAGCCTCCCGCAATCCTGGTGAGGATAAGCCGTTACAGAGGTATCCTTCAAATTTCTCCCCAAAATACACGACATGAGCTCAGTGTTTAAAAGTGTAGCAACAGCCCAGATATGATGTGTGTATTTTATAGGGTTTATAGTAGTTTCTACACTGCTGGTTGTTAAAAATGTAAAATGTAGAAAAACAATACAAGCGGCCAAGTAGACTGGATGGAGGACATTCATCATTCATCAGGACAACAACATGTGTGAATGTGCACCGACACAAAATAACTTTGTTTTGTGTTTCCAGGATTATCAATGCGTCTTTGTGTGTAATCAGATGCAGCCACTGTTCACCTGGGGAATGTAGATTATCAAATCAGCAGACAGGAGTCTTCATTCTCCACATTCCTATACTCTCAGATAAATCTTTGGGAAATGACGAAACAGCGTTTACTGTTTCAGCTTCAACCTCTTTTCACACCATAATACTGTATATCCACTGAGGAATTTGAACGTATAATGTTACCCTTCTCATGCTCACGCTCATAAATTTTAAGATTTGTTTTCATCTCAACTTGTGGGGAAATATGTACAACCACTAATGAGACCTGAGGCTTTTATCATTTTATTATCAGCATTCCTTTGCAGCTCTCTAAGTGCAGTTTCATCCAAAGTACTGTCAGTAAATACACAAAGTATTTAGTATGCAGGGTAAATCTATGCGACCATGTCATGGCTTGTTCTTGTTATGTCTTGGATTTCTTTCAGGTGAGAAGACAAATCTAACATTTCCAATAACACATGAGTCACTCTTTTTTCTCAGGACTGAGTGACAGAAAGGAGCAGGTTTGAACATGCGGCCCTGCGCTGCGACAGGACGGATGATGGGCGTGGTGAAGCAGCAGAGGCGGATCAGAGGGGATGTTTTGAATTCTACGTTGCCACTTCACCTCAGCTAATAACTGTGTGGGCCGTACTAACTGGTGTTCATTTGCCTGCTGCAGCTCAGGAGCAGAAGAGCTGTGAAGTCAAACGAGGATGAATCTCTACAGGAGTTTTGGAAACCTAATGGAGGCTTGGGTATCTGAAGGAGGCCAGTGTTTGGACTCAGAATGGCTGGGGAATAATGATGATGACCCTCCTACTCCTTCCTCTGACACTGGGACGAACCTGCGCTCAGAATCGGTGGACTCTGGAGTGGAGACAGCCAGCTCTGACGCGTCCTTTCCTGCTATATCCTGCTCCGTCTCAACAGATAACACAGAAATTGACATATTTACACCAGAAAGAGAAGACGACACACTCACTCCAGCTTCAACATCACAGTCTCCTGTGCTCTCCTCTCCTGCGCCTTCCTTATCCTCCTTTTCCTCTGTGCGCCTCTGTCCCAGCAGAGATCAGGAGGGCTCCAGCATCCTACAGCAAAAAGTGGAGCAAGCAATCCTGAGGACTGACTCTAAACATCTAAAGGAAAAGCCAGAGCCCCTCACAGTGGACGTGGTGCTCAGACGACGTCCTCGAGCATCTTTTCAACCCAAACGGCACACATCTGAGTTAGTGAGAGGTCAAAGGCCAACGAGTTTTGGTTCAAGGAGGACTGTTGACCCACTAGTGCATACGAGACAGATATGCAGACGACCAATGTCTATGAGTTGTGTAAAGCCAGCAGTTCAAAGAAGATTAGAGGTGAGATACTGTTTGTGTCACAAACCAACCTGTGTTCGAATGTCTAAGAATTTGTGTTTGATTTCTGTTTGAGCTTGTTTGGGTTTCAGGATGACATCAAGTTTCACAGTAACATGTACGGTCTTGCGCAGCACAAGCTTGTAAATGTAAAAGTAAAGCATGAAAGAAAGTCCCAGAGGTGTGACAAGACCTCTACTTTGTCCTTAGTTAAAGGGTTGCAACACATCAAGTTGCTCTCAAATTTAAAGTAGGACAGGCATGTCATTACTCATACAGGATTTCTTTCATGCTCACAACCCGTCACGAGTCCGTCTCTGGTGCAAAGGGATCGTAAACCCGTCTGCCCAGGTGACTTTACGCCCACAGGCATGAGAGGAATAGACGGAGACGTGGGGGAAGTTGAGCAGTCTTTGGGGTTTTTGGAGAAATACTTTGTTAACCAGAATGGATGGTAAAGAATTAGTTTTGAATTAAAATAATATTGGAGACGTTCGCCTTCAGTTTGCTGTGAGTTAGTGTGCTCAGTGTGAAATCAGGTCATGCTTCAAACAGGATTTACTGTAACAGTTGCATTTAATTAACTTCTCAATGTTGCTTTAGTCTTTGGGTGTGTTTCATTTCTCTGAATGAGAGCCAGGATTAGAAGGCTTAGAGAAATTCAATACTGAGAAACAATATAATGCCAAGTATAATAACCACTCAATTACATACTTTTATAACAAGATGTAATTATACTTCTATTATCCTATTGAAAGACTCATCTGCGTAACATGTATTAACAGCAAATCTGGATAATCTGACTGAACAGGTTAGGGATTTCTTTTTTAATGTTCACCTTAAAAGTTCACGAAATGGAAAAGTTAACATAATGCAGTCTTAATCCATATCCTTACATCACAAAGGTCAATCTCCCATACAACTACATCTATTCATCATTTTAATATTATAATTTATTGTTTTTATGTACACTGTTCTATCATATTCTGTTCAATTCTAGTTGGCGCTGAATGACATTTGATGGTCAATTAATCCTGACAAACATTTGACATTTTAGTTTAGTTACGTCTTTTTTTTGTTTTACATTGTTACAGATTGAGTATCTTCAAAGGTTTGTACTCTTGATCAGGCAAAGCATTCATTTAAAAGACAGCTTGGACTGCAACGTATATTATATTGTAGAAGATTTTGTAGAAAACGGGACAAACAGATAAACTGACAATGAAAGTAATTTTTAGTTAAAGCTCCAATTCTAGTCATCAATGGGACAAAGAGTCTATACAGCCATGCTAACAGCTCTGTGAGGCTGCACAGCGGTGCTTTGAGCAAAATGCTAATGTCATCATGCTAACACGTCCACAATGTTGACCAAAATATTGCCCAAATTATGACTTTTAACCTGGCACTAAATGAGTACGTATAACTATACAGTCTCACCAAAAATGTTGCAATCCATCCATTAGTTGTCAAAAACTGGACTCAAAACAACAAATATTTACCTGCTGGTGACGCTAGAAAAAAGTCAAGTCAGTAGGAGATCATAAATGTGTGTACAAAATTTCAGGTAGATGTTGAGATATTTCAAGCAGCAATGGGTAGAAATTAGTATTTTAGCAATCCGGTTTTAGAGTGCAATACCAATGTTGTAAATATGGACAGCTGTACACGTGTATTTGTTATGATTATATTAGTAATTATGATCAAAAACTAGCAAGTTGACAACTTTGCTAACAGCCAAACATCAAGCAAGGTCAACAACACAACGTTTGGTCACTCCCTTCTTTTCTCTTCTTGGCTTCCTCCATCAACGTCCTCTTCGGTCTCTTCGACTCTGTCATTATGTCCATAGAGGCCAGTTTCATTGCCTGCTTGCCCACCTCCTGTTCTGGCATGAAACAAACACTCACCCAGTCTCTGAGCTCATACTCCAGACAGCCTGGCTAATAAACTGAGCTAACATTAGCTAACAGCAACTACAGTTCACAGCAGTTTACTTTGCTGTCCATCGGGAAACTCTGTTAATCACAAATCAAATCAGATGAGTGAAATAGTTTGTGGTTTGTGACTTAGTGCTGTAAAGAGTTGTACAGACACACAGGGTGCAAAGTTGGAATGACAGAGACACCATTCACCTGATTACACGTCAGTGTAGCATCAACATGATTTTAAACTTTTATTTTATGGTAGAAAAAATCACAAAATGAGGCTTTCAGTGTGAACCAAAGTAGACTGACATCTGACCAACACTGCCATCCATAGAGCCATGCATCTAGCACAGGATAATGTCTCCTATGATTTGGTTATGTTGCAGTATTTTGCAGTATTTGCAGAGCAACAGTGAAGAAAAACTTTGATTATAAACTAAACTTGTATTTTTATTCTATGCTTTTCTCCTTCAATAATCTCTGCAGGACCTTGGTGAGGAGGAGGTGAATGGATTGAGTCCTGGGCTCTGCTACTTGGAGCAAGTGTGTCAAATGTTGGAAGAAATTGCCAGACAACAGATGCACAGCCAAGCGTTACAGATGGAGATGAATGCCCTGCAGGAGTGTCAAGACTCGGAGGTGAGTCAGGTGAAAACATTCCTATATCACATCTTTGCAAAGCAATTATAAAACTGTCACATTGTCCACACGCCAGGCTGCTTTTCTAAACATGACACGAGCTTGTCAAGCTGGTGATGACAAGATGTCTTCATGCAGCCCGAGGGTTAATATGAATTAAACCATGACAGCATTGTCTTTATCATCACTTGGCTCGCTTTCAGGCTCTCAACGCCTGTCAGAATGACTTCAAAGCGGCTGAGGAGGACCTCTCTTCTTGTCCAAGGCTTGAAAACACAGAAAATGCAGAACACAGTTCCAGTGAACCCCAACGGCGGAAGAATTACACTCATTTTCGGCAGAGATCAGCTTCAGACACAACTATTGCAACAATGCATTTAAGTGAGTCCACTTGTTCTTGTTGTATATGTTTATATATTTAGTATATTATATGAAAATGGATTGGCAGTCTTTTCTGTTGCTATATTATCGTGTGTATGTGTGTGCTTGGTGCAGGAAAGTTGAGTGCAGACTGCAGAGGGCAGCATCAGAGTACAGATAACATACTGGAGAGGGTAGAGGAAAACCATGAAGTGCAGGTAGAGTACACTCAAACACAACACATCATCTGTATTTAAGTCATAAACAAAATCAAAATGCCAGCTAAAGAATATCAACATGATATTGTTTGTTTTATTTTATGTTATTTTCCTCTTTATCTTGCCTATTTTCTCTACCTATTTTGATTCATTAATATTTTATTTTGCCTTTTCAGGAGTCGAAAAAAGAGGGAGTAAATAAAAGAACCAGCAAGAACTGGAAGCTTAAAATTGGGTCTTTGGGAAGAGACTCCTCTGTGAGAGAAATAAGGGGGTGAGTTTTTATGTTTATAACTGTAACCTCTAAAGGGGCAGAATTATTAATCTCATATGATGCATGATGCTCTGAGGAAATGCTCCAACATGGCAGTCAGCCACACCGACGCAGTAGTCCAGACCTACTGCACCAGAAGATGCAGAGGCTTTGGTGGGAGTTCATTTTCAGTTTGTGCCTCTGCACCTCTCGAACATTTTGTACTTGTTTTTCGTGAACCTTAGCTAACATACTGCTCACAGCTTTCTACAATGACTCGCTTTAGCTCTGCTTTCATGAATTTTTTATCCATACAGCCAACAGATGCAGTCATCTGAGAAAAACTCTGCACGACGACGGTTGAGCCAGCTGTTCAGGAGGACCAGGAGGAAAACTCAGCTTGTATAAATGATGATGGACATTTTTGGTTTTAGCTCTGAAGAGGGAGAGAAGAAAGCTTTCCTTTAGAAGTCTGAGCACTGTTGCTGCTTTCAAACTGACTACCAGCTCATGTGATGTAGCAGTCTGCCATGTTTATTTATTGTTTATGCTTACCAGTATTATTTATATAGATAAATAAACTGTTTTTCTATAAAACTGTGACCACAAAGCTTTATTAGCTTTATTGCAGCCTCAAACTTGTATCTTATTTTCTCTCATCAAAAGCTACAAATTCATAAAGAATACTGGTGTGGAGTATATAGTGCATTTCACTGTAAATGTCAAAAATATGTTGTAAATATAAGTATCTCTCTGAACGTTTGATTCTTGTTGTCTTAGTTTACTCCTGCAACATGAAAGAAACATCATATCAAATCAAATACCCAAATATTGCATGTCCATCTAGAAACAATGATTAAAAACAAAAATTAATGATTCAGTTTTTAAAATGTCAGTTTGAACCCAAATATAATCACAGTGATAAAAAAGAAGCGAATCCTCATATTTGAGATCAAGTGAACGTTGTTAAACAGTTTCTTACTTATCAATTAGATTCCTGATAAATTTTCAGTTAATCATCTAATCCTGATTAAATTGTCATCATCAACTAATTGTTTCTGATTTGGAGTAAATTAATGGATTGTATTAAAGGTTTTTTAATGGGGTTCCTGCATAATTGAAGGCTTTTCTGAAGGACAGAAATTCCCTTAATTTAAACAACCCTCACTCTGTGCCTGAAAATGAACTTGAATTGTGAAGTATCAAAGCCATTTCTGAATCAAATATGTAAAATAGGGTGTAAATTAAGGGGTAGCCTTTGTGGTATCTGGTACATTGGAAGGGTTTTTTACAAAACTACTTACCTAACCTTACTACTAACCCTAACCCTAACCCTAACCCCCTTAAACTGTGCAGAACACCTATTAAAAAATACCTTAAAATATTAATTCATCCATTAACTATTCCCTGAAAATCTACAAAAAAAATAAAAATCAATATTTAAGGCCAACAATGAAAGGTTTCAGTTTCGTTGTGCACTGGAACAAGAACAGGAAATCCATAATTCTGCAGCTTGACAGATAACACGTGCAGGCCACACAGAGTCACTTTTATCATTTATTTAATCTTTATTCACCTAGGTTGGGGGGATAGACCTCCCCTGGCATTCCCATGTAAAGAGATGTCAATGACAAACACGTCCAACCAAACGAGAGAGGGTGAATAGGATTCCAGTCCATACATAAAATACATTTATTTACTATTTATTGAACCACCGGCATCCATTAGTCCCACACAGTATCCATCTGTGCTATTAAATATATAGAGATAACATCTGTGGAGGGATTTATTTACTGTATGTATGTGTGTGTGTGTGAGAGAGAGAGAGAGGGAGGATTGACAGAGAGGGGAGAGCTTATAGACGAAAAGAGTGGTGAGGGTTTGGGTGGAGGGGGTCGGGCAGCGTCGAGTCATGCCTGCAGTGTCCCCCCTTGTCTACATGATGCCACAGGAGGACAAGGGGTTGGCGATCTGGCAGGTGCAGGCTGACTGGCAGTATTGGCGCACAGTCTGGTAGCAGCTGCGGTCGGCGTCCCCGCCCCACTGCACGGGCCCGTTGGGGTCAGAGGGCAAGCGGCTCAGGATGCTGGTGTTGATGGCCAGAGCAGCCAGGCCATAGTCAGTGAACAGCACTGTCTCGCGTCGGCACGTGGGGCAGGAGATGAACTTGTACTTGGGACAGGACTCGTAGAGGATCTGCAGGCACTCCTCACACACCGAGTGCAGGCAGGAGAGGATGCGCGGACGCTTGCCGGCGAAGTTGTAGGTGTGACCGCAGGTGGGGCAGTCCAGTGGCTCGCAGGGCATGACGGGTCCCGAGGAGGAGGAGGAAGAAGTGGAGGAGGAGGTGGAGGAGGAGCGCAGCACGTACTGGTTGACTATGACGTCTTCCATCTTGTAGTGGAACTGGTGGTAGCAGATTTCGTTGGCACTGGTTTTGCGCTGCGCCAGGAAGCTCTGCTCCCTGCGCATCACTGGAGCTGCGGGGGACACCATAGACCGGGGGGACCCTGTCATGTCCAGGGTCAGGTCACTGCAGGCCTGGTTGACGATGATTTCGCCTTCACCTCCACCGTCCCACGCCACTCTGGGGGGTGGAGCATAGCGAGGCTGGGTGACGGGCACAGGGCACTCTCTGGGGAACTTCTCCGACTGGATGATCTTGACGGTGTCCATGGGGATGGTGACGGGCTGACGCCTGAGGCAGGACATTCGCACGTTTTTGAAGGTGGAAGAGAGAGGGGCTGTGGCTCTTATCAGCGCTGGACAACCCTGCCTGGTTCTGGACAAAGGGGAAAGACTTGGGCTCTTTCTGTTAAGTCAGCCATTCGAGGGAACATGGGGACGAATGGTTGCCTCCATGTTTCCCTCACAGATCCCCCCCTGTGGTGGGCGCTTTTATCAGCCTGAGTCTTTATGAGGGGAAGACAGATAGAGGAGCTCAGCCAGAGCACCGCAATCTGCAGCTCTTTTTCTGATATGTACAGATGATTTAACAGTCCAGCTTACAGTATGTGACCAGTGTTGACTATTTAAAGGTAGTTTCTTTTGTTGTTTTTACTCACTTATGCTGATGTTCCTGTGCTGTCTCTGATGGCTATTTGCAGAATATTCACACACAAAGCACAGCAATTTAGCACAAAGATATGTTCTCACTCAGTGATGACACCAATAAATAATCTCATATGCATACAGATGCTCACGTATATACATACAGTACAGGTTGGTGGATTTCTGCGTTCACAGAGTGGGGGGACAGGGGGAGGATGGTGGGTTGAGTTCAGGCAGTTCAAAAAGGTCCAAGAGGTATTGTCTTAAACTATATCCTGTGGCCTGCCAAGGAAACTCTTGCCTTCTCAAACTAGCCCTTAGATTTCTCACTTAAAACGCCCGCTTAACTTCCTGTTTTTGGCTGCGGGTGTGTTACGTGTGTTACACATTAACTCGAGTGCGTGAGAAAGAAAAAACAACCTCCAGTCTTTCTCTCTGCTCTTGGTCCTTGATCAGGTGACCCTGTGTGACCCTTTAGGTGGCTTGTCCGTAAGAGAAATGGAGGAGGTCTTTTTTTTTCTTCTTTTTTTTAATGCTCTGTTGGAATGACTCCTTCAAACTCCAAGGCTCCTGAATTCCTCAGAGGTGGGAGTGAAGGGTTTGTTTTGGACTTTCAGACAGTCCTCCCAAACTGAGCAGATGTGATAACAGTCTGAAGGATGCCTCTGTGCTTGTCTCCCTTTTTCAGTGTCTCAGACTCAGAACTTGTCCTCAGGATAACTTTGGGCCACCTACCTGCGAAAACAGTAAAGATATTTATGAAATACACAAATTCCTTCTTCATTAAACACATTTTATGCACAATTTAGTAAATTGTAATGATATTTAATGGTCCAGTGTGTAGAATTTAGTGACATCTAGTGGTGAAGTTGCAGATTGACTGAATACCCCTCACCTCACCCTCCTGTTTCAAGCATTAGAAAGAAACTACAGTGTCCATGAAACTCTGAAAAAAGCAAATGGTTATATGCCATGCATTTCTGTCAATAGATCCCCTTAAATGTTACAAACTGGACCTTTAAATTAGAATAAACTGTTAAAAAGCAACACAACAAAACATCAAAACATGCTTTTATCCGTTTTTATTGTTGGCTTTTATTGTATTATTGGCTGTGGGATATTAGTTTGAGTCTGTTTCTATGATGAGTTAGTTTGAAATTCACGCATATTTCTGTGTATGATTCATTTGATTTATCAGCTTTAAAGTCTACTGTATCTACGTGATCAGTTTCTTTGTAAATATTTGCATCTGATGACGGAAGCTCCAAGGATGTCTCACTCGGGGAAGAGAATTTTGTCCCACTTCCTTTAGCATCTTGGCCTCAGCCCAGGTGTGTTTCGGAGATAATTATCATGTTGCCACATGCTCCAGTCCACAGCACGCGAAGTATGCCTTTCATCAGTGTGCCACAAAGTCGGAAGATCATGTTAATATGTGCAGTAGTTAGGCATAACGAAATACAAACACGGCATGTCTGTGTCTGTGGTGAGTGCAACTCAGAACACACATTTGCTTTGTTCCTTTTATTTGTTATTACACGTTTGTTGCAGCAAATGCCAGATCCGAAGTATATTTTTATCAATGGTCTATTTTGTCAAAACAGTAAAATAACCCAAAGATTTTCAGTTTGTAATGAGATTTTGTTAGATAAATTACTTATTAATAGACTATTAAAATCTATTTTGTGTTGATTGCTGTAAACTGCATCACATAGTGATTGTGACACATGTTGCAGTCCTTCTTTTGTCATACTTCCTGCTCCCTATCAGCATCATCTTGTAAGTTGCGTCAGTTAGACTCTAACATGCGTGGGAACAGGTTACAAATCCCCATTGTGGGTTTGTGTCATACTCTGTGTGGGTTTGTGAAAAAAAAGAACGAGAAGTGTACGGACGAAAATGTTTTAGTTTGACCAAAACAATAGCTGCCAAACAGCAGAGGAGGGAAGATGACACATCTTTCATTCTGTGCACGGCTGTCAACAGCGATGATTCATTAGAGGAAAAAAAAAACTGAGCAGAGGAGGTGACCTACATGGCGACGAAGAGAGAGAGAGAAAGAGGAGAGGGAGCGCAGAGCTCGTTCTGGTTTCTATTTATGGTTTGTTTATCTATGTACCTCTCAGTGGTTTCCTGCCCCTAACCCCTGCTGAAGATTCACACCGAATGATAGAGATGTACCGAGCAGGCGGAAGCGCTTCAGCCCATTTACTTTCAGGTGCTGCAAGCCATGTTGGGCAAGCAGGCGGCCGATTGTTTCTCTCCTTTATCCTTTCACAATGAATCTGTTGACATATTTGCACACCCCACACTCAAACACACAGAGCTTTTAGCCAGGATCACACACAATCTCACCAAATGTGTTCCTGTAGCACTGCAGTGCTGCAACACGTCACCAAAAATAGCCTTTCTGATCCTCTCGCAAACACAGAGTGCATTCATACGCGTTTGATACAGATATTGATATATTTAGAGGGCGAAGCTCGATGCTTTTCAGAGGATATGTACGTGAGAAACACTCATCATGAATGTGTGAATGTGTATGCGATGCTCACAGGTACAGACATTAACAGGAGGAAGAAGAGCATGTAGCAGTAAATACCTCAGCCTGTAAGTGCAGGTCATGATAATATGATAACCAAAGTCATAGAATATGTCTAGTTCATGATACAAAAGCTGAATGATATGCCTACAATCAATATCAGTATGCAAATCAGTGTGTGCAAAACCAAGCACAATTAAATTCATATTCAATACAATTAACTTTGTCCTGCTGTTCTGTATTAATTGGGGATTTATTGGAATCATTAATTTAGACACTATGAAAAACAATACAATGATCATAGTGTGAAGTATTGCTGGATCATTATGATACATTCTTAGTCATGTTTACTTATTTTATGATCTGATATTTACTGGTTTAAAACATCAGATTGTTTAGGCAAGGTTCTATATATGTTTAGACAATGTTTAACATGGGACATGTCTGGTTTGGTGTGTGGAGGGGGCCTGTGTTGTCACCCAGCTGCAGGAGTTTGAGGCGTGGGGACGGTTTAGGGCAGCAAAGCCAGGTGAGGTGATTGACGCAGCTGGAAATGATTGTCTTTATCACTGTCCCTTTTACCACAGTTATTGTGCTGGACCTGAGAACGAGAACACACACACACACACACACAGAAGCCAGAGGATGCACAGGAGATGCCGGGTGGCCAAAAGCACACAGAGAGCCTTATTGTCTGTAGTAAATTAAGTAGTGTGTGTGCAGAAGTGTCAAGAAAATATCATTGGACTGACGTGTAATCTCAATGCTTGCTATGAGGTGATACATAGAAAAACATGTTTCCTCTCAGTATAATCTAGACCTTTAAGTATGACCTCGGTAATAATTATAATTTAATTTAGACATTTCCAACAGGAGTTTTGTAAAGATAGCAACTAAACTCAGATAAACTACTCAACATCAAACTATTTTAAATAACCTACATTATACTATAGTATGCTGTAATATATTGATGTTTCCCAGCTCTGTACATACAAGGCTTTAGACCTAAATTTTGAATTGAGTTCAAACTAGAGTAAATTATAGTTTGAATTAAAGCTAGACTAATAAATCTAATAAATACCAATAAATAAAAATAAATTGTAGTACAAATACATAAGAAAGATACGTTTGAGGTCTAAGGGGATCTAAAAAAGTCAGTTTTAAGTGTATGCTGTGTTTATTTTATGTTCATGTAAAAAAAAAAAAAAATCTACGATACATGATGAAAATATGATGTGCAGATATTTAGCTATTGTTTAAAATTCAAATAGTCAGCTGCACTTGTATCATCACCACACAGTTATACTGTTTGTCTAGACACATTTTGTGAATCCACATCAGCTTGGGAAAACATGTCTTGGCTGGTGGAGGCAGGGGTCGAGTTGATAAAGCATCCAGGCTGCAGGCTGAGGAGCGTCTGGAGCCTGGGGGACGTGAAGCAGCTAAAATTACCCTCTAATTTGGTGACAGTGCTATGAAAAGGGCTGATAACCGATGCAGGCTGCCTGCTGATGGGCCAGCTTTGGCGCAGCCTCTTCCTAATCGACGGAGCCCTCTCTCCGGTTATGTAAGGAGCTCATCTCTGACCTAGCCGTCACATTAACACAGTGCTGCAGCTCTCTCACATTCTTGACATTGACTGTGTGTGTGTGTGTGTGTGTGTGTGTGTGTGTACATGTTTGTGTTTGGGTCCTCTCCCTGCAGAGGAATTATCACACTAATAAAATCATGGCAGGCATTTGACCTCGTCATCACAAGCAAGAGGAGGAAGAGGAGAAGCTGACCACAGAGATGTCAGAGGAGTCTGTCTCAGCAGCAAATTCCTCATGGCATTAAACACACACATACCCAGTATCACACACACACACACACACACACACACACACACACACACACACACACACACACACACAGTAAAATCCTAGAACATTCTCACCCTCAGACGACTCCCGATCACGTACACGGCACCACCCATTACATTCCAGTGGACTCACAAACAAACAGATAACGAACAGATACGAGCCACTAAGAGGAATATTTTTAAATATGTTTATCATCTGACTGACACAAACACACCTGGAGAGAAAAAACACGCTTAGAACATTCCTATCCTCTCATACTCCCACCATGTTCCCCCACCTCGACTCTTCTCTCTCTCTCTCTCATGCTCATACACACCCGCACACAGCTGATCAAAACTGGATAGATTCCACCTGTGCATCGGATCGGAGAGCAGGAAAAGGGCACCGTGTTCTGAATGAGTCATACAGACCCTGCATCAGTCTGTCTGCCTTCCTGTCTCTTTTCTCTCAATGGAAATCTATCTGTCAATCTCTTACACCCACCATCCATCCATGAGTCCACAGCGTGGACCGAGTCTTTCTTTGTGCCCCTGCACCACCACATACCAGCAGTATGTCAGGTATGCCAGCTATGTTGAGATGTGTATCCACATTCATGCCTCGGCTGGTAAAAAAGCCATCGCCACATTTCTCCTCCTCAGACCTGTGTGTGGGATATTATGTGGTTATCTTGATTATATAACACGTTATGACCTTATGAGGACGAATCCTCAGATTTACTGTATGTTTGCTGACCGCAGCTTCTCTCTGGACATCATTGGGGCTTTGGCGAGGATTCAGTGAAAAGAATATTTAATGTGGCATTGTATAGATGCAGATGACAGGCGGATGACTCTGTGTCTTGCTTGTTTTTATGTCCCCCGTGTTTGTTGCAGCCATATACAGCTTTAAACACAAAGATTTCACCTTTATGTAATTATTGATTTTATGACTTTCTCAATGGGCTTTTGTTTACAACCATTTTCTGAATAAAGGAATTGATTTCATTCACATATAACATCCAGTATGATGATGGCAGGCTAACATGAAATGTACATTTTTTTCCTCAGCATTCAGATCCAGATGTTTGGATCTAATTCGTGTATATATACTTTCGTTCCATCCAGCTGTGTGTGCATGTAATTATTCCACAGGCTACTACCTGACGGCAGGCTGATGTTTGTGTGCTTCTGCATGGGCGCAAAGTGTTTAGCGAGAACGTGGGGAGGTGTTGTTTTTAATAATTCAGCCCACTGTCATTCATGGCAGACATCGGCCATTTTGCCTCGCAATTCATTACAGCCAAGTGCTCTTTGTTCTCGTCTACGTAGCTCCCACGGCAACATGGCAGAGCTGCACACGGCCAGAAGAGAATAAAAGCAATAACCATCATCGCTGGGGCTGACACAGCTTAAGAGGGGAAAGTCTGGCTCTTCAATAACAACAGGGGCTCGATTGATTAAGGCGATCGATTTGTCCTTTTTCAGGAGGCTGCATCAGCACAGGTTTAAGGTGGACAGCGTTGTTGTTGAGATTAGAGACGGAGGTGGCCAAAATATTTGGACTGTTGTGAGATGGTAGCAGCTTTAGCATGTGGGAGGGGGCGGGTGTGCGTTCAGGAGCAGTTATGCAATCGCAGCATGGTGTACCCAGCACTCTCACTGCAGCGCCAATGTATGGCCAATATGGAGATGCCTTAGTGCTGCTGACAGCTACAGAACAGGCCGTTCCTGCCCTGTCCCTATCACCCCCACCCACCACCACCACCACCACCCCCCCCTCCCCTCCTCACCCTTCCTCCTCCCCCCCCCCCCCAAACTGTCTGTCTGTGCAGAGGGCTGTGAAATGTCATAACCGCTGGAGACATGACACCCTGAAGATACCATCTACACCCATTCTCACACATCATCACCGTCCTATTCACAGATTTAAGTCATTTGCTTGTGGCCGGTGCAGATAAACAAATGTGTGCAGAGGTGTGTGTGTCTCCATTCATGCATCCGTGTGTGAGCGTGTGTGTGCGTCTGCGAAATGGACGGCCATGATGCAACAACCATGTAAATCCCAGCTTAACATAACAAAAGGCTGTCAGTTTGATTTTCGCACACACAGAGAGACGTGCCACACCTAACAGATCTGAAACATCCAGGTACAAACGATGAATATTAACGCAGAGTAAAAAGCTCAGTATCATTTCTATGAAAGACATGCAAAGCCCTTTCTCATCCTCACCTGTCTGCCTACGCACTTGTCTCGTTCGAGTCCTTCCTCGCCTCCTGTTCCAGTTATTTCTGTCGACGTTGTTGTTGTTGTTGTTGTTGATGCTGCTGCTCTGTGAAGATAAAACCAAGCCGCTCAGTCTCTTTGTTGGGGCGTATGTGTCACCGGAGGGAGGATGCTCTCTCCTGTCCGTTTGATTCTTAGCAGGATGAACAACAAGCAGGAGCAGCAGCAGCAGTGGTGGTTTCGGCGGTGGTGAGGGGAGGAAAACATGGAGGAGATGTAAGATGGAGGAAGCTGTTACAAGGTGGATGCGTCATGTCTCGGGGCTGCTTTTCCGCATCCCTCTCTCCTCTCTGGTACCTTTTTGTCCTTCACTCTCCCACCCCTGCTCCTTCTCCTCCGTTCTGTAGCTGAGCGTCTCCCTCTGGTCTCTCCTTCTCCATCCCCTCCACCTCTCAAATTATTCACCTTATGTCTGTGCAGTGACCTGCGCTGTGTTTTCTCTCTGACGTCCGTTCTCTTCCTCCTGGTCTTCAGGTAAAGCTCTCTTCTTCTTCTTCTTCTTCTTCTTCTCCTCTTTCTTTCCCTTCTCCTCTTGTCTCAGCTGCCGTTCATCACTCCTCTTTCTCCTTCTCCGTCTGCTCCAGTCGGTCACACATGCGCAGTGTTTTCACACATGCATGCACACTCACACTCACACACACTCTCTCCCTCTCTCTGTCTCTGTGCCTCTGGCTGCCTCCTTATGCATGTGGCTTGTTTTGCCAGCCCACCTACCTCCCCCCTCTTCTATCTCTCTTCTCTCTCTCTCTTTTACACACACTCCCTCTCTTTCTGTTTCGCTGCTCTCTCTCGCTGCAGCACACACTGCAGTGCCTCTGCAGGCAGGATCACGTTTTCTAGTTGCCAGAGAAGAAAATATCTCAGCCAATGAGGAACGCTAACAATGTTATCCCCCCTCCTCATCCTCCTCCTCCTCCTCCACCCACCCTCCCGTCTAAACACCCCTATGAAAACACTGTTGTACATTTATGCACACACCCATCTGATATATGACGGCTTTGCACAAGAAGCATGAATCATACTTTGTATACAATATCACACACACACACACACACACACACTGACATATGGTTAGGTACACCAGCCAGGCACACAGGAAATACAGGAAGCTGGTGCAAATAGATCTAATCTAAGCAGTGCAGGAGATCTGACAAGGCAAAACAAAGCATCAGTTCACTCATAAATTAATTTTCTATCAGGCTGCTCATTAGAAGGTTTGGAAAAACAGATTTGTCATATTCATAACATACCACATGCATCTCATTTTTGTTTGCAGACATGGATTCCTGCAAAGGGCTCATGGCACAACACAGCAGAGAGGTTTCATTTGTATTCATTCCGCCTTAAAACTTTGAGTCCTCTTTAAAAAAAAAAAGCATGCTGTGATTCTATAAAGGCAGCATCCTCAGATTACACCGCAGATCTTGCACATTCAGCGACGTTGCATAATGAGGATTTTAGCCTTAGCGCTGACCGATAAAAAAAATAAATCCTCAGATCAAAGTGAAAAAAACAAAAACAAACAAACCATGATGTGATTTTTCATTCAATCTAAGAGGGTTATTGCTTACATAATATGGGCATCACATGCAGTAATGCAATGAGAGGAAATAGAGCGGTAAGGAACATCTGGACACCAAATAGCTCCTGTTTGAAGGAGTTTTAGCAGAGTACTGTTTAAACTTTTGTAGTTTGAGGAAGATTCACAGTATGTGCTCAACACATCACTGATGCAATAAAAGTTCCTCAAACAGACTATCAGATGTTCGGCTCTCTGTTGTACTCTGGTATCTCTTCTTTCTCTTACCCAGCAGCATCCTTTTTGTAGGCATGTCAAATATCCATGACCAGTGTTGGGCAGTAATTAAACAGACAATGAATGACAATAAAACACTGCAACAATATAAAATGTCTTCATAAAAGATGTTATAAAATGCTCTACATCAATAAATACTTGACAGGTCCTCTTAGCTGCTTATAACTACATTATGGTGTGTAATATATATATATATATATATATATATATATATATATATATATATATACTGTATATAGTAATTTTGACATTTAAATATTATGTTCTGTTTTGAAGTCTTACCAGGAGTTTGATGGATGTTGATGTCACTTTCATGGAAAGACTGGTCAGAGCTTGACGCCACTTCCTGGAAGTGTGGTGAGGCAGCTGACCTCCATAAAAGAGAAACATACACACTCCGTAAGTCCAGTTAATAGTATTAATTACATACCATTAGTCTGTTTATTTGTAGAGATGAAGGGTATGACAGTAAGATGAGGACAGGACTTCAAGACTGGAGAGCTGCCAGGATAATGTTAAGCTAGCTACCGTAATGCTGAGCTTGCTCTTCAGTAAACACCTCCAATGTTGAGCTAGGTGTTCAGTAAATATCTCCAACCGGAGTACATATACTTACTTGCATTCCACCATTGCTCAACACTATAAATAAATAAACAGCAATTAAAGGAAAAGCCTGAGTAATTATTCACTTATAGCACTCATAAAGTCAGCTTCTTCAGATTTGTTGGCCCAGCAACATCAGGAAACAGCTTCACGACATCACGGTCATTACGACGGAAAACACTGGAGTACAAAACACAACCACCATAATGTTTTGAACATCTCCAGCCATGATGTGAAGCTAGCTGTTAGCTTTCAAGGAACTTGCTCTTTGGTCAACACCCGTGGTATAGAAGGTATTTATTGTATTTATTATTTCTTATTATTTTTTGCAGTAATGTAAAAGCAGGATTTTACAATTGTAGTTGGCCGAGATGGGGCTTATTTTTTTATAGCACTGCAACTAATGATTATTTACATAAATTCAAAAATTCATCATCATTTTCAGAAATGTTGTCACGAATACCCAAAGTAATGCTTTCACTTTCACTTCACAAATGCTTGTTTTGGCCAACCAACCAACTGTCCAAACCTCAAAATGATTTAAAAAAAAGAAAGAATAATTAAAATAATTAAAAAGAAAAGCAGCAAATCCTCAAGTGAAGCTGAAACCATGAAATATTTTTGCATACCATTAAAATCTATTTATTGATTAATCAACCGATAAGTTTCAGCTGTACGTGTAGGCTACATACAGTTTGGTAGTTTAAATTATAACAATATTTCGTGTTTTATAAGTGCTACATATGTTTTGTATGCAGATCAAGTAAAGTACCTCTAATATTTACTGATAGTAAATACTGGCATTCCACCATTGCTCAACAGTGCTAGAGCATAAATAAGCAGCAATTAATAGAAAAGCCTGAGTAATCATTCATTTATAACGCTCATAAAGTCAGCTTCAGAACTATGTGCGTGTGATTTGAACAGATTTATAGGCTTGGAAGCATCAGCAAACAACTCCACAACTGTCATCGCGCTGGAAAATACTGGAGTACAACTAAAGCTAAACCCAGGAGTTCACAGTCTAATTGTTTGTCTAAGAATAGACCAAGAATGCTACTATGAGCTTTTTGTGAATGTCAGTGAGCCAAAACATTACAAAACGTGTGTGTGGGAGGTTTACAGCCAAGTGAACTCAGTTGGCCATAAACTAAGGTTTATGGCCAAGTCAAGGTCCTTAAGTGATGTGAGTTGAATTTCCCTGTTGCAGTTTTAAGAGGTGAAGTACAGCTCAGAGTAACTATCACCTGAGGAACTGTAGCTGCTAGAACAATGAGTCAAGTCACGTATAAAGAGGGCCTCACATACCCTGAGGCATGTTTCTTTCAACAAGGCCTTTTTTCTACTCTACCTGTTTGAGTACGTCAGACTGCAGATGATAAGAATTCATACTTTGTCTTTAAGGAAATGTGATTGCAGTTAGGTATACTTGGTACTCACACCTAAACCGCATGTTTGAGCTCATCTGCAGATGTGTTATGAGGCTCTTGTGCCTATATGAAGCCACTGTGTTCAGACTGACAGCTTGTATTCAAACAGAGCAATGCACTGTCATTACATCACCAATTAAAAGAAATTAGCACAAGGTCATCTGTATAGTTTCATGAAATCTTACAGTCCTGCAAAAAATATCACTACAGAGAGATTTATTGTGTGTAGTTTGTGGAGTCATTATCTTTATAATTATTTGGATATACATATAGTACATGGATGGGTGTTTAGGTGAACAAAACCTAGTTATGGCCGTGATTATGTATGAGTGTTATGTGTTAGTCTTTCACCGGTATTTCCAATTTTAGAAGGACATTCTGCTCACGCAATTTAAGGTTCTTCGCTGTATTTTATTCCTGGATGTACATGTTGAAAATTTACACCTCAAATGACGCCTGTGGAGTGCGGAGACATCTCAGCCTCTTTCACAGATTGGGTCAAGTAGACAGACTTACTGCTTAGACAGTCTGGGTTAACAAAGCTTGGGAAGAACATACAATACATATTTTCTTCATCAATGTGAGGTGATGTTCCCTGTTCCTAGGACCAGTCTGCGAAGCCAGAAAAATGCATGCCCAGGTCCTTTGCCTGACAAGGTACCCGACCTCTATGCCCTTCCCTGAAGGTGGTGGGCCCATCGGGTGGTGGCTCTACGTTGTTTCTTCGGGCTGTGCCTGGCCGAGCCTTGAGTAGAGCCGTTGCTACTTCTGAGGTGGTTCGGGCATCTGATTAGGATGCACCCTGGGCGCCAACTGTCCAACTGGGAAGAGATCCTGGGGCAGACCCAGAACCAGCTGGAGGGACTACACAGCCCATCTAGCCTGGGAATGCCTCGGGATTACCCAGGAGGAGCTGGAATGTGTTGCTGGATAGAAGGACGTCTGGAACACCCCGCTCAACCTGCTGCCATGGCGACCCGGTTTCATTTTTATTTAGTTTCTTTTTCTTCAAACAAAGACTAACTTTTATAATAGGTTATCTATCACAATCCACTCAGTCTTTGTTTGCAAATAGTCACTGTGGGTAAAAGTGGCTGACAGATGTTGTTTGGGCTTTAGCACTAAAACAAAAATGTCTCTTCTGACTGTCGAGACTGAGACAAACCTCCATGTTGACCTTTGACTATGGGTTGTTACACTTAGTCACCAAGTGAGCCAGCAGAATCACTGCCCCGTGTAGCGAATAAGGGCGGGATAAATGATATAAACCTGCAGCATACAAGCAGAGAAAAAGCCGTAAATCATTCAACAACGGTGCACGTATTCAAGGCCAACATTACTGCTAAGTATACATTAACCACAGAGTTAGTGATAAGAGCGAGATAAAAGGTTTGTAATAAGTCTCATGGTAAATTAAAAAGGGCTCACATCTGTTTATCAGTCAGCATTTATTTACTGAGTACATACAGGTTATAATTTACACAAATCAGAGCCTTTTACCAGAAATCTAATGTAATAATATAAACAGCAAACCAGTATTGTACATTTTCAGCAGTGAACCACCAGAGGGAGGCAAAGCAAGTCAGTGCTCTGTGTAATTCACAGACCTTCTTCCCTGAGATTCATTAACACCTAAAACAGCTAAGATGCATAGGTTTAAGTGACAGCATTCATGGACTTTGAGCACACATGCTGAGAAAAACAAGGCTTAGGTAGAATGAGGTAGCAAACGCAGGAATTTTTTCATCTCCACTACATCTTCCATCTTGTCCTCATTATTTTGTATCACGTGATCGCTCTTTTTTTATGATTAAAGGCAGCATCCTGAATTAAAAACAATTCATATACATGTCACTTACATGTAAACTAGAAAGTCCATCAGACAATAAAGATGCATCTACCAGTGTTGAGAATTAAATAAGAATGGACACCATCATGATCAAACATTACAGCATTACTGCCAAAACTAAAAACATTCTGATTATCTAATCAAGTTCACATGAATGAGGACCTGTGGCTCCTTTCAGGTGAAGCGTGAGTTATCCATGAGTCATCCTAATTTACGTAGACACTTGCAGTCATAAAAGCAACAATAAAGATGAGGAGAAACTCATAGTTAACACTGGAAGACCTACAACTGTGCATGGGGTCAGAACAATGTGCAGCGAATACTTGTGCTCAATATTAAGCACAATATTAACGTTAATGTTTTAGGTGTAATATGAGTTAAAGGTCCAGTGTGTAGGATTTAGTGGCATCTAGCAGTGAGGCTGCAGATTGCAACCAACCTTCCAACTAATCTTCCAAACGTGTAGGAGAGATCTGCAAGTGCTTTAACTTATTTTAGAGAAGGGGGTGCAGCAGTTCATGTGGTCATAAATTAAATTAATATAAAATCATGTCCATCCGATCCACTCAAATATAGATTACAGTATCCGAGAGGGTCAGTCGAGTTTCTTTAAGCGAAAAAACCATGGCAGAAAACAGCCACACACAGGAGGATGACGGCGTTGGCGTTGACCACATTCTTCCATAGAGGAACCTCTGTGGTGTCTGTGAGCTTCTTCTGCAGCTCCGCCTGCTCCTCCTCACTCAGAGGAGGAGCACTTTGCTGCTCCAGGCCGCAGAAGCACATCACTGCCTTTTTGCAGAAGCCTGGCTCCTCCTTTGGTTCTGTAACAGAAAAGACAAAGGCGATAAAGAAAGCTGCTTATGTGTCTATACTTGTAAATTCATCTACAGTATTGTACGTCTGCTGATTACCGTCTATGTCCATAGTGTTGGAATCTTGGTTGTTAACCCAGTCGTCTTGTTCAAGGTCCACCCTCTCCTCTGTACGGTTCCTCAGGCTCCAGCACAGTCGATACAACTAGAGAAACAACACAACACATTGGTTGAAGCATATTATTTATCATTTTTGGTTTGGTGTCATCCATCCTCATCACGCAGCGGTCACATACGTGCTTGTCGTCGATGGGTTTGGTCATGAGAGAGATTGCCAGGATGATGACACAGGAGATGACAAACAGGATGATGGAGAAGTAGAGGTAGTGGACTCCACATATGATGGTGGGACAGTTACTGGGCTGAACACAGCTGCCTGTCCCATAAGCAAACTCAGCAATCATCCTGGACAGGCCGATTAACAGGCCAATCATGAGACCATAAAAAGCACCCTGAGGAAAGAAAAAAGTAGGACAAATTGTCAGTTTAGATGAGTAACGTTTGTATTAGCAAAATTAGCAAGAGTCTACAGTCATGCTAGCAGCTGTGTGAGGCTCTATGTTGGTAGAGTGGTGCTTTTAGCTATAGGAAATGCTGACATTAGCATTGTAACATGTCCATGAAGACAATGCTAACATGAGTTTTTTTTAGTTTAGGTGTATTGGCGTGCTAACATTTGCAAATTAAGAACTGAGGCTGATGAGTTTTACAGGTATTTAGTCATAAAGTAAACTAATAAAGTATTAGATCAAATAAAACGACTTGATGAGCGTGCCAGATAAAAAGTTAATGGATCACCGAATTTCATGTGAATCCATCCCATAGCTGGTAATTAGTACCACAAATGTAAACCAAGCAGCACCCTCCGTGGCTGTGAAGTGAAGCCAATGCGGAAGTGCCAAAAAACTGCAGTTCTTCTAACGTCCACTTGAGGCTGGCTACAGAACGAGTCAGTCTCCATAAGCCCCCATGTTAAAATGTCCAACTTCACAGCAGAAATAAACATGTTTTGGTCTCTATAGCTAATTTCCCTGTTCATAACAACTGTACTGAGTCTCATTTTTTATTGAACTCACCTGTTCAAATTATATTAAGGCTTAAAGTTATGTATAATTAACAGTGTGGCCATTTTGATTGACAGGTAGGTGCCATTACAGGTGGCTTGTTTGAACACCCAGGCATCAGCCCCCCTAAGGTCCACTGATCATCCACGCCTTTGCCAATTTTTAGATTTAGAAAACTGTGAGTGACACCACACATACGCCGTCCATTCTTTATACTGTCAGTGATGTAAACCTACTGGTGGCTCTATAGGAAAAAAGGATCACCACAGTCAGTAAGCTTCTCCCTCTGGGGACCATGAATACATCATGGTAATCCATCCAATAGATATTTTAGTCTGGACCAAAGTGGTGGATCAACCAACCCCACATTGCCATCTATAGAGCCATGTTGCTAGCTCTTGCTCTTGCTCTTGCTCTTGAGGATGTGTAAATGAATCTGGAGGTATGTGGAGGGGCGTCCAACATACATGTTGTACAACAAAGATATAAAATATACAAAATGCAAGACAAGTCATGGCAAATGTATTAACAAGAAACCAGGGCAGAAGGAAGATAGAGAAATGAGCTGAGGCAGAAAGAGCATCAGCATGAGTTAGGTAAGGTTATGAAAACCTCCTCAATGACTTGTCTGGATGTGACTGGTGATTGTATAAATCTGCTGTTAACCTACACTGATCAGCTGATAGTGTGCATAACTTCAGTGGTAATGTGAAGGTCATGAGAGTAAGATTTCATATCAACAGGGCGTCCACGTTCACACTCCGTCAGGTCACATGCCCACAGGACACCCAATTACACAAGAAGTCATAGAAAACAGTAAAAAGAAAGACCCTCAGGCAGTAATTAAGATGTTTATAGTGGACTGCATTTGACCACACAAAAATGCACTTCACTGTTTTCATCCATCCTAGAGGCAAGGCTCTACGGATGTTTGACGGTTAGTCAACCACTTTGGTTGGACTGCCATGAAATATGGTACAGATCTCAACAACTACTGTATCCATTGACATGTCGCCTTCATGGTGAATTGTAGATAGTTTGGTGATCCCCAAACTTTTCAGCTAGTACCATCATCATTAGTACAACCTCACATAGTCGCTAGCCTGGCTGCAGACTTTTAGACTTGTTCATTTGGACGGGCAGTAGATTGCATTGAACACGAACAACAAATGTGTAAATACAGAGATGATTGAAGTGGAAACTCACAGACTCATTGACACGTTTGCAAAAGATGGCAAGCATGAAGACAGCTGCAATGGGTGGTGTGAGGTAGCTGGTAATGGACTGGATGTAGTCAAAGAGCTGACCACTCTGGGCTGACTGCACCACAGGGATCCATGCGATGCTCACACCAATCAGGACCAAGATAAACACTCTATACACAGTCAGACACACACAATTGGAGATAGTTGCAATGAATTCTCAACATTCGAAATCCTGTCAAACTGAACCCCAAATGTGTTTTACCTGCCGGCAATCATGAGTTCCTTCTCACTGGCTGAGCGGCGAATCTTAGTGTAGATGTCCATTGTGAAGAGAGTACTGGCACTGTTGAAAATGGAGGTTAGTGAGCTCATCAAAGAGGCCAGCATCACTGAGAGCATAAGACCTCGCAGACCTGAAATAGATAGAATAAAATGGGAGGAAGATTATTTGAAGAAAAAGGGGCGTCATTGGCATTCTGGCTCATAAGACAAAGGTCTTTAGCAACCCACCATTGGGCATAAGATCCACCACCAGTTTGGGATAAGCAATGTTGGTGCAGCCCACACTGGCCCCACAGTATTTTTGACATTCTTCTGGCTCCACACATGCCACCACATCTAGAATGAAATGAATAGGATCAGCAGGATGTGAAGAAATACTTAAATCCACGATATGTCTGTGGAAAAGCGTGAGCTATGATAGCACTTTCAGACATTGGTCACCACGACACACTCACCAGTATAGAGGATCCTGCTGATCATCCCGGGGAAAACCATGAGGAACATGGGCAGCAGCTTCAGGTAGCCGCATAAGATACAACCTGCCTTAACGTGAGACAAATTCTTGGCTGAGAGGCAGCGCTGGACGATCACCTACAGAAAAACAACATGGGAAAAGATCAGTAGTGCCATGAATCAATCAATGGTAGATGGGATGGGTAAATGGATGAAAAGATGGCTGTAGTAGATGCCAAACTATTCTTTATATTTCTGGTTCAAAATATTTGTAAATACAAAACTTAAGCCAAAAAGCCAATCGGATATGCTTACTGATAAGTATTCCCCTCTGATGACTGAAGCTGACCATAATGTGTTTATGTGTGTGCTTGATGTCAACACTTGAATTAGCATCTCATTCTTCTGCCTGTTAATCTAATCTCTGAGAGTGCATTATCATCTAACTAAAAGCATATCAGCAGGCCACCTCAGACCGCTTGAGTGACTCTGGCAAAAACAGGCCAGAGAAAGACGCATCAATGTGTGTACAAATGTGTGGGAATCAGTATCGTATGTGTGTGCTGATGGCTTGTCTTTCCTAATAGCCTCCATTGACTCAGTACAAATAAAGTAGTGGTCACGCCCAACAAAACTTCCCATTTGCTTGACTGACCTGATCTGTGCACCAGTACCAGGTGGCCTGAATGGTGAGTCCGAACACAAGGCCAGGCCACGGCAAGTCTCCAGTAATCGCATTCCTAAAAATATGGAAGGAGTCTGCCCGAGGCTCGTAGCAGTCCGCACTAATGTTCGTTGTCATCGAAGGGATGGCCTCCATGTAGCTGGTCTGGAAGTTTTCATAGCCTCCCACCTCGTTGAAAGCTGAGGACATGTGTGCAAGTTTGATTTTCAGTCTTCAACGATTTGATGTCACAAACAGGATTAGTCTTGTCATGACAACTTATCAAAAGCAAAGGAGTATAAAGATACAAAAGGAGAATAATATATTACCAAAGCCCATAAGAATGAATGATCCAACAACCATGATGATGGTCTGTAAGGTGTCTGTGTAGATCACAGCAGCCAGTCCACCTGAGAGACAATATGTGATGTTATCCATCTGTACATTTTTATTAAAAACCAACACATTTTAATTCCACTATTGTACATAAAGGAACTTTCTGGAGAGAATAAAATCAAATTAACTTTGGGCATGATCCAATTCATCGTGCCAAATTAGTTATTCAGTGTTAAGCAGTGATTATGTAAGAGCTCTTTCACTACTCGTCCTGAAAAGCTAAAGTTCAGGTGTGGATACGTTATTACAAAACAGCAGCAGGGCTCTTCCTGCTTATCGCAGTCCATGGGTAATAATAACACACCACAGATAGCTTAGCCAGTCCGAGTGTATGTGCGTGTGTGTCTACATGTCTACATATGGCCTTGAGAAGACTTTACCCCCAGGCATGGTGCCATTCACCCTGTAAAGAAGATAAGACTTTAGCGATTTTAGAGTGATTTGTTAGTTCAGTGGAAAAGGAAGTGAATACATCCTGAGTGGACAGACCTGTGACGGTGTACAGCGCAGTAATCAATAGCAGCATGATCACAGCAAGGTAGATATTCAACCCAAGAGCCTGGTTGATAAAAATGGCTCCAGAGAACATGTCTGCCTGAGTGATGACGAGAGGAAAACACTCATTATTCCAGTTTATAATGCACAGCAGAGGAGAATACGTTAATGAGGATTGAGATGCGGTGACTTACAGAGATCTTGGTGAAAACATACAGGAAGAGGGACAGCACAGAGAGATAGATGCGAATCCGCTGTCCTCCAAACCTCTTCTTCAGGTACTCAGGCATGGTTACCACCTAAACATATTCATAATGAATGAGATGTTTATTTGTTTTTTTTACAATTACAGTTGCTATGATTGCATATTTGGATGGGTAAAATGAATATGTATAGCTGTATTGCTCATCCAACATGTGGCCTATGTATTCTGTTTACCCCAGCTTTGATGTAGATGGGCACAAAGAGCCATCCTAGAATGACGACCACTATAAGAGCCTGAAACACACAAAAATACAAAGAACAAAATAAATAAATTAAAAAAAACAAAGAACACAATCAAGATTTGATGCTGCCGGTTACTGGAAAAAGGGTTAGAGTTAATCTGGGGTTAGGGTCAGGTTTACCAGCTCACCTGATAGAGATAACTGATAATATCGGTGTCACAGGTTAACAATACATTTGTGTAAGGAGTGATAATGGTGTCATTAGCGGCTTCAGATATGGCTACTCACATTCCATTCAAATCCACCGATGGCTATTCCTGCAGCTGCAGCCGTCCCAGCAATGCCTACAAAGTGGCCACTGCCAATGTTGCTGGCAAAGAGTGATGCTCCGATCTGTGGAGTGCATGATTTTATTAATGAATAAGGTTTTTTGACTGTATTGGATTCTATGAAATGTGCTGAACAGATATCAAAGGAGAGGAATTAGATTGCGCTGAAGATTACAGCTCTTTGTAGTGTCACATAGTTATGTAACAGATATGTAATAGATGATTTACACATCTAATTATTCCACTGAACACCAAGTACTTCCATTATGAGACATTCTATAATACCAATTAACAGACAACAGTAAAAACTTATCAGCTGTCATGTGTGCCTGCCTTCATAATGCCCTTATTTCTTGGAAGATTGAGACAGAGCTTAATTTCAAAACGCCTGAAAGAGACTTTTTGTCTTATTCTGAGCAATAAGATACCCACCGGCCACCACACCATACTCCTCCCTGCAAGGAAGAAGCCACCCACAGTACCTCGGTTGGTGCGTACCATAGCCTGCAACATAAATGCCATAAATACTTGATAATTTGTGCAAAACAGTAAAACAGTGGAGAACAATTTAAAGAATGGTCGACTGAAAGACTGAACAACTCACCCATACTCCCACAGCCAAGACAACTACAAAGTAAATCACAATAACTGAGATATCTGCTGCATTGTTAAGAGCCACCGTGTTTGTTGTATTGCTCCTTATTAATCCAAAATCCGATCGAATTCTGGAGAATCCAAAATAATCGTGAGACATTTTGCTGAGAGGGTTGGGGAGGACCAGAGAACAGGAGTGTTGCTGGAGTCGCTCCTCACTGACTGAAGCACCTGCACGGATACTTACAGTATGTACCTTTGGTGGAGGTGTGTTTATGTGTGTGAGTGTGTGAAGAGAGTACGCAAAACCATCGGGGGGCTGGGAGGTGGAGTAAAACAAAGATATATGTTTGATAAGTGTGTTTATCTAATAAATGACCAGATATGTTGTGTTTGGTTGTAAGTGGATATGAAATAAATAAATAAACCTAGCTAAAACATGAGTGTTCATGTCAAAATGAATGTGTTAAAATGAGTAAGCTTTTAGCAAATAAAACTGTTAATGATAAACCCACAAGTAAAGAAACAGGTGTCCATTTAAAACAAAGGAGCCACAGATAAACTCCGTCAGAAATGTAGCTGAACTTGATTAAATTCAGTTCAAATGAACTCAGTTCAACTGAATTAAAACACATATGGTGACAGATAACACTTTTCAAAGTCAAAGAAGTTCGCTCAAATTCAGAAAATACAAAAATCAGTTCAAATAGTGTAAAAGTGTCTGTAAAATATCATTTTTAAAGCACAACCAAGCCTTCTGATAGGAATAAGACTATATGTTAACACATAAGTTATATGTTACATACAGTAGTCCTCATTTGCACCCTCACACTGACTTTGACACCTTTGTCAATAAGTCAAACAGGACTATCCAATAAGTACCAGTAACAGTTATGTTCACACAATAACAGAGTAATCCAGGCACAAATAATCCAACAAGGAAATATGTTCTGAATTACTGTAAGTCTATGACAAATACAAATTCCTAACCCTGACCTCACCCCACCCACAGTGAACACTGAATGAATTATTAGCCTAAAGGCCAAAGAAAGAAAGAAAGTTTGAAGAAAGGCACAACAGAGACTGAAAACTAGTGGATCATCGGTTGTTACAGCTGTCGTCACGTTAGACATCCAAAGAACACATATGTAACATGTATGATTGCTGAAAAACACAACAAAAACTACCATTACAAGAAAGTACTACAAGCAGCCTCTAGGTGTCTCTGCAGGACAGTGAAACTAGTCTAAGAGTTAGACCATGAGCTCTTAGAAACTGAGTATATCCATTTTATGCTACTTTGACTCATCTTTTTTATCTTTACTTAAGATTATGAATGCCTCTTATTGTTTCTACTCTGATGTATCATACTTTTACTTAAGTACAGTAAAAGATCTGTATACATCTTCTACCACTAAAAACCATACAACAGTGTCAAAGCTCCTACATGCTCCAACCACACAGGTGTTTTCACTTATGTTGCCTGATTCTCAAGACTGTGGGTGCGGTCGAATAGTCAGAACATTACCTCCTATGTCCTTTCCTAAACACTTTTCCTTGACCTGAATGGAAAATGTCATGAGGTCAAGCAAAGATAAAAAGGAAAATTCAAAAAGACACATCTGCAGTGCTCAGAAACTAACTGCACTTACACTAGACTATGTAATTATGCAACGGCGAATGTTATTGACGTGGATCTGTAGTGAAACGTTCAGAAGATCGACAACAAAATGTGCCACTTAGATATTTCTCTGCGTACGTTCTTACCTTGTTGTTTCATGCAGGATAAATAAACATGGAAACCCAGTAAAAATATAACTTCATTGCTGCAAGGAACTTTGGGACTGCATTATCTCCTTTCCTTTCGCAAAGGATGCTGCAGTGTATCCTCTGCTAAAAGAGGTAAGAAAGGAAGCAATGAAGCACCTTTTCACAACACTTAGAGATCTCACAAAGCTCTTATCATGGCTGCTACATAAGTATTTTGGGGTCATTTCACTCAGTTAGGAAGCTTCCTAAGCAAAATAGACTATTTGACCGCACCCAGTGTGGTCAGACTGTGTTTGATTGACAGCTCCCTCACTCTCCTGTTAACTGTGTTGCACCTGTTAGGGTGGGATCACTGTTATTACCTTATGTAGTTTGGTGACATTACATAATTTCCAGCATAGTTCCACCCAACTTCAACCTGACTAGAGGTCTAATTAGCTATGAGAATTCAAAACACTTGTGTGTGTGTACAGGACCTTTAATTTGTGAAATATAATGTGTGTACTGTGGGTGTGGCTGGCCAGGATGTTGTCCTGGGTGCTAAAATAAAATTGGAAAAGAAAAGCCACCTCAATATTTACATTACAAAACACTTTTTCTGATATGATGGACGTTTTATTCTGTATTTAATTTGTGCATATACAGTTTTATTTAGAGTGAACAATAAAGTAACGTTTGAGGAGGAAATACCCGCTGTGTAGTTATAGGTTCAATACCCAGAAAACACCCATTTAGGTTTTAACCTAATTATAGCTGTGTGTACATAAGCTGAGCAACAATGGCCATATCGTAAATATATCTTCAATACCCTAATTATAACCCACTGTAATCAAGCAAGTAATTAAGTAATAAAGCCCTGTAATTAAGTGGCCTTAACCATTCATTACCCGAAAAACTCACCATCTAATTTACACTCAATAAGCGGTGATTAATTTATCGAAGACTGTTGTATTGAATTGCTTTAGGCGTACCTTACAGTGTACAGAGTACAGGATGTGTCCAAACCTGACTTAATTTACCATTCTCCTCAAAATCCAAATTGTACCAGATTTCATACACCACCTGCCTTCAACATCTGAGTCATCTTTCACCATGTAGGTCCCAGTGTTTCCAGACTGCTTCGACCCAGTGAACTGCTGCTTGCAGCTTTATCTATCATTATAATGCTGACAGCCATGTCCAAGGTTAAAGTGCTCGATCTCAGCTGCTGGTTATGGAGGAGAGGAGAGAAGACAATAGGAGAGGAAGCAGAGAAATCAAAAAATATGTGTGATTTGTTGATTTTATGCATGTAATGAACATTTTTACCTTTTCAGACCTGTTAATGTCATCAAATATGAAATGTTGATTCATTTGTATGTAAAATAGTCACACTTTGCATCTGACCACTAAATCTAACACTCCCAGAACAAAAGGAGAGGGCAGGGGAGGCATAAAATGAGGTAATAGAGGGTTAGCAGGGAGCTAAAGCACAAACATATGATTTGTGTTGTGTTAATGTTCCAAAAGCCTCAATAAAGACAAAAGAATGCTAAACCATTACAGCATCTGTGTCAGCCTTTTTAACTAAAAGTAACAGCCTGGATGGTGTAGAGAGGAAGAGATGAAAGGGAGTGAGATGGGGGAATTATCAGACTAGTACTGTTACAAATGGCTGCTTGAAATTTCTAAATGGGGACAATCAATATTCACTTGAATGAGAATCAATCACTGGAATGAGGCCAGTGCTCTGTGGGGATTAAGGCTCGGTCACACTCGCTGATTTCAGTTCTGATTTTAAACCCAAGAGGAGACTTCAGCCTTCTAATGGCACCAGAGGGGTCAAGATTTTCTCAGACGTGTTTGATTTTGTGTGGCCCGGTTTACTTACCATGTTCACCGAGGCTGAAATCTGAGCATAATCCTGGCAAGAACAAGTTGGTGTGTAAAACACAAACACACCGCAGAGCCGTTCACATCCCAGCAAGGGCAGCAAGACCACAAACAAACACTGCTGATTAGTGCAGGAAATTGATCTCTTGCAGAAGTCCATTCCCTATAGTCTACATTGTGTGGGGAAATACTGTAGTTGTCTCTGGCAAGCAGAGCAGAGACTTCGTGGCCTGCAGTCAAAACAGACACAGTTGTGTCTTATGTACTTTTCCCTGTTTCTACATATTTGTCTGATTCAGGAACCTCTGGCAGAATGGATCGAAACAGGGAAACAAACCTGCAGGCCTGGCCTCAAAAAAACAGACTAATGGATAGTATTTATCCCGTGACTTGAACACCAGTGGTGAGTGTTTCACATTGTGCTTTGTCCATGTTTCAGTGTCAAGTTAAAACTGTTAAAAATCACAGCAGAAAACTCATCTGCACACAAGCCGAGTTTGCTTGTGTGTCTGTTTGATTTTCCAGCTTGTGACTGCACTGATCTGTATCCAGTATCTATATCCACTATATGAACATCTCACCCTGAGGACTCATTCAAAAACAATCCCTATATAATAACACACACAAACCCATTAACAATAAAATGTCAGCCAGCATGGATTACCTTTTTCAAGCAAATCTGTGTATTTTCATAACATATTGATTTCTATGGCGACATGCTTGCTGATTTAAAGGTCCAGTATGTTGGATTTAGCGCCATCTAGTGGTGTAATTGCTGGCTGCAATCTCCATTGCATCACCCTCTCCTCCCTAACATGAAGGTGAAACTATAGTTGCCGCGAAATGCACGGAATATGCGTTTAGTTTGTCTATTCTGGGATACTGTTGAAACATGGCAGTTCAAACTGGCGGACTATATATAAGGCTAATTTAAAAGTAACAAAAATATAACTATTCTTATACTATTCAGGTGATTATACACAAATCCATCCATCATTACATACATTCTGTAAATGGAGCCCTCTAAATCTTACACACTGGACCTTTAAATAAAAAACTGCTTTGGAAAACTTCAGCTCCAGCGCATGCTGGCTCACTGTCACACTGTTGTGGCTCACTAGGACAAAAGACCTTTTTCACAGCAGCCATTTTGACATGAAATAGTAGGTAAACACAGGTGTTACCAATGATACTAATTAAGGTGTCATTCCATTCAGGTCAAACAGAGTCAGAGTGTTGTGCACGTTGGCTGATTGGAAAGTCTCGGTTACAATAAATGGAACAGAACCTTAATTAGTATCTTTGGTAACACCTGTGTTTACCTGCTATTTCATGTCAAAATGGCTGCTGTGAATAAGGTGTATTGAAAACAGACATTGTTAAGTGCTTTTCGCACTAAGTGGAAAAGACCTATTGTGTGCATCCAGTTAGCTAGTATTGTGTTTGAGCTTCAGTAAGGGAAACATTTTGTGGAACAGAAGGCTGGACTTGACTCGATGCAGTCTGTAGTAAATAGCAACACATTTTAATTAATCTGCGGTGTACAGGTAATGAATTACAGCAATATATTCATTGACTCTCTTAGTGCACTTCAGCTATGGAAGGCAATGTGCAGTGCTTTTAGTTCAGCTGCGCTTGGTTAATGCAAAATGCATAAACATCCTCTCAAACTTAAGTATAAACTATCTTTTGATTTTAATTTGTCTTAATGTTGCAGTGTGCTGCATTCATTTTGTGTCAGTAAAAACATTTAGCCATGATTAGGGTGTATTGATCGAATTGTTTTTTGGGGGGTTTTTTTGGATAAGCAACAACTGTGCATATAAAATCGATCCATATTGTTAATTAAACAATCATAAATTAAAATATTTAATTTCTGTGCATATCTGGATAAATTAAAATGTGTCTGAATGTCTGTTAACTTGCAGCTGGAAGTGTGTCTGGAGGTTTTATTACCTTAATATATATCTATAAAGAAATACACACAACAAAACTATAAATAAATCTTGTAATTTACATACAGGAAACTGTAAAGAATGATGAAGAATTTACTTGCAGGTCAACATAATTCATTCATTCCTTAGTTCAGGAGTTGTAATCACACCACCATCTTTGGGCCTGGTTCCTAGTCCATAAGTCACAGAGGGGTATTATAACCACAGGTCATGACAAAGACTGAGGGGTTTTCACCCAGGGAGCTGCTGATGTCATACAGGGTAGAGACAGAGGTGAAGGGAGCGTTCAGGGTGATCAGCTGCAATTTGCACACACCACCTGGGGCAATCATTATAGGCTGAGGCTCTCATGTATGTCAAAACCACAATGCCCCCTCCCCTCTGATCACACTGGGGTTCACATGAGCAGAGACGGCACTAGTTGTCTGATGCCCTTCTTGAGCCCCCAGTGGCTTGTCCTGAGCCTCAGCTTCTTCATCTGCTACTCACCCTAAACAGTGAGGGTAACACAAAAGGGAGGAAAGCAGTCACACAGAAGTCATTTTGACTTGTCAAACACAGGTGTAATTCATAACATTGTTAATTGCTGCAATGAAAGTTGCAGGAACTGAGGCATCGATGCACCTGTGCTTTTCCTGCTATGAAAAGTCAGAATGTCTGCTGTAAAAAAGGGTTTATTTAAAACATGAGTACAAGATGTATTGTGGTATACTCATTGCTTCAAGTTTGTGATGAACTAGGAAGTCCCAAAATAACATCATTACTGAGAATTGTAATCCACTAGTATTCGCAGTGGGAGCTCAAGGTAGAGAGTTAATAGGAGATTGAGTATGAGTGGTTAAGGTACTTACCAAAACATCCTGTTGTTGTTTGTTCGGCACAGAGGTAGAAAAAAAAAACCCTTTCCTGTTTCAGTTTTATAAAACTACACAAGAAACTTTTAAAGATACGCCAGCCACAAGGTGGCACAGAAGTGCAACACTGCAGAAATGGTGCATCACTGTAATGTGAGGGAGAAGAGACTACAAGAGCTCTGGCAGCACAGAAATGAGATAGATTGGTGTGGTAAGATGTGCGTTTCTAAATATTCCCTCATTTCATGAATTATCCTGTCTTATGTACGTTGAAATGGTGAGCGGGGGGATATCTTTCATCTGAAATACTGCTGGGCAGCAAATGATCTTCAGAGAGAGTGTCAGTAACCACTGAGCAAAGCCCAATATCCTCCTTACTTTAGTGACTATGCTGATGCGTGTGAATCACTGAATGTGTAGGCAGTTCATTTCAAACACAGTTCCATAAAAAAATCAAATCAACTTGACATTTTTCCTGTCCTTAAACAATATGTACCAATTCACAACAACAGATGGAGCAAGTGAGCCAGTTATGCTACATTAACAGAGTCTAGTTTGTAGTTTTAATGCTGCTTGGCTAACATTTCTATCTGTCCAGCTGCAGTTTGTACTACTAATTCCCCAAGAAGTGTATATTAAGTCCAGTTTAACCTAATGGGATGTTGTTCTGGTCTTTCCTGTTTTGTTACTTTTAAGGAAATTCATTTTTAGCAAGGAGAAACAAGTGATAAATGTCACCCAGCGTTTTGCTACCAAGTGTCAGAAACAAAGTGTTTCTCTTTCCCAAAGCTGCCTTCATTCAAGAAGGCAGGATAGCTAATTAATGACATACAAACTGCCACGAGAAGTCAGGACTTAAATATTGCCAACAAGAAAAAAAAAAAAAAAGAAAAATTACAGAAAGGTGAGATTTCTGCTTTAACAGCTGTAATTTAACAACTTGAGAATTTATTTGCCGAATGTAACATTACCTTGACTAAAATTCCTGAATTGGTAAAAGCAAGGTGAAATACTAACATGTTACTCAATGCCAAAGTAGCTAACTAAGTAGTAACTAGTAGTAACTAAAATCTAACACTGTTTGACAAAAGGTTTGTAGATGCTGGATGTCTGTAAATCTATAGACCATGTGCTGAGCTTGGAAACTTGTAATTTGGGGGTTACAGCAAACTTGAGAGCATTTTTAGCCATGCTAGCAGTGCCATGTTGGTTGGTCGGTCAGTCCACCACTTATTTCAAAAACTATAGTATGGATGAGCACAAAATTTGGTGCATACATTTGTGTTTCCTTGGTGATGTACCTTAAAGACCTTAAAAAGGGTAATCCCCTGACTTTTTAAAAAAATAATTGCTACAAGGTGTTTTTCTAAAGGCTAACACATGCTGTGTCTCAACTCGCATACTTCCATGCCTACTCTGTCCATTTTGAGTACATACGTGCATTCACACTCCCAGTTATGGCAAATATACATAATGGTCAAAAAATCTAAAATAAAGTCTAGAACACTGGAAACTTCTCGCCCTGTGTGGTCACTACTTTGGCTCTGTAGCGGAAAGGGGGGACCACCAGCATCGTAAAAATAGCAGCCAAGGAAGCTGCTGAAGCTGAAGTTGTTGCGGTGAATACCGTAAAATACAAATGCTGTAAAAGCTGTACATATGGTTTATATTTATATTTTGGCAGACAGATGTTGCTGCTAACGCTCTGCCTGGTTGCAGTTCGGCAAAGAAAAAAAGGAAGTGCTGTAACGTTGATATCGTCATTTCCGGTAAGTATTCCGTACTCGAATTGAGACACAAAAATGACCACACTACACCAGGAAGTAGTATACGCAGTATATGACATAAAAGTGTAATTGAGACACATCGATGCTACCTAGCTAAATGTTTGACTTTCGTTGGCTTTGTCTGCTGTTTTCTACTGGTCATGAAGCATACAGCGCTTTTATCAGGTTTTTACACATTATTTTGAATTCAAAGTTAGAATTGAAAGTGAGAATGGAAGAAGCCAACCTTTCCTTTAAATAGGGGATCATTTACTCCCTTATCAAACCTGTCAGGGTTTAAAAATACCTCCTGAAAAGTCAGTTTGTCAACTGTCTTGAACAAATTTCAGTCATGTACTGAACATGAACTTTTTCTTTGCCTCCTGCTTCTATGGCCTCATTATCCTCAACCCTTCTCTGTTCTGTGGGAAATCACCTACTTTAAACAAGGCAGTGGTTATTTCAGATTTTTTTTTCAGGCGTATGAATATGTCATTTATGTACTAGAGCTTGCTTATCACCTCACTTGCCTTTTAAACTCTTCTCCTGATACCATTTCATATAGTCTGCCATAGTAACCCGTATCCTCTCTAATAATGTGCTGCTTATTTTGATGTGGCTTGTACATAAATGTATTTTTTCAATGAACATGAGCAAAGCACCTGAAATTTAATGCGCCCTTAATGCTGGGTTCCATCTACTTGTTTCCTGAAAACTCCACTTTATACGCTGCATAAGCACTGCCCTAATAACCAGTGTGGTCATGAATAAGCTGCTATGTGTATACAGACTTAAACAAAATGAAGCTTCCTCCATCAATATTTAGTTTGTCGATGAAAGCTAAGCTTTTTTTGTTGCATTGTAAGACATCAATGTTCAGGGGAGCGTATCCCATTTGGAAAGACAAAGTAGCCATTGCAAAAACTGCAGGACCACATTATAAGCATAGTTTGGGTTTTCTTAAGTGGGGTTGTATTAAGCGTGCTGCCAGCTTGGAGAAGCAGACTTAAGTCCTGGCATGGAAGTAGAACAAAGCACTGCTGTGGATGGGGTCAGCAGAAGAACTTGTTTTAGCCACATAAAAAAAAAAATCAATTTCTGTTTAACCCCCAAATTCCACCGGGCACGGATGCACCGCCCTCTGTGTGCGCCGTGGACGCCAGAGCTATACGCAACCATTCTAGTTAATTTTTCAGAAGTGGTCCGGTTCAGAAGCGTCCCAGAAGCGGCACTCCACTCAGCTCCGCGGGGAATACGCGCCCGTTCTATTTTTGATGGAGCCCGCGTCAATTCTCACAGAGCACCTCGAGCTGGCGGTCGTGAAAAAAGCAAATATTATTAATATATTAGTAATATATTTACACATTTAGAAGCACCTGAACCAGGAAAATGACCAGATCTGAGCAAGTAAACAAAGTCTGGCGTGCTAAATGCTCCGCTACTGAAACACTCTCTGTGGGGTTTGAAGTTGCGTGGAGGAAGGACCAAAACAGCATCACTTTAACTTGCCTTCAGGTCTGTGGTGTAATATGCCATGCGCAACACTGTTGGGGCTTAGGCCTAAGAATATGTAACTTCTGTGGTTGAGACAATGTAGGGCAAAGGGAAAGGGCTGTCTGACGACAAGGTAATATGAGAATGTGTTTACTATAACGTATACGTAAACGGATATTGATTTTTTTAGGTGGACCTTTTTTATGGGGCTAAAATACACTTTTCTCCTGACCCCATTCACAGCAGTGCTTTGCTTTACGTCCATGCCAGGACTTCTGTTTGTTTCTCCAAACTACACAGCAGGTAACACACTGAATATGCAGAAGTATCTCATACAACGCCACTAAAAAACCCTGAACTATCCCTTTAAGGGACCCAGCTGCAAACCAGCTCCCCCTATTCCTCCCACTCTCTGTGGATTGTCTGTGTACCCCGTTGCCATCAAGTACCCATCAGTGGAAACAGCAGACTTTACATGGCAGCGTAATTAGAATTTTTCTAGAGCCCAACAATCCAATCAGTTCCTCTAATCAGTACTCCTGCCTGACCACAAGTTTGCAATGTATCAATTAGTGTGTGGCAATTTGATTAAACAGAAAATGATTAAGAAATGTGCACTGTATGAGCGCACAATTGCACAAACTAAATAATAATAAATTGAGGTAAAATTACAGGAGCCATTTGAAGGCCCTAGACATTTTAATTAATATTGTCCCGTAGTGGTGCATGCTCCCTGACAAACAGGTCTTTTTCACAGCAGATGTTTTCACTTGTCGTAACAGGAAAAGCACAGGTGCAACTAATACCGAAGGCACCCTGGGAAGCCCGGACATTTAGTGAGCGTGCACAATACCTGGACTCTGGAATTCACACACATAAAAGGTATGCAGACATCATTAATGTTATTAGTTACATCTGTGCTTTTCCTGCTGTGATATGTCAAAATGTCTAATGTGAAAAAGGCCTGTTTGCAATTAGTCATAGATTAATTGGCACACGGTGAACAGGATCATAATGATATTTAAAAGTGGCATTTAAACAAGGAAATATTCTAAATGAAATGAACTTACTGGATTGTGTTATCTCTGACCTGAGTGTGGCCTGTAGGGAGTAGTGGATAGTTGGATCAGGGTGTGCAGGATAATTGGACTGTGAGGTAAAAAAAAAAAAAAAAAAAAAGCTAAATGTGGAGGTAAATTGGGTGTTTAACTGTAGGGACAGAAACTCAATGGAAGAAAAGTGGTGACTAAGTCAAGGGTGTACCATGGCTTTCCTCTAATGTGTCCTGGAGAGACTCCAGCTCCACTTGGCCCTGAACAGGATAAGCAGTTCAGTTCCACAAAATGGAAATGAAAACTGAAAAGGTAAATTTAGTACTTACTGACATTCACCTTCAGAATAAAGAGCCGTTTAGAAGGTTTAGAAGTTTGTACATGGCTCTGGCCGCCACCATGTTTGCAATTTGCGGCAGCTAATCTAAACATCGCTGCATTCTGCATAACTTTAATCCTTAATATAATTTGAATGGGCGAGTTCTATAAAAAATCACCCTCAGTACAGTTGTCATGAATGAATTAGCTATAGAGACCAAAATTGTTTTTTGTACAAGGCTGTCAACATGTTTATTTCTGCTGTGAATGATTTTAACATGGGAACTTATGGAGATTGACTCGTTCTGTAGCCAGCCTCAAGTGGACGTTTGAGGAACTGCAGTTTTTGGCACTTTTACATTGGCTTCCCTTCACAGCCACGGAGGTTGATCCACGGAGGTTGATGCTTGGCCCAAACATTTTTTTGTCCAATTTCAGTCTCAATTAGTTTATCAAGAGCTTTGAAATGTAAGAACAAAATGTTAAAGGTTTTCAGCCTTATGTACTGTATGTATAGTTGCAAAGCACAAATATTATTTTGAAGTTAAAAGTTATGTCTGAAAAAAGCATTTTATTAACTTATTTTTGTCTCAGTATGTCAAAATCCGAAACAAATGGATGGGAAATAACAAGAAAAGAAAGTTTAGAATGTTTTTGAGTGGGAGTCTGTGATAAATACATTTTCTATTATTATTAGAAGAGAATAAATTAAGGCTAAAGTGACCAAAAAGGTCAGGTTAGATCATGTTAGTGATAAAGCATTAGAGGCATTTTTAGACTGGGGTAATAAAGTATGGCAGGAGGGCAGATTGCCCAGAATTTGGAAGCCAGTAAGCCTATTAATTATAGGTGGATTGCTTCTCTGAAAACATATCTTTGTGATCTTTGTGAAGTAATGGAACATATGACAACGAAAGGACCAAACAGAGGCTGGAAATGAATCATGTCTTTAAGTGGGGTCACGAAATGGAGGGTCACCATGGAAATTGAGATAAATAGAAGACAAATTGGGAAATGGTTGCAGCTGTGTTCTTGATGTTAATGAAAATTAGGATTTGATATATAAGGGTTAGTTATTTATCAAAAAGACATGATTCACAATTTCAGTTATTTATATTTACTCTGGTCATCCAGTTCAGGAAAGAGTTTGAAGAATGTTAGTGTCACCTGAAAATAAGAATCATTATGTTTTTTTGTTACCTTAGAATGAGCCTTTTATATCCACAGATGGCACAGGTCTTCTTGCACAGACTCCACAATATTGCCCCACCATGTTTCTACAGTCTTCACAGAACAGACAAAACTAAACACTGTCACTGTCAGGTCTTTTGCGTTTTTCGTGCATTTCGGGGCCACCGTAGTTTCTCCTTCACACTTGGACAGGGTGAGATGAGGTGGTTGTAATCAGCAACTACACCACTAGATGCCACTAAATACTACACATTAGACCTTCAGAGAAGTCTGGTTAAGTCTGCTGATATTTTATATTTTTCTTTTGGTCAACAGATCCAATGAAAAGACCAAAAATGAAGTAATGAACTGATCCTACTGACGAGTTATAGAGCTTATATCTCAATTGTTGTACAAAAACAAATGTGTATTAATCTGTTGCTGAAACTATTGCCCAACAAATGCAGCATTTACTCTTGTTTGAGTGCATTTACTACATGCAACAATGTCCAGCTGTTTAAGTAAATTATTGAGCCTGTTTTTTAAGATTTACATTCCAGTAGTATTGACAAAGTATTGAGATTGACTGCAACAAATTGCAGGTTTTCGTCTTCAGTCTTCTTTAGTCATAAAAAATCGAACACTGTATCCTTGTCGTGTCATTTTAAATGGCAGTTGGTTGGAGTTATGTATTGATTCAGTTGTTTCCCAATTAGAAATGATTCCAATTAAAAAAAGGAGGATGACTCTTGGCATGAGTCAGAATTCCTTCAACCAGTTCAGGCCTTAATCTGGACTTGTTAGAGTTTCTAACAAGACAGCAACTGAGACAGTGCCATAATTTTGACTAGGAATTATTGATGCAGAGCAACTTGTGCTTCACAGCCTTAACCCCTCCCCGAGCTGCTTTAGTATTACAAGGGCAGGCCAGTGATTTGATTTTATGCACATGCACATTGATGTCAGTCAGTCATGAAAATGATTTACTGGAGGACTGTAGCAAATCAGGGTCACGCTCATGGAAAAGTGACACACCAGTTCGCTCACGGAAAAAAAGCAGATGCACAGAGCCTCACAGTCGGTCAATAAGGGAAATACACACTGTGTGTTTGTGTGTGGTGGGCAGTACAGCAAATGACAGGTGGAGTTACTAAAGTCAGTATATTTTTACTCACACTAATGATGCCTACAGGCCGTTCCGCCAACATCCAAACACCTAAAAAGTCATTTTTCTACAGACTAGCCACAAATTATGGCAATTACGGAAAGCAAGCATTTAGGAAATATTAACAGAGAACGCAGGTCTAAGAGCTGGGTAAGTACTGCAGTTCACTACAGAGCTATTCGTAAATCACTGTGCCATGATGAGGCTTTTTACAACCTTTGCTGAACAAAATAATAAACTGGACTAAAAGCAGTCATAGCGAAGATGAGGAGACTCTAAAATTTGTATTTATTTTTTATAGCTACCACTACAGGTTAGAAAACAGAGAAAATAGCGAGCATCACATCTGGAACTAGCTGCCAACCACAAGGCACGCTGTCCTGAACCCACAATTGGCAGATAACTTTACTAGGCTGCTGTTTTTGATTATTTTCAGTAACTTAATTTAATTTAATCCGATGGTCTCGTTGAGATCAACATCTGTTTTTCATGATGTGAGAACAAGAAACATTCATAGACAACCACATATCCAGCAGCCAATGAGTATGGACTAATACAGCACGCAATACGAGAAATAGCAATGCAGTATCAGTGCTGTAGCATTGTACTGATCAGTTCCTGCTTCCTGTACTGGGTGTGGTTGTGTTACTGCCAATATACTCTGAGTCTCTTTGGCTCTCTGTCCATCAGTCTGACAGTTTATGTTCCAGTCTGGTCCCACACTGCAGATGGCACTAAGGTACAGGCTGGCAGGCCTCCAATTGGTGTTACTTTATGTATTTGCTTGTGTTGTCTGTATTTTCCATCCATTTTTTGTGGCGACTGTGCTGTGCCTGTCAGATTGTTGAGTCTGTTTCTCAGTTTTCTTGCATCTTATTTTTCGGCCGTCTGCAGTTTTATGTGTTTCGCTGAAATGGTGGGACTCGAGATGAACCAGGTGTCTGTCTGGTATACTGCTGTGATTTGGCACAAGTTTACGTTTTCAAAATTGAAGGAGACTGAACCGTGATCGAAGGGGATTTCATCGAAATGAACAGATTTATGTCTGAAATGTGTAAACCCAGCCCTAACCCTCTGCCTTATTGTCACGATTCAGTCTGAATTGGTTGACCATGTGCAGTCACACCCAACCTCTGCTGTTGAGTTAAATATCAGTCACATTTATACCCTTTGCTTCAGCAGAGGAATGTTGGCTCACATCTCATCTGATGCCCCAAAGCACTGTGAGATGGACTTGATTAAGGCTTAAGGCTCCACTAAAGGCCTGGTCCATGTTTTCATTACATACAGGCTTCAGCAGAGAGTGCTGGCTTGGCTCTTCATAGCAGCACAACAAATACAGTTATCTTGTGAGGCCAGACATTGTTCTGCTATAATATCAAACGAGAGGTTCAGTCTCGAGCTAACTCGACCATTGGAGCATCATATGGAGGTCCTTAAGAGAAAAGGAGTCATGTGAGGACTTGATGGAGAAGTGCCGAAGACAGAGGTTATGTTCACTTTATACACCCATAGACCAGGGGTTCCCATACTTTTTTTTTCAGCTCAACCCTGAGGAGAAATATTGTGTGTCTTGGTACCTGAAACTATGGGGAATTCACACCGCTGCATGTCAACACTATTTCAGTGATAGGGCGCAATGGTTTTGATCATGGCGGTTGGGATATGAAGTGGTCGCCACCCATGTGTACACGCACAGATTTTCTCTGTCAAACTTCAAACCATGCTGAACCAAGGCACTTGTGAAGGTAGGTAGTTGTCAGGGTGGTTGCCGTGCAGCAGTTTGAAATGGCCTTTACAAAAATATTATATATAACAAAAATTCATCTACATTTCTAATCTACTGATAAAGAAGCTAGCAACACTAGTCAAAAATAGACCCAAGAAAAGACACGACTGACTTTCCTGCTGTCAAAACACTGTCTCTTGAAAGTCGCGTCTTGTGACTTTCCCTGATACTGAGAATGCTTCGTTTCAATTTTCTTAATTAAAATAAAAGAAGAGCATCGTCTTCACTTTATTCCTTACTTCCACTCCTTTACTTCCACTTTATTCTGCCATTTGGGCACCAAATAAACCAAATCCAACCCTAAGTTTGGGAAATGCTGCCATAGAGGAAGGCTTTAGGGGCAGTAGTCTCCTGGCATATTCTGGCACAAGAGGAAGGCTAACAAAAAGACAACAGAGCCTGCAAAGAGGGCCTCATGTTGGCTGTGGATAAAAAGAAATGATCTCAGCACAACACATATTTGGTAGATTCTAACATTCCTGTATGTATAAACAGGCCTTTGATATTAAATTTATGTGGCCAATTTATTTGAGCTGTTTATCCTCAACAGATAAGATGCTTTCCTGGATTGTTAGGTGTGTTTTTTAGCCGTGTTAGCAGTCTGTCTGTCAGTCGGTCTGTTAGTTGACTGGATGGTCGACCCACCACTGCCTTGAAGATTTGTACAGACGTTTATGATTCCCAATCAGTGAATCCTAATGACTTTGTTGACTACATTTCAAAGATATGGCTGTTTAATTTTAAGCTTTAATACCTTACTTTTAAATAGCCACTTATCTGGATGCTCACAATCAAAAAATATCATACTTTAAACAAAAATTATTAAATATTTGGCAATATTATTTTATTTTAGTCTTTCTTGTGACAAAGAAATGGCTGCATTAGATACAAACCCAGTTTCTGGATCGATAAAACTCCACACAGTAATTACCAAGGAGTGCCAAAGGAAGGCCTGACAGCAGTCCGTAATGGATGTCAGATGGGTCAAGACAGAGAAGGTTTTGTGAGCGGAGCAGTGGCTCTAACTCAAAGACAGATGGTTCACAGCCAGATGTCAGGGAGGGGTTGATGATATCAGTCAGGAAGTAGAGCAGATCAGCAGAGATGGTCCGGGAGGGGGGAGAAGGGTTCAAAAGGGCAGAAGTTAAGTCTGCTCATGGGAATTTTTTTAGTACTTCATTAAGGATGGGTTGAGGGAGACATTAAGCTCATGTTGGAAGGGTCAGAGGAGGAGACAGTGACCTGAGGGTAGCCCGAAAGATGAGCCTCAGCTGTCATCACTCTCTCAGTAGTGCTGAGACGAGCTTCTGTGGGTCACAAGCAGGAGACTGGGGAGTAGTAAATTTGCCAGCAGAGAGAGAGAAGATACTAAAACTCCTCCAAGAAAACCAGACTTATGGAATTTACTCCCAGCTGCCCGAAGGCTTGACCATTTGATTCACAGCCGAGGAGCAAGTGGGAACAGACTGACAAGCTTAAAGGAAAGAGAGAAGGTCCAGAGGGGATAGGAGGTCAGGTATAAATGTTGAGGTCACTCAGGAGACACAGGAAAGAGTAAAGGAAGGGGAGCTGAGGACAGGTGAAAGCAGAGAAATCACAAGATATAGTGGTGGTGGTGGTGGGGGGAGGATGACCAGTTTGGAAGAAATCTCATTGAGGGAACTGGAGAGGGTCAACAACACGGAAAGGGTCAAGAGAGGCTCGTAGCAAGGGCCGCCTTCTTTTCTTTATTTTTATTTTTAAAATGTCTGAATGATTCAGGAGGCCTAGAAATAAACAAGGCCGTGGAACATGCCAGGGATTATAGATATTTATTGTTTCAGAACTGTCATCATAGGGCCAAGAATTTCTATTTGTGCCCATGGTTGTTTGTGAACTACTTACATTTTTAGAAATGCCCTCGGTCCCTTCTCCTTATTAGATATTGGATGTCTCCGTGATGATGACAAATCTGAGTTTGGCATGGCCCCAGCTTAAATCTTACATTTTATGGACAAAGCTCTTTTGACGTTTCAAAAATCTAAAAGTAAAGACAGGAGTATCAGTGCTCAGGCTTCTGAAACGTTACAGAAATCAAATATGGCTGTCAGTGAATTCTGTTGAGATTGAAGATACTTACAAATCTGCTCCAGATTTACCTAACCTGTAAATAAAAGTGGCACAATCCTGGTACCTGGATTTCATATCAGGACACATTGCATTATGCGGTATGACGAGACACATGATACCTTTACCTTGTGTTTCACTAGCAACGATCAAATCACCACCATCAACAACAAACATTTAAATGACGTAACATAATGAAAAGATTGTGAGTGAAGCGCAAACTCTTGTACTTTGGTCTGTTGCTGCGTTGTGGAGAATCTGCTATGGCACCCGGGCCGGGTGGTCCCACCTCAGAACCCTATGGAGAGTAGGAAGGAGAGGGAAAAATGAGGTGTGGTCCCGCTCCTGAAACTCCTCCTGCTAAAAAGCTTCAAGTTTTAGCCCTGTGTCATAAAATTTCTCAATACTATATCTCGTCAGGTCTGTTCTTGTTGTTGGGAAAAATAACTTTAAATTATTGCTCATATCTTTTGGAGCAAAGTTGTAGTCTTATTCCGTTATCTCCCTTTTACTGTATCTGTAAAGTGGTTACAGATACAGTAAAAGGTGGTTCAGTGGTTACTTTTCACAAAGTGTGTTGTGTACTAGCTTTTATTTACTTCTACAATATGTGCAAGAAAAACTGCAAGTTGTCCATTTGTCGCTGCATCAATGTCAAGTATTCAAACTTTGCATTTATTACACTTAGTTATGTATACCACCGTTTCCAGTCTTGCACACATACAATGTGCACAGTTTATATTAGGTCTGTAGGATGTCTGCTCTATTTATTCCTATAAACTTTTCAGCTTGAATTCAGTTGTTTTAGTGCAAGGCTCATTTACATGTAATATGTTTTATACATACGTTTTTATAACACATCTTCCACAGTACACTAAGACATTTTATTAGGATTAGGGACAGAAGATGTTTATTTTCATTTGTTTTTTTGTAGTATTGCTGTTTGTGTTTATTTGTATCAATTTCACTCAAAGTAACTAGGCTGTCAATAAGTGTCCCCGATGTTTCCCAGGCAGTGAATTTCCAGTCTATGACTTCAGCACCATCAGCTGATTAGCACCACCTTGTGACTAAACATTTCTGAGAAAACCCCAGGCCTCACCACTTTACCATTTGTACTAAGAATTTCACGTAAATTTACTTCCTGATTCAATTGAATAAATAAATAAAGAACATTTCTATACCTCCTTTGATTTTTTTTTCCTCTCTTTTTCTGTGCAGCTTTTCTCCCACTCTGTAACTCAAGTCATTTTATGGTTGGCACCATCTCCTAGCACATGACAGTCACAAGGCATGATTTCAGCAGGACTCTCCCTTCTCAGCAGTGGATTTTATTTATGTTCATCTCTCAAACAAATTCCCCCTGTTGCTTAAATCAATCCACAAAAGAATACACCCATGACCTGAAGACATTTTTCATACAGTGATGTAAATTGAGCTAAAGTAAGTAAAGGTTAAGATGAGCGAAAATAATATTAAAAAACATCAGCCACACAGTACTGTAATGTTTTATGTATGGTCCCCAGTCTGGCGTACTGAAAGCCTCATCAATATTTAAACAATGTTTAAATATGAAAAATATTCATACCACACGAGCGTTACAGAAAAGTAACAGGATGGCCTGCATGGTAGAAGCATCATCCTGTTTCATCACAGACATTGTCTCATTTCTTGTCTTCCAGAAAACACTCATCATGTCTCAGTTTTTATGCAGTGGTTGAGGTTTGCCAAAACCTCACTGCATAAATATTGCATTCAATAAAACCAAATTTATTTGCCACATGCGATATTTAACTCTTTAAAGACTAATAACGGCTAAACTTTTATACGGGGGGCTGTCACAGACCCGTCAGCAGACACGTCGGGTCAGCCGGGGTTTATACACTAATTAGAGTGGAATCTGTATGACACTGTACGCTGTCACCCCATCACACATAGGCCAAGTTCATTCAGGAGTAATTTAATTGCATACTTTATGTGTGAATTATTCACGCCCCAGCGGCTACATTGTATGGCGAGGACAAACACTTTTTATGTCATGATTTTTGGACACGGAGGATGGAAACAAGGATTTCGGACAGCGTGTTCTATTCCGCGCTGCAAATCATTTAAAGCGGCGCGATTATGAAAGAATAAATGTGGCACGGAGGGCCGTCATCTATGAAAAATTCCCCTCCCAAACACATTTAAAAGCACTTTTGACACAACCACCACCCAAAAACACATTTACTACACCATGGAAATTTGCATAAGTTGTTTTATTCATAGTTATTGTCCTTTTTATATTTCTTTTTTAATTGTTTTGTCTTTTGTTGAGGTGGACATCCCGTAAAGTTAAGCCTGAAGCCCTTAGCTGAGTTGTTGCACATCACCCTCTGAACTGAAAAGAAAGGGTAAGAGGAGGAGTGGAGTGGGCTTTTCCACCTTCTCTTTCTCTCGCTCTCTCTTTATCTCACTTTCTGTATCCCAACTCAACCTTTATTTTCATTTGTTTGAACAAAGAGTGTACCTTACAGTATATTTACACATCATACTGACTGGCTGTTTAACAATTTCCACTTAGATAATGCAAGGAAGATTGAATGTTTTCATTGTTTTCTACAGTCTTGTTCTCCTTTGACCCACTTTTCTCCTCTCATGCTAACTTTGTAGTGAGATTTTCCTTGTCATCATTGAGATCTTCACCACCATTATGATCATCATCATCATCGTCATAACATCATAATCACCGTCATTATATTGATATAACTCTTTTTCAATAGATTCCTCTCTGACAACTGTACAATCGTACACAGTGTTTGACTTTTATATATATTTTTGGGAATATATTATTTAAACCTAAGAAAAGAGGAACAGAATCCCAAGGAAAATATATTAGTATCCCAAAGTAACAAAATCATGCATGTTTTAATGTATTTGTCCATAAGAACAAAACAAAACAAAAAATTAACGTAATGGATGGGATCTGGTTTTATTTACAAATTGATCTTGGCACTGTTTTTGTTGTCTCTTGCTGGAAACTGGAATGATCATAAAGAATACTTTTGACTCTACGGAGCGTAACACTCTCCTGGTATTATAAGTCAGTGACCTGCTGTAAAAGGCAGGTTTGCGAGACATATTCTGTTTTTTTTTTAAAGCACAAAAAAGATAAAAAGAAAGGGGGGGGGGGGAAAGAACAACATTAGAGAGTCGACCAAGGGGCAGAACAGAAACAGTGTGTAGAAAATGTATTTCACTTCAGCTTTACACTGTGGCAGTTTCCTCTTTTAGGCAGAAACCCTGTGACATCATGTCTTACTGACAATTTTTTTTTTTTTTCCTCACAAACACATCTCATCAGGTGCACTCACTGGTTACCATTGTTAGGGTGAAAATCCAAAAGAGAACATTGATTCTGTCAAAATTCTTCTCGTAAAGCAGCATTAATTGACTCTGGCAAATAAAATTAAGTAGACAAACGTAACCGAACACCACCAGTACAGACCTACTACCTCAGGTTTGGCAGGCAGGTAGGGGTAGCTGTCTAAAATTTCCAGTGTTGCCTTGTCAAACAAGTGCTTGACTGTTGATCCAAGGATCTTGTGTGTGAGCAAACATAAGGATGTGTGTGTGTTTGTGTGTGTGTGTGTGTGTGTGTGTGTGTAAGTGTGTGTGTGTGTTTGGGTGTCTCTGCATACTCATATTCAGTGCAAACACATTGGGTAAAAATCCCATCTTGACCACAGCCCATCAGCTTTGTTGTTTCAATCGAAACACTTGAATCTACAGTATCGTCCATCTCTGACCGTCTCTTACATTTTTCAGTTCTCTGTTGCACCTCTTCAAAGAGATAAACCGTCAGGCAGACTGACATGCCTTTTGTTTATCCAGCCTGATGGCGGGCCAACTGCTGCCAAAGCAGCCCGCTTCACCCTCCCCAACCCCCATCCCACCCAGCCTCAGGTCCTAGCACAGCCCAATGTACTTGAGATTGTTCTGGATGATCACGTCCGTGACAGCGTCGAACACAAACTGGATGTTGCTGGTGTCAGTGGCACAGGTGAAGTGCGAATAGATCTCCTTGGTCTCCTTGTTGCGGTTGAGGTCCTCAAACTGCCGTTGCACATAGACAGCTGCCTCCTCATAGGTGTTCTGACCTTTGTAGTCAGGGAAGCACACTGTCAGAGGAATGCGTTTGATCTTCTCAGCCAACAGGTCCTTCTTGTTGAGGAAGAGGATGAGCGACGTGTTGGTGAACCAGTTGTTGTTGCAGATGGAGTCAAACAGACGCAAGCTCTCGGCCATGCGGCTCTGTGTGGATATGGAGAGAGAAAAGGGAATAAAAAAGAAGATCAGGCCGCGAGGGAACGATTTCACAGCTAAGAAAAATGTAGTATTTACTTTGAAGCAACTTCCCAAATCAGCCCGATTTATCACACAACCCCATTCAGACAAGCGCGATCATGTGATTTGGCAAAACCCAAGAGAGAAAATTAGACCATTTAAGGTCATGGTAAGATTTGAGGATGAAAATAAAGACAAGATAAAAGGAGATCTAAAGTCACAGATATCCACTTGACTAGCCAAAGGTATGGCTTCTCTGTTATGTCAACAGAGACTTGAGACTCAGACAGATGAAGACCTGAGTTTGAACTCTCACATTCTCGTCTGAAACAGCTGACTACTTCTTTTAGCATTACTCTTGTTCTCCAAGTCCGAAACTACCTATCAGTGACCAACATACTGTATATTTACTGTTCCATTTGAATGGATCACCTGGATGCAGGCTGCTTTCACTGAGGACAGACTGCTTTAACTTTAGTCTCATTTAAGTCACTGAGACTTCTGGCTTGATGATATTGTTTTCTTCTTCATCTTTCAGCTTTGTTAATAAATCTTAATAAAGGTCTCCTGAATGTCAAAGATTTAATTAATCACAACTCTCTAATGGAAATCATTTATGTCTGCCTTGATGCCTTGTGTCAGCATTAAACCAGAACATTAACAATGTACCATTAATATAATATATATGTAGATTTTTTAAATTTGAAGTAATCAGTTACTTCAAATGGATGGTAAAATATGCTGCTTCTATATAGTCCATGAATGAATCTCTGTGTGTAATGTCTATGTATGTCTATGTGCATGTATGCATGTGCTTTTTTTTTTTTTTTTTTTTTTTTACTGTGTGCGCTCATGTGACGTTGAATGTATAAGAGAAAAAGAAAGAAAACAGAGAAAGTTGATCTGTTCATGGCAGCTGCTGGCATGTGGCGACTGGCCAGCAGCTTGTGACTGGGAGGTTGTCAGATGGAAGACTGCTGTTTAAAAGGTTACGGAAACAACATGATGCTCTGAGCAAATCACAAGATCTGCACAGCATGAAAAAAGATATTGAGGGGGAATAGCGAAGGATTAGACAATCCTAGGGCCGAAAAGGGGCTGAAAGTAAACCCTGATTATTCAGTGGTGTAAGTGCACTATTTTTGGATAATGATGACATGGCCACAGTTATGAGAAAGCTACATGTATCTCTTATATGCAGCCTAGAAAATGATTCTACAGCTTCTAAAAGACTATGTTGGATTACTTATATCAACAAAAGCTGCCTCTTATGTTATAGTATGTGACTCCTTTTTTAAGTTTTTTTATAGGCTGTGACAGAATTTGACAGAATATCCTCTAATAAAAACATCCTGGAGTAAAACTGTAAAAAGAACAAAAACACACTAAAGATGAACTGATTTCTATTGAACCACAAGTCCTGCAAACTAGCCACTGGATACTGTAAAAACATTTCCTAAAAGACTTGTTCTCTTTATACTGTAATAAATTATCTAACGCCACAAGAAAGTGGAAATAAAATGAGGTTTCTTTTGTTCAACACACATTGCATAAGAGTGTGTTAGCAGAATGTGCTCGTTCTGCACTGAAGGGTTAAAACTCCTCTGTCTTCAACCATAAGCTTTCCTCTCTGCTCCCGTCCTCTCACATGTTGTGAACCGATCAGATTGAAACATAAGCCATCCTTTCTGTATAAGTATGATGTCCCCGGGGACAAAGACTGGCCCCTAAAGATTTTACACCACACAAAGTCACGTCAGACTGCTTGACCTCACTGCTCTTCTTCCCAGGGTGTCAAAACAAGAGCCCGGCTGCTGAGAGAGTATGGCAGGAGACAGACAACTGAGCCCAGGGAGTCTCTCCACTTGGCCACCACAGCGCTCGTACAGTAAGAGTTTCTTGATGGGGGAGTTGGAGGAGGGGTAGAGCATGCAGACCCCCTTCCTTTGCTTCATACACACACTGAAACAACGTACGTACCCACACACACACACACACACACACACTGCTTCTCCCCTCGCCACGTCCTGTCCAGAGGCGCAGGGCTTAATTAAGCTTAAGTATTAATGAGGAAGTTCATCCCAGTGTCATTGCTTTGTTTCCCATAAATACAAATCACTTAAGTGTGCAGCCACCCCTTCGTAATTCATTAAGGCTCATTTTAAATGTCACTGCCTTACAAGTAGAGGTGCCTCGCACTTATCCACCGAGATGATTTTCTCTGTCAGCTTGTTTTTTTTTCTGCTGTACCTGAGAGTTACATAAGTCAGGCTGCCACCTTTCTGTTTTCCCTCTCTGTTTAATTACTAATGTTGTCTGTTAATGTGGGCAGCAACACTGCTGGGCTGAGATTTGAAAACAAACACATTACGGTTGTACATATTATATTATTATTGCAAAATTACATTTTTGATTATGAGCAAACATAGAATTTTACATTTGTCTTTTGTGATGCGCGTATGAGTTAATGTGTGACTTGTACCTTAATACTACATGTAACATGGATAGTGTGTAGCACTGTAAATCCACTGACAGTATAGAGAATGGACGGCGTATCCGTGACATTACCCACAGGTTTCTGAAGAGTGTCATGGCTCTGCCGCTGCCATGTTGGTGCCGTGGATCATGAGGCAGGCTGAATGAAGCCCGGGTGCTCAAACAAGGCATCTATAACAGCACCTACCTATCAGCTAAAGCGGCCACTCTGTTAATTATGCATAACTTTAAGCCTTAATATAATTTGAACAGGTGAGTTAATTAAAAATTTAGCCTAAGTACGGTTGTTATGATCGAGGGAATTAGCTATAGAGACCAAAACTGTTTTTTGTACCAGGCTGTAAACATGTTTATTTCTGCTGTGAAGTTGAACATTTTAACATGGGAACTTATGGAGACTCGTTCTGTAGCCAGCCTCGAGTGGACGTTTGAGGAACTGCAGTTTTTGGCTTCACTTCACAGCCACAGAGCTTGACTAAATCTTCAGCCTGGAGTTTGTCGTAGAGCATTTCAATATAATTTAAAATAATTGATATAAATAAGATAAATGTGGAAAACATACAATAAATAAGCTTTTGCTATTACAGCAACAGCCAGATAGCAAAGGGGATACATTGAATCCCCCCCCAAAAAAAAAACATGACAATTTTTTTCACTTGGCGTGTCCTTGAACAGTCTCATTCTGTTTCCTGGAAAGCTCTCTTTCAAAACGCCATTATGTCATATAAAGCAATTCAATTACATGATAGTAATGCCTTTGATAACCCATTAGCATCGGTTAAGATGCTGTAGCTGGGTGAGGAGAGAATTTCCCTGAATACATTTTGAGGCACCGTTCTGACACCTGTCTGTCGGTGTGATTTGAAGTCATTTCGCATTCAGATCAGTTCAAACGTCGTCTTTGCAGCACACGACAAACTTTTAACACACAAACATGAAACGCCAGTAATTAATTTGCAGTCGTCTTTCATGTGACAGGTGATTCATTCCTGGGCGAGGGATTAATGAAATAATAATTGCAACAATAGAAATAGCGCTGACACTGCAGTCAGTGTGTGCTTTGATGTTTGGCTAACACAAGCTTAAACAACTGCTAACCTCACGTCGAAGGCTTTTCATTTTCACCTCACACACACACACAGAATTCACTGCAGTTGCTCAGCCTCAGCCGGTGCATATAAACCTGCGCTGCACATTCATAATAACGCACCCACAAAACACTCACGCAGGCACACAGTGCGCACACGGCACGCACACATACACACCTCATATCTATTCTCTCCAGCGCTGCTGTTTGTTCCCCCTCCCCTCCTCTCACCCTCCTCTCTCCCCTTCTCATCCTCCCTTCCCTAGTCACAGCTCACTGTCAACAGCGCAGGATTAGGAGCATTTGACTGGCCTGTTGCTAAGCAACCGTAGCCATGGCAACCGATTCATTATGAAGACAGGGATGGGACAGGGAAAATGCATCAGGGAATGGGTTGATGGGTAAATGTTGTACTGTAATTATTCTGGTGTATTTTTTTTCTGTCTTGTGTGAGCTGGTGCATTGAAACTGAACCGTTTGGATCTCGTCTGACCAAGTTTGTTTTCTGCTCGTGTGACATTGAATAAAGCTTCGACAAACACTGAGCTTTGCCACCTTTTTTTTTTTTTTTCCTTTTTTGCTGTGCCATTCAACTCCCATAATCAGCCGTGGTGTGTTGTATTTCCGTTAGATAAGACAGAACTCACAGAGCCTCTATTGAACAAAGCACTATGCTACTATTGTTCTCAGATTTTCAGCGCTTGCAACTTTGACTATGAAATAAAAGAGTCAGAGATACGCTTGAACTAAAACTGATGAGTCACCCTTGGTCCAGAAAGTTGAATCTGTGACTTTGTTGTACTACATTTTTGTTTCATCTCATAAAATTTGATCTTACATAAATGAATGACCTCTTTTTCATGCATATGCATTCAATCGAATGCACTGTTGACTCAGTTGTGTGAGTGCTAAGGTAAAGAAGGTCATATATTGTACTTACATGGCAGTAGGAAGGTAAATATTACTGATGGTGGACGGAAACAATCTCCACTGCTAAGGCAGTAAAAACAGATTAAAATGACAACTCCCCTTAACAATGCACACATTGATAGCAGCGTTCTAAGAGCTATTGATTGGAAATCAATATATATGCTATACAACAGCTTTACTGTGTTCAGCGTTTCGTTATGGGAGGTTTAAACCAATACATGTGACATAGTGTCTTCTAATATTGTCCCAGCAACTAAATCTAGTTTCTGTGCTGTGAAACTGAACACATATAAAATCTTTGTCAAACCTGTTTTCAGGTTAAGTTCAGGTTGGGTTATTTTGTCAAAGGTTAGCTCTCATCGTGCAAAAAGTTAAGGATGTGGTCATGTCTTTGTTCTTTATCTAAAATCTGTTGAGTGTGCACTGTTGTCTGTTTTTTATACCAGAGAACTGTGCCACATGGAAAAAAAGAAAAAAATTCTTAGCAGTATGTACCTATTTCCCCTGAGAGCAGTCTGCCTAATATTCAGCTGTTTACCAGAAGCTTTTTTGCTCTAGTCGATCGTCAGTATCTGTCTTTTCTTTGGATTTAAATATGTAGCATGTTTTCTGCCTAGCATACATCAGGCGTTAGCATTTTGACATGTACAGCTTGTTTCTGTAACTTGTTGAAATTGGTGGTACGCTACCTCCCTATAGTGGTACTTGCAGGAATCCCTGAAATACTTTTTAAAAATGAAATGACTTCATTAAAAACATATTATACTCTTACAAATATGACACATAAACTTACTGTTGGAATGTTATTTAACATACGGCATGTTTTCAAAACCAGCCTGCTATCAGTGTTTAGCATACATCTATAGTTACAAGCTAAGATGTGATGGCAACAGAGCTAAAATGAATAATTGAAAAATTGACGCTCCAAACAGGAAATATTAGGAAGAGAATTGCAGATCAGGAGAACCGGCTGATCGGCTGCTGCATTTTAACATGGGTCATGTAGGAGGTACCTGGACAGCCTGATATTTCCTGAGGTGGTAAGTTTGAGAAACACTGTTCTAAACGGTAATATTATTCTGTTTATATGCTAAACTGTTGGATTTTTCACTTATTTTCTACACAAGCTTGTCAGTATAATTCTGACATCTTTGCATCTGAATCAGGGTCAGCTTAATGATCCTTTACCGTCACATCACACTGACTTTGCACTAACTGATGCTTAACACAACTTAACAGACGTCAAATTGCTGTTTTATTTCCCATCAGCTGGTGTATCATCATCATCATCATCATGTAGAAATTGTAACCTGACACACATAAGAGCACACAGATACAAACACTCTTCTCTTTCTCACATTGCAGATGTATTGAGCATGTAGAGGCTAGACCATGTGTTAGGTAACAGCTGTTCAGCAGTGTTGTGTCAGCTGACAGTGGTTATGGAAGCGGGCGGCTCCAAGATGAAGGAATTCGATGTGGAGCCTTCTGTATCGAGAGCATACCTGCACTCAGGCCAGTAACATTTAGATTAGGTGTACAGTGAATGTGACATTCAGAATATGCTGCTGCATTTTGCTTCTGCCTGGTGATCCTGTGGATTCATGAGGGTGTGCCCTGATGGCCACCATTATGTGGTTTGTGTGCTGCACACACTCTCTTTCACAAGCTAGCATAGGGCTTTTGTATGAATGTTCATATTACACCACAAATGGCTGCAACATCTCAGCCGTAATTGTTTCCATGTTCCAATTAATTAATTATTGTAGATTTATATATATATATAATAAGAGATTTGCTTGGACTGACTCACCATCAATGGTATTCTATGAGTTACATGTTCTCATCAATAATAAGTATAACTATTTGATGTGGCTCAGTGGTTGGCACTGAACAAGATTAAGCGATAGACTGGCAGGGTGTACCCCACCTCTCACTGAGTGCATGCTGGGATAAGATCCCAACCGCTCATCCTGAATATGTTAAGTGATTTAGAAAGTGCATGGGCAATTATTTAACAGTTTTTAACACTCACACAACTAACCGCATGTAAATAGCATCGGTATTGTAGTACAGAATAACACTATCAAGACACACCAACTGAATGCGCTAAAGCCACGCCCACTCGTGGGAGCAGTCAGGCAGCAATTTTGAAGCGACTGAAACGTGTCACATGCGTTCAGAAAATGACATGGCTAACTTGACTCTGAGCGAGATGAATTAATCTCTATCTCTCTGCTAGGGGTGCAGGGGTATGCTCAGGGTGGCCTCAGTGTGTCATCGAGCCACCCTTTAGGACCGCCCACAAAATCCTGGACTGAAAAGTGTTTTAATCTCTAATGTTCAAAGTCTTTTCACATGTTTTCAGCAACTATTTTAAAAACATATTTAATGTATTTTGAAAGAAATTTCAGAATTGCCTTTACACAGATTTTAAGCTTATCTGTCAATAATCAAATGCTACCACAAACCAACCATGAAAATGTCTGTATTTGAAGAAATCTCATTCATCCCTGTAGGCTCTGCAGCAGGGTGGCTGCTCTAATTTCAGGATGTCTTTCTCTCTGATACTTTAGATCCGTTGCTTTCGTCTTCCTCCTCCTAGCATAGAATAATAAAAGTTGTTTTTTCCAGCACCTGTGAACTCCCATTGCTACACAGTGCCTTCACAATCTGCTAATTCTCACAGGTACAGCCTCACACTGTATTCTGTGAACCCAATTAACACCATACAGCATTTTTCTCCTCAGACTTTATTTTTAACCTATAAAACTAATTGATTTCATGTTCCAACCTGGCACAGTGTACACCCTGTTTTATCCGGGTAACCCATGAATTATCAGGCCAGTTCAGCTACAGGAATGACAAAAGTTTCCTCTGTGTTATTTCTTGTGGAGACTGTATAAAGAGGCGAACACGGATACTGGAACCTCTTTAGAAAGAAAAAGGTGATCATGCCTGCGAAGGAACAGAAGATAGATGATCCCTCAGAGTTGGTCTAGACTAAAAAAGTAGAATAATATCTATTGTTGACCTTTCATTATCAGAAACGGCAGTTATACAAGCAATAACTACCCAACTATTCTAAAACACTCAGATAAGAAGATGGATATGCTATGGATAGCAAATTGTTCAAATTCCACAACCATGAAAAGAAGATAAGAAACACCGGCCACTCTTTTCATTCAGACAGGTTTAAAATAGCTTTGCTACCACATTAAGGCAGAGTGAATGCATTTCAACCATTACTATGAAATCAGTCCACTCATGACCCCAGTCAAAGGACTTTGCTTGTGCACCATAAAATTTGGTTAAGGCTTTCCACAGTGTCTGAAACAAAACTGAATGAACTGTAGAGGAATTACAGTATGTAGGCATATTATTTAGGATGAACAGGGTTCATCGAGTGTTCCTGGATGCCTGGTGGGGATATTGGGACAACTAACCTTTGCAGTTATGTCTTAAACATTTAGCTGATAGGCACATTTGTATGATAAATCCAATCAACAGTTAGTCTATGCCATAATGAATATCTAGCAAAAAAGAGGATACCATAGTTTTTCTGCCTTTCTGTGGCAAACCTCCAAATGGTAAAGGTCATTCATACAACCTCTGAGCCCTACATTTAGTAGACTTTTTTATTTTCGCATAAAATTAAAGTTTCACATACTTGTATCCTTTAACTGTAGACTTGTATAACTCAAGGTCCATTAAATAGTTCACTCAGTAGAATGAACTTTAACACCCACCACGTGTTTGCTTAGGCCCGTCTGTTTTCTCACTTGAAATGATAAGATGTTGAGCTAAAGACTGTGCATTTGTTCCCAGCAAAGTAAACGTACGTAATTTAAAAAAGAAAAGGCAACACACGATTTACTTGATCTACTGAAATAAATGCTGGGAAAACAATTACATTTTTAAATTAAAGCCTAAATTCAAGCTCTTTGCTCACAGTTTGCAAAATAAATAGCCTTTATCTTCAAAAAATATGCTGTTGCAAATAATATGTGCATGACAGGAAAAAAAAAAAAAAGTAATCCCTATATCTGTAACCACAGCATGGTTGTTGTATCTAAGAAGGGGGTGTACGGAGAGGAAATGACACAGCAGAACAAGCTTGTGTTCTCTTTGCTTCTCGGAAGAGTCACACCATTTTATACAAATATTTCCTTCGTAGTATTTACACCTTGCCGTAATTTCCCTTTATTCACTATATGAATATAGTAAAGTACGTGTGTGGACTAGAATCTAGATACATAGATCATTGCAGGTTATCAGTCAAGCATTATCTGTCACATAAACGATATATTCTCACCACTCCTGTGATAAATAAGTGTTGCATTTCTCATCACGGATGGTGTAAAAACTTAAGAGAGATCATTTGTGCTAACTGGTTTCACTTCAAATTACTGTTAGGGTCAGTGGCTGCTGCATACATGTGTACATATGCGTACATTTACTGTGAGTAAAAACGTGGCCCCTTTAAAATGAATTTTTCTTACCGTCTGGTTGTCCTCGTAGAGTTTGAGGTCATAGCCACTTAGCTCGACACAGAAAATGATTGCAGTCACGCCCTCGAAGCAGTGGATCCACTTCTTTCTCTCTGAACGCTGTCCACCCACATCTACCATCTTGAAGGTGAGCTCCTTGAAGGTGAACTTGTTCTCCACAATGCCAGTGGTCATGTCGCGGGATCGCAGGATGTCCTCCACAGTCGGGATATACTCAGCTGCAGAGATGCGATCCAGGTCATTCAGGTAGTAGGCAGTGTTGTCCTCTAAGTGGTACTCATTGGATCGTTGAAAGCACTCCTGGACCCCTGAGTCAGCCCACAGACGTTTCATGACCCCCAGCAGCTCTGGAGTGATCTCCCCCTTGCTCTCAGCCGGCCCTGTGAGGGCAAAAAGCTGCACAGCGTCGTAGGCGCGATCAGGATTGTGAAAGTCGATCTTGAGGGTGGTGAGGGCACGGATGATGCGGGTGAGCGAGTCGATGGCATTGTACAGGATGAGAGGCTTGTACTCCTTGCAGGCCTCCAGATTGAAGCCTCCGCTGTGGATGATCTTCATCTGTTTGACTATGGTGCTCTTGCCCGAGTTGCTGGTGCCCAGCAACAGTAGCTTAATCTCACGCCGCTGCCGCTGACTCTCTGACCGCAAATGGCGGTCGATTCGCCGCGAGCGCCGTGCCGCTTCCTTCTCCTCCGAGCTCTGACGGCATCCCATGGTCCTCCACCACGTGGTAAGCACAAAGGAACTCGTGCTGCTGCTTGGTGGGAAAGCAATTTATAACGAAGCGGTGACCGAAAAGGACTTGGTGGAGGCGCTGGACAGGGTTTTCGCTAAAAGTAGAAACTTGCTGGGGAAGAGGCAGACTAAACTTCACAACAATTTAACAGTAGACAGGAGAGCCACCACACAGAGGAGTGACTCAGGAGTATTTCATTCTTTTTGTTCAGGTGCAGTCTCTGAGTCCTGTGTGGGCAGAACCCAGACTTGTGGGATGCCCACACAGCGCCTGGCACTGAGGTTGGACTGCCTGCTGAAGCCAAGGGAGCTGGGGTTCATAGCAGGGGCTCCCCCTGAGGAAAAGCTCTGGAGGAAGGCTGGGGAATGTTCAGTGTATGTCAGTAGAGAAAGTGTTTGGGCTTGATCCGTGTGAATAGCAAAACTCCCTCACTCTCCTCCCACATGGCTCTTGTGGCGCGTTGCACTTGTTTTTGCTCTTGCATCCAACCACCTCAGTTCGATATTTGGCTCGTTTTACTTGATCTTCTTGATCTTCTTGATAAAATCGTTTCTGCTTCTTCTGTGTTGCGATATCTCCCCATCAACTGAATGCCTCCGAGTCTGCCAACACACAAGACAGAGAAGAGACGTGAATATGCATGTTTAAGACCAATAAGAAGACATTCGACGTTTTGGAAACGTAGCTGGAGCCAGGCGGTAGTTAGCCTAGCGAAGCAGAGAAGCAGCGGGAAACAAAAAAAATACATCCATGTCATCTCTGAATCTCACTAATTAACACGTATCTTGTTTATTTAATCCCTACTCAAACAGATATGTATAAATGACATTGGTGGTTGCCTGGTATGGCGCCATTGTACCCGCATAAAGACCAAAGCCTGTGCAAACCGACTCTAGCAGCTGAATAGATAAACCAAATATGATTGTTTTTTGCACTTGAACAGGTCAAATAAACATGAAACAATGTGCCGATTTGAGTTTTAGTGAACAGGATTTTTTTTTATCAGTTTACCCTGATTCCAGTCTTTATGCTAAGCTAGGCTAATTGGCTGTAGCTACACAGCTAACACACTGACATGACAGTGAGATCAATCTTCTGATTTCAGTCTTGGAAAGAAACAAAGACAGTATGTGTATTTTCAAGCTGCTGAACTATTACTTTAATAAAAATATCAAATTTAATACTCTACCTTTAATCAGCAAATGGAAATATACTGATTACAATAAAAGCATATTCAGACACATGCATACTAACCTGCACACTTCCCATTCAACCATTGCCATGCTACCCTTATTCTGTGTATACTGCCTCTTCAGACTTCTGCTCCTAACAGTCACACACCCCAGCTCTCTCCGTCTGCAGTCCTGTGTTACCATAGACTCCGAGCCAAAGTAGATCTCAGCCGACCACGCCTACCCATTTAACACCACCGCACGCACACATAGACTCATTATATGCACAATCAAGGTCAAACACACGCATTGAAACAGGCAGAGAAAAACAAACTCCAGCATTTGAAAGGAAGCCAATGCAGGATTAACGCACGACACATGTGTTTCCTTGTAACCAATAGCATCTTCTGCTATTCACAGCACAATGCAGCACCTCTGACTGTCCTCGTTTTGATCTGCCACACTTTCAGAGCTGCTCAACAAAAAGACATCAGGTGAAATGCTTATTTACTATTGCAGTGGAAAATAACAGGCTCAAGCCAGCAGCAGGTGCCTCTCATGCTTTCATACCGCTGTAGAGCCTCTTCTCCTTTTGCCCAGACATCTGTGTTTTTTATCCTGAAGATTCTCCACTGTGATCAGAAAAAAAACAAAAATATTTCTGGGAATATTTGATTTCTTTCTGCTCCTGCTTTGATAGCTGTTCGGGAGGTGGCGCTTTTACTTTAATAAAACAAATACTGAATTCTGATAAGTTTTGGGGGAATATTGTCTTTTAGTATGTGATAAATTTAAAGCAAAAACAAATTTGGAGCAGCGAACGCCTGTGGGATTCTGTGATAAATAGATGCACATTGAAACAGGCTGCATGCTATTGGCTGAGTAACAAATGTGAAATCATACTGTGGCCTAGTTTTGTTTGGCGAAACTATACTCTGCAGACCTGTCACACACAGAGAGAGAGAGAGAGAGAGAGAAGAGAGAGCAATTCTCAGAGCTCGGCAAGTGAGGTCCACTCTTCAAATGACTGAGAGGACAAACAGAGCAGAACAAAGCCATAACAAAGCATCACAACACAAACAGAGTGGAGAGCATTGTTTCCTGGCTCCAGGCACCTGACTACCCTCTCAAAATGGCATACCCAGCCAAACCGGTTAATGCACATCACTGATTTTGAGAGCCTATGAAACACATTAAAGCTGCGTGGAAAGTCTTTTCAATTTGCCGTTTCAGAAATATGCAGCACTTGCATTTCCACACTTTTTGAAGTTATACCACTTTAGATAATTGCTAAGGAAGCAGTGTGTCGGCAGTGCAAAATCAGTGTATATTTATATTACATTAAATCCATATTAATAATATTCCCCATGCCATTACACTGCATAGAGTAAAACATTGGTCTCCTGCTTACCTTCATCCTAATAACTAGAGCATAACACAACGGGATGAAATGCCTGAAACTTAGAAGAATTTCAACAAAAAATAAACAGAAATTAATTAAGGAAGCGCCTACGGGGTAAAAACATGCTCACTCTTTGTAACAAATTACATTGCCTAATTTAAAGTTGAAATAGCTCGCCATGCAAGCAACAACAAATAACTGACTAAAGGCCAGCAAAACACCCAAATCTCTACTTTACTCAGTAAAGATACATTTCCAGGCTTACCTCCTCCGGTAACTCATATCTATCCTCATAAATGTCAAGCCATCTTACCAAAAAAAATTAGAAAAGACTGTGGACACCTGTGCTGTCGCACAGTTGGCCCTGGTACGAGGAGGAGGCGTCTCACTTTAAGAGTAAGTGAGTGGGGGTAGAGCCATGGGGGCCACAGAGAGAGGCCAGCATCTCCATGTATCATGCAGGCTGTGGTAATGTGATAGCCAAGATGAGACCGAATCCGGTCAGTCTCCTGCCTTTAACTTTCACAGCTCCTGCTGCTGCTGCTGCTGCTGCTGCACACGGCCCCCATCTCTCAGCTCTCCCTTTATCACTCTCCCATGTGCTTAACTCCTGTTATTAATTTACCATGCCGCAAATAATTACAATCACGCCCTTTATTAGAGATGAGCACATGTAGTCACAGTGTCTTTCTGTTGTATAACGGCCTCTAATTTCCTGCTGCGGTTGTTGTGTCCAGAAAAATGCTATTAAAAACTGGGGGGAGTCATTTTAGATTGAGTGGTGGATTTTAATCCATCAGAGGGTCGGACGCTAAATATATTTAATGATAAATGCATTAAACGGTATAGTTTGGACAGTCTGAATAGACTCACAAAGATCATTGTGTTTAAATAGTGTGGATATTTTCTAGATTTGTTGCCACTTCACACCAGGAAAGATACGAAAACTTGTTAAAGTGTCCAGGTAGTCATAAAGATTTTATTTAAAGAACCACATAACTTTTAAAAAGAGCAAATAATAGATCAGCTGCAGGCTTAGTGAGAACACCATCAGGTAAATGGCGACAATAAAATTGGTGTTCCAGGTCAGTTCAGCCATTTTTAAGCAAATACAGAGCATTCAATTGTATCTGTTTTAAAGAGTTACACAAGCGTGTTAAATCCATTATGTGTTAGTGTGGAATGGATCTTGCCGCGCTACTGAAGACACGTGATTTAAATTAAATGCAATTAAGCCACATATGAATGCAGGTGACGCTCTGGCACGGCGGTATAACGTGCCACGGTGAGCCTGACAAATGTACGAGCGTCACACTTGTGCTCAGGTGTGTCAGAGATGCAGAAAGAACAAATGCAGGAAATGTATTATATTTATGAATGGAAAGCAAATGTGTGTGTGTGTGTGACGCTAAAAAAGAAAAGTAAAAGGCACAGATGCGCTTTTAGTAATCTCGTAATGGTTTATGAATGAGCCATGCAGGTGTGTGTTAGTGCTGTGGTCAGCAGGGTTGTGTTTCAAAGCGGGGGGGGGGATCGAATGAGGTATTCCAGTGAGAATAAACCTGCTGTGGACAGGAAGCAGGAAGAACACTCTACTTCACAACCTGTCAGTCATAAATAACAGTTGTTTTAAACAGCAGTTTCCCATTTATGAACCACTTAACCAGGATCCATCTACAACAAAACTAGCGAAAGCAAAAAAACAATAGCCAATTTATCACCGCTAACAGGCCGAGGACTTTTGAACAAGCAACCTGGGAACTGACACCTGTGTTGGGAAAAGTGACATTCAGTATTCTCATTAGGATTATACAGAGAGGCATACAGTATGTACGGCCAATTTAACCTTGACTATTCAGTGCAGTATGGTGTGAAAGGAAATGTGACCTTTTCACGACTGTACGGTAATTCATATCCATATGCCCCATAGGTTAGCAGGCCTACTGAACTTTGGGTGTCACTGTCGTTCATTTGTAGTAAACATGTAATTATATAAATACTAATGAAAAGTGCAATGTTATCTCTATCTCCATGATGAATGCTGGCATTACATAAAGACGCATCCCAGCACTTAGAGTGCCTCGAGCAAACTAACATACAGTACATGCACAGAGAAAAACAAAACAGCTCACATGCCTTACGATCAGCTGCACAGTGCTCATGCTTTCTCATCCAAAGGCAGCTGCTTTAGTGGCTGCTTCTAGCTTTCCCCTGGCTGCATGACAAAAAGAGGTTACAGAAAGACTTCAGGCTGTCTGGTCAGTGTCTATGTACAGCGGTAGAGTCTTACTGGAATCTAGCAGAGCGATTTTGACAATAATATCCAAAACACCGGCAGTGAAACAGTAGCTAATCCCCAGATCCGTACTAAGTCTGTGCTATTGTGTCAAGATTAAGCAGTTAAAGTGAATCTGTGATCAAACCTTTGGGCCGTGTCGGATATTTATGAGCTCTGCGGCAACTGTCAAAACCAACTATGTGCGATTTTTCACTTCTGGACTCTTTGTTTTCAAAATTCAGAAAAATCAGCAGCAGCAGCAGCAAAAAAAAAAAAAAAAAAACAGCCCATGCCGAGCCGAGCAGGCCTCTAAGCGAGACAAGAGGCTCTGCTGGAGAGACGTTATTAATTTATGTGATGCCACAGAGGCAGTGAATAAGAAAAGCATTAGTGGGAAAATGTGAGGCGATCGATAGGCATGCTTTCTTCAACTACCGTTGTCTTCAACAGTTTACACAGTCACCACAAGGTGGGAAAACTACAGGAGGAATCTGACCAGACGTTGATGGAGTTGGTTTGAGTTAAAATGACAAAATTGGAACAAATGGAAAGCTTTAATTTCCAAACAAAGGCATATGTAATGGAAAATCTGCTGAACGGATGTTGGGGCCGACTAATCCTCTTTGAGATAGACATGATTGTTAGCATTCTTTCCACACAGGGCACACGGTGATTCGAAGCACGCCAGGGAAGAACATCCTTCATGACTAAATGGAATAAAATGATAAAAATGCACCAAAGTGAAGATTTGCACACACAAATCAGGCTGCTGACCCTGTGTTGAGGTGGAGGTCGGGTTGATATTCACCGGTTTGTGTAGATCGTTGTGTTGATGAGCTCTGCACACCTGCTGAAGGTTTAGTGACATTTCCATGGACGTTAGAATTTCTTTTAGAGGGGTGAGAAATTTAAACTCTGGTCGTGACACTGTTGACAGTTGAAACACACACTATCAGAAAATCAACTGCAACTGTAAAAACAGTAAACAAAAGAACAACAGTCCTTTTGAAAGAGCAGACTTAAGTTTCATTTGAGCAGTGAGGCTCAAGTATTGAATATTTATATATATTTCTTAGCACTGCTTGGTTGGTCATTAACAATCATAGACTTGAGCCTGTAATTGCTGGATGATTTTAAATATTTAATCAGGAGCAGACATGTTCTAGCAGCTGTTGCCTTTTCAATAAAGTAAACGTAAATATTCCAATTTTCAAGTTGCATATTTTGAAAGAAATTATCCTTTATTGCTGTGTGGTCTTATTACTAAATGAACAAAAAGGAACCAACAATAAATTCATAGGCAAACAAACACTTTTACAGCTTTAGTTGAACTGAAACAAATGGACCAAATAGATAAAACACAGACTGAATTAGAAACAAATATGGCAGTAATAAATTTAATCTGAGAGAACAGAATAGATGTGCCGTCTATGATAAAATGGACACAGATGTATCAGTAAAGATCAGTAACACCAATGAACTAATGTTGAAGGACGCACTTATTAGAAAGAAATCTTGAATTTTACTCAGTCTAAAGCAAAGCAAAGTTTAGTCTAAAGTAAAATTCAGTTTTAGATTGAAGACATGAGGTTTCAATCTTTGAATGCTTGCTCAATATTGTGGACCACAACGTCTCTGTGGTTGATGGGCTACACATGAGTCAAATCAAGCTCAAACTCACTTTAAGCTAGTCTGGCTTGATACATGTAGAACACGTTTGAGTGAGGTAGACACCCATATGAAAGAAATTAGTTGGTGTTTGTTGTAATATATACAGTTTTTATATGATGATTATGACCACTGACATTAATATATGCCATCATATTACCTGCTATATGTTTAGTAAATATGTTTATGGGATATATTTTGTATTTAAAGCAACTCATTAGACATTTTGGGGGGTAGTGTGTTATATTTAAAGGTGTTTTCATGGACTGCACGTACATTTTATCTAAACTGAGCATAGTGTTGAATCAACACCCGTCTGAAACACTGTTAACACAACTAAACCTGACAACGGAAGGGGCATATCACAGGGTTATTATACTGGACTGATTAAGTACACATATGCCTTATAAACTGGTGATTCATTGTGTTTTTATTGGTTGTCAGTGTCAATATTGACTCTTTTGACAGAGTGTAGACTAAATTATGAAGAATGGAAATAGGAGCTGAATTAATTTGTTTGATTTAATTTATTTTCCTAAGTTGATGGAGGGGAAATATTACAGAAATTTGATATGTAATATTTCATATAATCTGTCTAATGTATCTGTATAGATTTTAAAAGGGCTGCTGCCATAATTCACAATGACAAGGTCACGTTTCGGCAAAAGAATGATGGCCTAACTGCATAACTTCTTTTTATGAAACTTTAAGCTTAAAGGATCAGTGTAGAGGATTTAGTACCACCTAGTGGATTAGTTGCTGATTGCAACCCCCTTGCCTCATTCTCTATGGCGAACTACTATGGTGGCCACATAAATACGCTAAAACCTGAAAGGCCCTGTGTCTCTTTTGTCTGTTGTGGGCTACTGTAGAAACATGGCGGTTCAACATGATGGATCAGCAGCATCTGAAGATACAAATAAAAACATAATAGTGAATATTATATTCAATTTCTGCCATATTGTGTAAATAGAGCCCCATAAATCATACACATTGGACCTGAAGTCTTTAAATCTTAAGTAAGAAATTGAAATAATACAAGCTGTTCACCGTAGAACATCTACTTAGGCCTACTTCCTAAGGATAGAGCCGAGAAGAATCTTAAATCAGTTCCTCTTGATCTCCTGGAAAGATTCTTGAAGACGTCTGGCAAGGTCTTCAGGAATTCCTACATCTAGCAGCTAATACTGTACAACACAGGAGTTTCTGATAAAATGGAGGAGGCTTCTTTGCAGATTATAATCTTAATCTGTCAAAATCCTTTTGCCACCCTAAACAGGGTGTTATAAATAGAAAAGAAATGTGTGTCGTCAATACAGCTATAATCTTATATCTTATCTAATACAATAATCTTTTTTACCACACTGTATTTACTGCGTTACCAGACGCTAACTAAGAACAAATGGTTAATGGCATTTTGAACTGATTTGTAATGGTGGCAAACCGTGTGGATGTTTCGCTCCAGTTCCAAAGGCCAAAGACAGAAAATGAGATTGACTTGAATTGACGTTTTATTCTTTACTGTAATCAGTATCGAATCGCACGTAAAGCGAATCAGTACATGTGAGGCAGTAGTCCAGCTCCACAGAACTGATCGTGTTAATAGAGAGATTTCTAATTTACCAAAGGACAGAATGAAGCTGTAAATTATATGTTGATTATCAATAGGTCACTTCACTGAATGCTTTATTTTGTGCAATTTAAACTGGATAAACTGCAGCTAACATTGTGGAATGTGGGGCAATAGGCAGTCAGTCAATTTAATGCTCCTAGCATTAGAATGGTAGATCAATGTCAGCCCAATGCCAATTACTAACACAGATCCTGTATCACTGAATCATGTGATGCTTCTAAAAAAATATACTGTGTGTCTTGCTGCTAGCAATAAGTAAAATACATGCTTTTCTGTCCATATCTCAGTGGACCGAAATAAATGAAGTCTTCCAACCTAGAAAGCCTGTGTCTGTGTGATGAGTCAGAGCTTGTGGTTGGCCCATCCTACGTCAGAATCATATGAGATATAGGTCGCAGGCAGAGTGATCTTCAGCACCATTCACCAGTTTCCACCACTTTATGCAAGATTTACCATTTGATCCTGAAAGAGCTGCATCCGGTCCAGAGTGAATATCGAGCAAGCTGTGCACCTTGTCATTCAGACTGAACACCTAGTTAACCACATTTATGCAGTGAAGACACATTTTAAATGGGCTGTCAAAGAGTCTCAGGCCTGTCAGCAACCGTGTGTCTAGGATTTCTCTACAAGAAGACTCCTGGGGAGACGTGTCTGAAAGCACTCTACTGTCACATAGCACCATCGCATCAAAACCATATGTTAGGTGACATTGTGTCTAATGGACTAACCAGAATTCTTGTTACAATTTAAACCTTTTGTGCTTGGAGTAGGTGAACTAAAAATCATACAAGATCAGTTCTGTGTACTCTAATTAAAAATACTTACCTGTATTAATCAATACTTGAAATCATGGAGATCTATCATCAACAGCTCTGTGGAGCTTTTGAGCCTCTTTTACATCATTGTTTTGGTTCCTGCATTTTGAATCTGCTATCATGAACACCCGCATCAAAATGGTAGACGGACAATAACATCTCCCAAAAAGCAGTTGGTGGAGACCAAAAATGGAGCAAAAAAGAAGAGAAGATGCCAAATGGATGCCATGTGTGCTGGACATGTAAGTAGATGACTGTTTGCTAACACATCCGCCGTAACAACTTCATTAACAACGCTGTGATATGATCGGCGCTGTGTAAGCAAAGGGTCTTGTTTTGTGTTACCTTGTGGCAAAAAAAAACAAACAAATTTGACCATAAGTGCTCTTAGCTTAAGACATCTGAAAATATGTCATATTTGCATTTTCTATTGATGTGAATAAACCTCTTCATTATGAATGTACCAAATCATCTGGGAGTTAAAACTGTGTCAAACACTGGACAGTAAACTGAGGTCACTGCCATTATCAAAAATGTAATCTAATATGTGCACCTTGTTATTAAACTCTTAATTTAGCTCTCACAATTGTTTGGTCAACATTTCGTGTTATCGCTCCCTGACGTGCCGTCCTGAATGTGGACTTCAGAGAAAGATGCCAGTATACTGTACACATGTGAGGACACTACTCATTCATTATGGAAAACAATGGTGGGCAGTGTTCTCCTTTTTCTACTCCCCCAAAACAGTGGGACTGTTTAGAGGGTGGAGACGGGGTGGGGGTGAGGTCTCTGTATGCTAGATGCTTTTTCGTGATAATGCTCTGTTTAACGTTCCTGATCTCAATGGCTGTGTTCCCCTTTCTCCAATCCAGCGGGTCACACTGAGTCACAAGGCCAGCCAGCGATGACAATGGCATGTTTGTGCACAGGCTGAGCTATGGGTAGGCTGTCTGATGTGAAGGGATAAGATGGCACAAGGTGGACACTAGAGTCTGGTGTGCATGTGTGTGTGTGTGTGTGCGCTGGTGTACACCTTTGGTTATCTGCCTGTGTATACATTTGCTGTCAGTGCACACGGTTGTTTTCTTCACACTTTCTATCACATAGATAAAACTGATTCAGGTTAGTATTACGTGCAGTCCAATCTACATTCAAACACTCACTCCGGCATAATATTAATTTGGGTCATGACAGATAAGATAAACGCCTTCTGCAACGGAAAGGAAATTGTGGGTAACGGACACTTTCAGGCTTCTACAACCCACAGACATTATCTGCAGCTGATGATTTGATAGCTGGAACAGGAAGAGGAAAAATATCTCATACTGCAGCAGATGCAACAATATAACAGCCATTAACCCGCCGAGTCAACACTATGAAATAAATGTTGTAGGGTCAACGGTCAGTGTAATAGATGCTAAAAAGACAAATAAAGAAAAAACATCTCACATGTTGCGATAGAGGTGGCTGCCTCTGCTGAGACTTTGCAAGATCTACCCCAAGTGACCTTCCAAAACCTGTATTTTTTATTATAGATGTGTATATGTTTGCTGTATTACCAAGCCTCCAACAAATGCCAGCCAGTTTAACTGTATGTACTCTGTGAGGATGAACGTGTGTGGATGGGAAAGACATGAGAAAATGTCACCTGTTCAAACAAGCAAACATACTGCGTGTTAAACACCGTATCACAAACACTATTCTACGATTTGTTGTAAAAAACTTTGTGGTTAAGGCTGAAAGGAAAGATCCCGGTGGACAGTAGAGGTTAGCCTCACTCCACTTTCAGGTATTTTCTTGGAAGAGCAGACGTGCACGCCATCATCAAAACAAGCTAATTGTTGTGCTGTAAACTTTATTTTTGGCCGTATTCCTGAAAGCCTGCATTAGTGCCACATAATGCAGAACATACAGCATGTGGGCATATACGTACGTGCATGCAGACATGCATATACACACTCACTCCTTTCATTTCTTTTTAGTGCAGAGCAACATCCCTCACAAGTGGGTAGTAGGCCATACACTCCCTCATCACCCCCCCCCCCCCCCTCCCTCTTGTCCACCTCCTTGTTGTCATATGACCGCTGTTATGTGTGTGCAATGGAACACAAAGTTGCTCTGTTAGTCCCCTCTGCTCTGCCCTCTCAGATTTGAGTGCTGGAAGTAAGGCCCTCTCACTCGCCCGGCCTCAGGAAAACAGACAGGCCCCTGTATGTGACTACCAGCAAAGATTAGAAAGGAGGGCAAAGAGAAAGAGAGGGATGAATTGAGCTGATGTTATTTTATGTAACACCAAAAGATAACTTAATCCGTACTCATTCACAGAGCCCCGCCCTAAGATTTTGTTCGATTCAACCGACAGCTTCCCTCACTAAGGCTCTATTGTTAATTGTAATTTGTAATTTATTAGTCCTCTCTACATCAGCGCCTGTCGAAAAGAAACAGTGTCTTACAGCCGTTTGTGTGGAGATGACACTTTGTCCTAGTACCTGGCAAGGATTAAAGACCCAAAACAAAACACGAATGCTGAGCCAGCTGAATCAGAGCAATGCCCTGTCTGAACATACAGAGTGACAAAGCAACTGGGAGATTTTATGGATAAATACCTGCTCTGTAGGTTATCTAAAAACCTCTGCATGGTGATCAGATCAGTTTTATGTTAATTCTCAAAACTAATAAAGCAAACACACAAGACATGTGTGGTAATTCTGTTACTCCCTCTCCAGGAACTAAATGACATCTTAGATTAATCATTTTAGTAAGTAGGCTGCCGAGGGAACTAGGCTTGGCCCCCTTGGTACTTAACTGTAACAGAGCTGAGTTTAATTGTCCGAGTCAGCGGTGGGCTCACCTACAATGTTAAAGATGGCTAAAGGTCCACTGGACGGTGACATTGGCCTCCTCAGTGTCAGAGCTGCTACCTCAACAGCCACTGTCGCTTTAAAACCAAGTCTGTCCCCGCTGTCCCTTGCCATTATGTCACCCAGTGGAGTGGATGTAGCAAGTAACAAAAGAGGTGGAAGGAGGTCAACTTAGCATAGGTTTTGTCCCACTGTTGGTCATGTTTTGATACGCATAAAGGTCACTTGAGTGGCAGCATATTGCATACTAAGAGAAATAAAACATCAGCTGTTGGAAGAGGCGTTATGCTTAATTTATGTCATGTGTATTCCACTGATTTAAGAATTCATGTGGACGTTTGTGTGTTTGCAACACTTGATCAGAAATCAGAGCAATTCTATTTCTTCCAATATTATGTTCAAACAGACAGGTATAAGGGCATGATGACATTTTTCGGTGTGCGCGCGTACGTGTTTGTGTGTGAAACTTGGTGAAGGCCCATTATGTAAGCATGTGATTAACCTTTATATTTCACACTAGATGTCGTTCATCCATCATTTTAAAGCCAAGGTCATCGGCGACCTGACGTTTTTCTGACATGTTACAGAGGAAAACATTTTACAGCTTAAACAAACAAAAAAAAAGATGAATCAGATATTAGTGCGGCTCTCAGGGTTGATTAGAGTTTTTGTCACAATGAACGTGACCTTGGTTTGTCTACTAATGGTTACCAAATAGTGACTGAGACTGTAGTAGTTGATATTGAGAGGAGAACAAGCTCACAACTGGGCAAAACAATAATAAAAAAAAACAAAGAATTGTGGGTTCAAATCCAGCGGGGGATACTGCACAATTTATTGTCGTCCTGATCAAGGCTGTGATATTATGCGCCACAGTTTGTTTTTCTCTCAGTAACTAACATGGCAGCAACATGCATCTGCTCTTAAGATGGCATCATGAAGATGATTAAGTATCTAGATCTTTGTTTGCCACCTTAAATCTCGCCTCAGACCCCTTGAAACCAATATCTTTCGATCATCTCCTACTTGAAAAACATGTGAGTGAATGGTGAGAAAGTATGGTTTGACCGCTGCAAAAACTTTTTATCTGATTTCCAAAATCTAAAACATTTTTTTTCCAGGAAGAACAAAATACTTCAACTTGCAGTTACCCACAAAGGCTTATCCCAATCTGTCAGCATTACACTGTGACAGCGATCAATATTCCTATCCAGTTTTACTCACAAACACCAATCATGCAACATTACAGAGGGTTCAGCATAAGTATCAATCTAATATACCGTGATCCATTTCGGTATCAGTGCTCAAGAGATAAGGCACGGTGGAATTTATCCACCACATCGAGGCCCTCAGACATCTGAGCATGTTTGGAGGCCTCGATGTGAGCTGCTGCCTGTGGAACTATCACAGACACAGTCAGCATTCTTTCTGTGTCATATGCTCAGAAAAGCACGTCTTTCTACCACCGTGAAATTATCACGGCCTTTCTCCCATCTCTCTTTCAGCCAATCTGTTCCAAATCTTCTCTTCCCTTCTTTCTCTCTCTCTCTCTCTCTCTCTCTCTCTCTCTCTCTCTTGCTCTCTGCTGCATCAACCTCCGCCCCTCTGCCCCATCTGCCTCCCTACTGTTAAACCCCCCCAGCCCCTCGACCCCTCCCTGCACTGGTTCGCTCTCTCTCTCTCTCTCGCTCAAGCATGTAACACAAACACACATACAGTACACGCAAATACACATGCTCTCCTGATGCTACACGACCAATCCCAACCGCCATTGAAAAAAAATACAGTAACGCTCTGTTGAAAACACGAAAGATGAAACGGAAAATGTCACAAATCATCCTGCTTTTGTCTGCTGAGTAACAAACATGCTCCGCTCTCTCCCTCCCTCCCTCCCCACCCACCCCTCACTGTTAAGATTTACATTCGTAAACACGCACAAGCAAACCGCACATAAATGAACCAAATGAATCCAAGCTTGAGATTATTAATGAATGTCGATGTTAAATATCCAGCAGACAGCAAGCTCTGCTGTCAGGCCACAATTTGCCCGCTTTATCCCAGTGCCCGCAGAGCCAAGCTCCGCGGGATTTGCACACCTCCCACTGCAAATTCACATCCAACGTCTCGTAAAGCCAGTTGTAAGTACTGAACACCTGATCGTGTGTGATTGGTCTTCGACTCCCTCATTTCCCCCTCTTTCTATTTCATAGCTCTTGGCCTGGACAGAGAGCACAGAGACATACCCGCAAACAAACACACACGCACACACACACACACACACACACACACACACACACACATCTTTGATGCATCCTTCACTTGTCCTACATACAGTAATTACATGAACTAAGCGCTGTGCTCACATAAAAGCATTCTGTAAGACTCAAAGGATGCTCTGAGGAGATGATGAGTCAAATACCAAGCATAAAATAGCAGCGTCCGTTGGCACAGCGCTAGCAGGGTGGAGGAGGGGACTGGACAGGCTGCTTGCCTGGTGCCATCTCTGAACATCACCTTCCCCATTTTATCAGAAAAACACACTCGCCCTATGCAGAATGCCTAGAATGGAAAAGCATCTTGCTCCTCCTCTGTGTGTCTAAAGCAAGGCAGCCTTGCAGTGATTACAAAAACAAGCTGTTGTGTCTGTTTGAGAGTAGTCAGGCTTACCGTGTTCACAAGCCAGCATCCATTTACAAAGGATACTGCAGACAAGCCCTTGCAGGGAGAGAAAGGCTCTGTGCAATCCACCTTTAGTCCTGCTGCTTCATCTTCATGTCTTCCTCATATTCACAGAGTCACACACTCACATACATCTCTCTCTCTCTCTCTCTCTCTCTCTCTCTCTCTCTCTCTCTCTTTCAGCGCCCCTCTTTCGCTGTCTTATTAGCGTCTGTGTTCTATATCCTCTCTTGTTTGCTCCAAGGCAGTTGAGACACTGCAGCGATGGGGGTGGAGGGCGTGTATATATGTGTGCGTGTGTTCGAGTGTGTCAGAGACAGAGAGGCAGAGAGAGGGAGTGCAGGACAGAAATGAAGGGAGGAGTCAGCAGGGATAGAGAGAGAGAGAGAGAGAGAGAGAGAAGGGGGAAATGGTCAGGATTAAATCATGAGAGTAACAGAGAGAGAGAGAGAGAGAGAAAAAACAGGCTTTGATGGGGTAGCTACAGCATCCAGGGTATCTTTATTTCATGCTGTAATGATAAAATATACATTGGCCATTAAGGAATCTGAGCCCTGCTGGCTAGAACGGAGGTGAGGCAGTGAGTAGATCTGTTTCTTGGGGTATTATATGCTTGCTGACAGGCCAGCAGCAGGATTGGTTGTGATTTCATTGATGACTGAAAAAACATACAAGATAGGGAGAGAGGGATGAGGAGGAGGAGGAGGAGGTGGAGGAGGAGGAGGGGACTGGAGAGAAGAGGAGAGGAACGGAGGGGAGGGGAGTAATGACGACAAAGGAATGGGAGGAGGATTGGACGATGGTGTAATGTGCTGTTTCCGTGCCAACTGTTTCTGTGACAGTGGGACCACTTCCTTTATTGCTATTGGCTATAACCAAGAATTGATAGAGGCTCGGGCAAATGGGGCATCATGGCACTGGGTGTGAAAGGGGTGTGGTTCTTTTCACGTGTTTCTTCCACTTCTTGTTAATCTCAGAGAACAGATTGCAGCCATAGAGAGCACACATGCATGAAACACACAAAAAACATAGTGATCACAACGCTGGAGCATGATGGGAATTATCGCTCTGTCATTATGGATGCCACCAGTGTGTAAAAGAGACTCCTCCCACCCTCCTGACACACACACGCACACTGTCCAGCAGGAAAAAATCCCCAGATCAGGTTGCTCAGAGTGTGTAGTGTAATGTAATTGCCTGGACACCAACCCTGGTGTCATGAACTGTGAGATAATTAATCGGCTATAGGCCAGTGCAAGTGCACATCTGGTGGGGTGAACAACTTTGCCTCTCCCTGACCTCTCATCTGGCCCTTTTAATACGGGCTGGCAGGCAGGTGGTGTATTGTCCCCATTCTTTCTCTCCGTCACTCTGTCCCTCCTTGTGTCTCTTTATCCCCTCATTCAACGTATATCTTTAATTACCGCATCTTATCATGTGATCCCTTCTTCTTTAGCAGTGGTTTAATACTGCAGAAATAGATCATCTCTCAGAGTGAACTCATCTTCTTAAAAATAAGTAACAGAAACCACAGAGAAGAGTACAATAACATGATGTAATTAAGGCGTATGAAACTGACACCTGCCAAGAAAAACCTACACTGGAATGTCCCTATGCATATCAACATTTAAGCATATCAACAGTCAACAGCAAACAACATTTCCAAGGACTTCAGACAAGATGTCACGTACAATATAGCCTCAGCTCTAAACTCGGTTGTTTCCACTTAGGCTCAACAGCTGCTGTTGACATCTCACCTTCAAATGTCAAACCTGTCATGATCTGCCTGACCTCATCACTCAGGAGGTAAATCTCCAGGTGTGATAGAAACATTAACATCTGACATGTTTTGATGTATTTGAATACCAAAAGGTCTCGATCTCTGTCCTGAATAAGAAGATGTAGTATTAGAAACACAAAGCCTGATGATCGTAGGTGATGATGATGTACCATATTGCCATTTAACAACCAATCAGATTCCCTTTTTCTGTTTGCAAAATTGCAGCAGCAAGGCAAATGAAGAAGAGAAGATCACCCCCTCCCCCGTTCAGCAGCTCTTCGCTGGTTGTCTGTTAGTTTTAGATTTGATTTCAATATTTCGTCATTAAAGCACAGCAGGGTTTGTCCCCCAGCTACATATTAGACTTAACACTTCATGAGCTGCAGAGCAGCCGGGTCCTCTGGGAGAACTCTTGGTTGATAACAGAATGTGGCCGAGTTCCCACAAGGTCCAGCCAGAAAAACTAAAGCTGCTAAAGACTGTCTTTCAAATCGCTCCAAAAGACATGCTTCACAGAAAACCCAGTACTTTTTGTTCTACTTATTAGTCTACTGATTTATTTGTTTTTTGAAACCACTTCTCTGACTTCATTCTCCGTTCTGTTCTCCGCAGATGTTCTCTGCCAATGCCTTATGACCCCTCTGTCTCTTTCAACATTTTTCCATCCCTTTCACTCTCAATAACCCTCACTATCCCTTTTTGTCTCTCCCAGATTGTCTCTGTGCCTCTCCCAGCTTCCTGTCTCCCTAATCCTTAATCCTGTGGAAATCGGTCAGGCAGAATGAGCCAGCTTTGATCAGGCTCTCATATCAGGCGTGCTAACAGTGTCAGCACACCCGGATCCCACAGAACCCTGGAGCCCAGGGGGAGAGCTTCAAACAGGCGTTCACCCCCTGACTCTGCTTGAGAGGAAGGAGAAAGAGAGACTGCAGAGTTCCTGTCTCAACTGCCATCTACAGGCTCTGACACCAGTCTTCTTCTTTTTTTGATTTAGCAACATTTGCATTTTGATTTTTTACACCATTTATCTGCGATGCTACCTTTGCTTTTATTTTGTTTGTTAGTTTTGTTATTTCTGCATTAGCTAAATTTGCCGTGGGAAAAGAGATCAGCAGCCAGTGTAACACCATGTGAAAGTCGCTTTTGCTCTTGTCATTGGCGTCCTTGACAGCGAGCATGAAATCTATGTCACTGGTATTTTGATATTGTGAATCACGGCCAGGGATGATACCTGCCTGAGTGGGAGGCATGTCACAAAACACCTGGTGATCTTGTGGCACAAATGCATCATGCAGGAAAATTAGCCTTCCTTAAAGGTCAGCTTTGCACGGCGCATCTAACAAAGTCAGAAAGAAAAAGAAAATACACAACCTGAATTGTGATTTCTGCTTTGTACCCATATTATAATCCAAACATCACACCTTAAAGATGTTTGGAATGATCACTGCAATACAATAACTTGAACAAACCTGCTGCTTTCACTCTTGGTTAGTGTTTGAAGGGGGCTACCTTTGTAAAACATGCATTTACAGACTGCCATGAGGTGCATAAGTACGTAGCACTGTAAATATTCTTTGCACACAGCCTGCAAATAGATAGTGCAGTGTAAAGGTAATCCTACATTGTTAGATTAGGATCGGTAGAGAGTAATTCACAGAGCGTATGACCTTGCAGAACCAACTGAAATGGGGCATAAAGGTTTTTCCTCCTCACAACCACATGACCTGGAGGTTGGAGCTCTCTGCAACTCTACAACAATACTAACAGTGTCCTCACACACCCCATTTAATCAGTTCAGATCATGTACTTATCATCATGTACATTAGCTGGAGAAATGAAGCAGTCGGTGCAATATCTGATGTGTGAGCACCTGTGATTTGTTCTTCAGCTGAAGATGGTGCACTCCTTTTGTGATCACTGTGCAAACAAGACCTTCGTCAAAGTAACTGATGTGGTGCCTGAATATAGCAGTATTATAGAATTAAATAATGATACATAAAAATGTTTAATATAAAATAAAAAGTGGAAAATCTGAATAAACTACTTTTTTTCTGCTTATGGTCTGCCGCCGTGTGTCTCATACAAGCAAATGCTGACATCTAGTGGCCAAGCATAAGTACTACATTATTAAAAGGGAACATATTTGGACTTTTTTTTTTGGTAAGCATTAAAAATGATTGAGCAAGAAACTGGAATCATGAATTATAAAGTACATTTTTTAATTGTTTACACAAATCTCAATTCAATGTCACGTTAAGGTACACAAACTAAACAGAATTTAAAAGTGAAAGGTGATTTTCTTTATTAAAATGTAACACAGGATCAGTAATTTGTGCCAAATGAAGTGTCCATTGTTTAAGTTCTTCATATATTTACTTAATGATTGTGATTGAATGATTAATTGTGGCTACGCCTCCGTGCTTATCTTCAGCGTGTATTTAACATTGGCTAATTTACTCTTATCTACATTCACAGCTTATTATTTGCACTTACATTATAAGCAACACACAGAAAATGCTGCTCAACTGGTGTTTAAATTATAAATGATTTCAAATTTGTGGCTTCCTGATCTGTGTATTCAGCTTTTGGATGAAGAAGTGTAGTCATGGCAATAAATACTTGATGTCTTAAATTAGCATTAATCTACACATCTAATCTACACATACATAAGTAGTTGTTATAAGCACTCCTCTTCAAAACCAGCACACATATAGCAGTGTGAGGTCTTGCTGATAGTGGGCTGCAGGTTAGCTGGTTGTTCATGCTTGTCAAGGTCAACTCAGCTGAGTGCAGGTTAATGGATGCAGCAGAAGAACCTTATTTGCCCTTGAACGAATAAGGCCTTTGGTTATTGCTGCTCCGGTATCTTGTGAATGAGTGATTCTGTTGCTGAGAACAGATGATGTTCATAATCTGTAAGAAAAGCAGCTCTTTGCAGACTTTAGTAATCCCCACACTCTTTGGCTGGGGGGAATCCTGCTGGGCCCTTTCTAAACCTTAATGCCATCTTTATCTACAGGAAAGACACTGTCTCGTCTGGCATCAGCTAAGCCCTAATAGGAAAGTTTTCTATTGTCAAGCATGATTATTCATTCCACTGGCCTTGAATCAGTGTGTAAAACTTTCCTTAGATTAATACACATATTTAACAGCAGGGATTGTGGGAAGAAAAAACAAGGCTTTCCTGTATGTTTTCTTTGTGATTTAGACTTAATCAGAATGGGAAATTAAAAGCTTTTCCATGTCCTAACAGTCTAGTGTATATTGGACAAGACAAGAGAGTCGCGTATGTATACAAATCTCACTGATCACACATGCCTTACAGCGTTCTCATGGCTTCACTGCCAAACCATGAGTATGTATTGTTTTCTTGATATCACTGAACAACAGCGATCAGTGTTGTTGTGTCTACACCACACGTGTCTACAGAAATTTGATACTGAACATGTTTAAACTGACATTTTCGAATGCAATGAGCACCCATATTTGTGAAGGCGGCAGCTGAATTTGAAGGTGAGTACTGAGACTTGTGAACGTTTTACATGATATCTAAATGTTTTAAATGGTTAGTAATTTAACTTCATATGCTCGCAAATCAGCATTTGCATATCTGTCTTGCCAGGTAAGGCTCTGTGCAACATTGAACAGAGGCAGTGTAACCTCTAACAGAGGGCTCAGGTGTTGCTGATACACTATACAAGACGCTTTGTATTTAAGGATGTACCCTTCTTTAATTTGGTCCATCCATACATGTGTCCATCTCAACATCAGTCTTCATTCATGAAGGATGACATTTCAATGGCTTCTATCCAGATTACCCGATGCCATTGACTAAACATGACAGTATATCTGTAGATATTCATGGTCTCCAGAAAATTAATCCTAATTTATGTGTCACTATGACACTAAAATGTCCACTTTAACACAAGAAATCTAATGGGCAGATAGCCGTGATCCCCAGAGGATATACCATTTCTATTTTGGTCATTCCACCTTTAACAGCACACCTCAGTTCATATTGTTGATTTATAAACAAAATGAAAAAACTAATAACTAGATCTGGCTGAATTTTTCTGAAGACTTTCATGATCCCCAGAGGATGAATTGTAGTGTGTTTGGTAACCTTTACTCTCTCACCACCATCCAGCGAATACATCCACTTGTACGCATCAAAATCTCATGGGCAGATTGCCATTGAATTCGCTGGGCACATTTACGCTACACATACGATAAAAGTTTCTATCAGCCTTCTTTCTAAACACCTTCCAGCAAAAAGTCAACTTCGCCCACACTATACTGTATCTCATAATCTGATTAGTATATTTACTGTTATGAACTGTTGGGTTTCATAACTCTAAGACCCCTTGGTCTTAGAGTTATGCTGCCTACTGATAAGACTCTTTGAACAGAGCAAAAGAAAGAGTCTGCAGCCACGCTGGCGGCTCTGTGAGGCGGTAATGCTCGTTGTTATGGAAAACAAACAGTTTGAGAGCAAAGGCACAAATTGAAATTTTGATCAGATGACAGCACTAGATCGAGGTTTGATAGCAAGTTGCTATTGGCAATCATTTTTCAGAAATAAGCAACTAATTTCTGGCCTTTATGGCAACCACCTTTTACAGACAGCAAACATGCACTTTTTAAATGTTTGTTTCATTAATGATATTTAAATATCACATAACCAGACAACGTAATGCACTGTACCAAATGCATGGTAATCTACCCTGTTGTTGAGGTATTTTACTGTAAACCCAAAATGCCAAACTCATGGTGGTGCTAGTGGACCCATCAGAGGATCTCCAAAGTTACCAGACTTCATCCTGTGGAGACCACGAATGTCTGTACAAAATGTTACAGCAATCCAGGTTGTTGAAATATTCCAGTTTGAACTAAAGTTAAAATAGACTGACTGACATTGTGCCTCTAGCGTGCCTAATTTAAAATTGTATGCTCTTTGTTACGTCTAACATTGTTACATTGAGGGCTGTACATTACAGCCTCTAGGGGTGCTAATGGAGCTTTAGTTTAGTTAGTTTAAGTGAGAAATCAAAATGTTTGTTTAAGAATTATCCACAAAATCTCAGAAAGTGCTAATTAAATTTTACATTAAGTCAACAATAAGGATCTGCCTTGAGGCTGAAGCTTTTTTAGGTGTATATACAGTATATATTTGCAATTATATTCAAACCAGCACAACTTCAGTAAAGTGAAGTGCTCTGACTTAAAAAGTGCTACAAGTTCTAGGGAAACAGAGAAAACTGAGTGAGCATAAAAACTACAAGGACAAAGTCCCCTATTACTGGTTTATTAGAGGACCCTCCTGGGATCTGTGTCCAATAGAAAAATGTAATTTCTAGTAATTTCTGCAGTTATTGCAAATTATGAATGCTGGACTACTGAGAGCTCTACTCTGCAATGTCCGTTTAAATCCTAAACGTAACATATATTCAATAGATTTTAATTAATTAGCATATTGCAACACAATGCAATGTTTGATATTTATTTGTTGTGTTGAACTGTGTTTTATCCTATGACAGTATAAAAAATGGACGCCGTATCCGTGACGTCACCCACAGGTTTCTGAAGAGACACCATGTTGGCACTCCTGCCTCTTCTTACTTGAATTTTACTTTATATATTTAGTCAAAGTTTTACTGTTTACTGTTAAGAGTTTATTGTCTACTGTTTATTTTATGTATCTAGCTAAGAGTCTATTGTATATCTTATATTGTTTTTTTGCTTATATTGTATGCTACTGGAAATTCAATTTCCTTGAAGGAGTCATCCCAAAGGGATCAATAAAGTGCAGTCTAAGTCTAAGTCTAAGTCTTCTGTCTCCGGGCTAATCTAAAAATCAGCAAAGACGTGGATCATCGGCAGACCATTCATCATCAAAGGTCCAGTGTGTAAGATTTAGTGGCATCTAGCGATGTAGTTGCTGATTGCAACCCTGCTACCTCATCCCCTCCTTGTAGGCATGAAGGAGAAACTACAGTGGCCATGAAATGTGCGGAAAATGCGACTACCTAGAGCCAGTGTTTAGTTTGTCTGTTCTGGGCTGCTGTAGAAACATGGCGGTTCAACATGGCGGATTCCATGGAAGAGGACCCTCAAGCTGTGTCTCAATTCAGGGGCTGCATGCTTCGGAGGACGCGGCTCCTTCTGAGAGACCTTCGAAGGCCGCATCAACCGTTGTTAAATGAGACGGTCTAGCCTTCGAAGCATTTTCTGGTTGCGTCACCTGCCGTCAGTTGGTACTTTGTAACGTAGCCGTTGCCTGTCAGTTACTCGTCAGTTGAGAAAACGAAGAAAAAACAGACAGAAGAAAGTATAAGAAAGAAGAATTAAGTATAACATATAATAGTGATAATCCTAAACGTAGCTCTTTATTCAATCCAATCGTTTAACTAGACTTTGCAGTTTTACAGTTTGGAAATAAAGCAGGGATAATAAAAGTAATAAAATATAAGTAATTAGTAAAAGTATAAGTAGTAATAAGTAAAAGTAATTAAATATAAAAACCCAATACTTACTTTTATTATTATTATTATTATTAAATGTATTATTCATTATTAGGTATTATTCATCGCCGCTTGGTGTCGCATTTGTATTTTCCCGGCACTGAACAGCGGCGCGCAAAGGATCTTGGGATATGTGAGGCCGCGAAGGATACTCCGGTGCATCCTCCAAAAAGAGGGAAAAGAAGGACGCATTTGAAGGACGCATTTGAGGGAGCCTTCGAATTGGGACAGCCTTCGCGCGGCGTTGTGACGTAATCGGCCTTCAAATGCGTGCTTCGAAGGATGCAGCCCCTGATTTGAGACACAGCTTCAGTGTCTGTAGACGCAAGTCTCAAGTATAGTTACTATAACTATAGTTATGAATATTGCATATTATAAATAGAGCCCCCTAAATCTTACACACTGGATCTTTAAAGGTGCAGTGTGTTGGATTTAGTGGCATCTAGTGGCGATGTTGCAGATTGTAACTAACTGAATACCGCTTGCCTCATCCTCCCGTTCCGAGCATAAAAGATAAACTATGGTGGCTGTGAAACTTGAAGAAAACAGAAAGGTCCTATCTAGAGTCAGTGTTTAGTTTGTCCATTCTGGGCTACTGTAGCAACATGATGGTTCAACATGGCAGACTCCACAGAAGAGGACCCACTCCCTCTGTAGATATAAAAGGCTCATTCTTATTTTCAGGTGATTGTACACAAATGAAACCATAGTTGTACTTATTATACTGTATTTCTGCCTGTATATCCCCTTAAATGTTACAAACTGGACCTTTAAACAAGTCTTTCTTTGCAAAATAGTATTAAAAAAGCTAAAGCATGTGTTATTTATATAGGTTCTATTGATAAATCCTAGTATTCACTTGTAATTTGTTCACAAAATGTTTTTATAACCTGTTCCTTATCTTAATAGTTAATTAAATTGAGGGATAATCCATTTTTACCCAATACTTTTTCAACGATTATATGGCAATTAATTAAATATATAACTATAAATGACATTTTTTACAATCGACGTAATGACAGTTATAGTTGTATATGATAGGCTGCAATGCTGCCAAGCTGAAGGGAAACGATTGCAAGCATTCACAGCGCACAAAAAAAAAACGTTTCCGTGCACGTCCTACTTGTAAAGCTCTACAGCAGGGCGATTTTGCGCGTTCCCGAGACTCGCCATAGAAAACAAAGCTGAACGTCTTCCATAACAGCTAGGGGTGCAGACTTGAGGAATATCCGAATGTATCCTGGACACATCAAGCTGAATATGGATTTACAGTGGGTGTAGCATCGTTGGAGACCGAGCCTTCTCGGCTGGGGGTGACGGCAGGACATTAGCGAAACCGACGAAAATAACATCAGTGTTTTTTTTTTTCTCGGGGTGCTTTGTCTTGTCCACCTAACGATAGCAAACCATCATTCCCCATTTCAATTGCAAGATATTCAGCTAGTGATTACTAGCTGCTGCCGGGATGTATCATCATGTTGTCACCTAAAAGTAACTGCTAAAGGACGTCGGATTGTGAAGGATAAGCAGAAAACCTCTCCGAGGTCCTAACGGGTTGTCACCGGGACCTGAATCTGTGTTAGCCACAGTCGCGGAACCCACTGTTTTCGGCGATATGGCGGAGCAGGGCTACTCATCTTGGTGAGTCCACACAGGCATCGCGCTACTGATTAGTAGTAGCTACCTAACGTTAGCTGCTGGTGCTGCTACTGCCAAAGCTTGATTGATATAGGTCACTAAACCAATGAATTATATTTCTGACAATTCACGGTAACACTTGGCTCTTCACGCCTACGCACTTAGATGTATTTATCACCGTCTAGAGAGCAAAATGTCACTCACCCATATATATTTTTTCCCCCCTGCAGCTGTGATATTGCTAACGGCTAACTTGAACTAGCTGGTTAGCCAGCAGCGGCTAATCAGCTGTGCTAACGCTATGTAGCTTAGCTTCGATCCCAACGGCTGCTATTGTGCGCGAGCGCTAACGAGGCTAGCTGCCGAGCTAACGGCTTGCTAAGCACAGTCAGTGAATGAGTCGCTCGCTCATATTATATAAATATATAAAATATAATTTATTATACCATAAGCACATCGTTGCATGGCCGTGTCAAGCAGATTAGCGGACGTTAGCTGTGTCAACAAATTAGCGTTAGCTGATTAGATAGCTAGCAGCCGTCGTCGATCTGCTCGCACACAATAACAAAGGTTCTGCCGTAGAGCTAAAGCTAGCTCACTGGCATCGCAGTCATGTCTCAAAATGCCAGTTTCAGGGGTGAGCTTGGCATTTGTGACACGACAGGTTGTCTCAAATCACATTTACAGATTTATAAGGTGTACACACTCCAGGCTAGGTTAACGTTTATGGCGTTTTAATGCTCGGTGAAGAATAGATTAAAACGAAGCCAGACAGGGATGATGTGATCACTGAAATGCGTCGTCCCCATGAATGAAAATGACCTGACTTTTGTTGAGGCCTAGCTAATTAATGTAGGCTAAATGACGCCAGGTTCATCACCGAAAACACGGGTTAAGTGTTTGTAGTGATCATTTTTTAAGAAGAGCATCATCTTGTGTGTGAGTAGTCTGAACCAATGACTCTCCAGTGAGCAGACATGGTTCATTGAATGGTAGAGGTTCAGTGAAATGTTGTGTTTGTGAGCTCGTCTTATTTAATGTCATAACTTGTCGTGGTTTTTCAGGAACTTGTGGTCTCTTTACATGGATTGACGTTTATTGGCTCAGGATTAGTCAACCAAAGCTTCTCCTGTCATTTGTCATTTCTAAACACTCTGACTCTTTTATTTTGACAATGTAACTTTATGTCATTGTAGTTTTTCTAAACTTTTTGTCATAAAGCTTCACAGTTGGGGAAAGTGCCTTGAGGGGGGAAAGCCCAACCCCATCAGGATTTCCACTTTGATGTAGGATTATTAGGATTATATTATTACAATGTACATTTATTCATCATCTCATTCATCATCGTGAATTTCGTTCTGTACTGACATCCATTTTTACTATCAACGCTCAGCATGTAGGAAACAGCAGTAGTTTTTATCAGACGTTGTTTTGGGAAATCTTATCTATTGGCTTTCAGTTTATCCCCCCCAAAAGTCCTCCTTTAACATTTATTTCAACATGAAGACTTGAATAGTGAATTTGTTTGTTGCCGATGAATAATTTTACACATTTTTGTTTGTTCAGGATAGAGTACAAAACTAAAGTGCTCTGCCTAAAACCCCAAACAGAGTTTATTTAATATTAATTCGATGTTTAGGTTTTCAAAAGTTTGCGAGAGACGTTTTCTGTGATCAGAGGACAAATACACAAACACTCACAGATGCAGTTTAACTCATTTACACCTGCATTAACGTGTGATACGCTGTAACGGTAAACTGTGCTACGGGGTGCCAGTTAGGTCTGAGCCTAACAATTTTTGGGTCACGTTTGTCCGTCAATTATTTTAGTTTACCGTCCACAGGGTTAGGACAAAGAGCATTAAAAAAAAACTCATCTTAACCCCTCAGATCATCCTAAAGCCCACACATGATATAGATACATCACAAACAAATAATACTCCAAACACAGGTTGTAAGTGCAAACAGTTGGGGAAATTGCTTTTACCTAGATTGTCCAATACACGGGCCTTTGCATTTATATCCGGTGTTAATAAATGTTGTTACTAGTGTGGATGCCGAACCGGCAACTAACTACTCCTACATACATTGTCCTACAGAAACCATTCAAATATCACAACGTTCATCTCATTTAGGACATGAGGTTATTATTTTACTCATTCGTACCATTCATACTTTTTAAAATATTCAACTTTTTCCCGGTTCAAATTTTCCATTGAAATGAATGGGACAAACTTCAAATCTTTGTACAAACCTTCAACACTTTCAACTTTCACTACTTCTACATACTTTGTGCTACAGACTTCATTCAAACTTTAAACGTTATCACAATATTTACTTTTTCAACATTTCACACTTTATTACACTTTTCAAATGTTTTTCAGCTGATTTCACATTTTTGCGTTTTAAATCGCTTTTACTTGATGGTTACTACTTTTGCCAGGCTAGCTGGACGGATTGCATCAACACCTGGTGTTTACACGTTTTTTCCCCCTGATCCAGTTATTTTATTATATCCATCACATGTTTAATGCCAGGTGTCTAAAATATAAGGTTTTTGACATGTTAACCCAAGCCTGACACAGAAGTAAACACAAAAATACACAGCTCTGATTAAAGAGAAGAGAGGCAGACACATTACAGCAGCTTCCAGATAGTCATATATATATGCATGATGTAGCTTCCAGACTTTGTGTTAAACAAGGCTAAACATGTCTTGGACCTTCACAACATTATATCACGATCAATCTTTCCATCTTGTTCCTGTTAATGTTAAAATGTTAATGTTTTCCTTTCTAAAATCACCCAACCTCCGCTGGACAAATAAATCCTGTCTGAATGGTGCGTTAGTGTGAAGCTGCTTAATGTGCAAGCTCAGCAAAAAAAAACATTATTAAGGACAGTGAATATCTATTGTGCCAGAAATGGCCTAAATGTCACTGAGGAACTTCAGAGATGAATAATTGGTCCAGGTGGAGAAACAGTCGAAGCTAAATCAAAGCTTGTGCGTTAAAGTTTTGATCTGCAAGTCGCATATTTTTACCGCTGCAGCGTGCAGAGACTCAGACAGATCACTAGTTGCATTTTCATGCACGTCCTTTTTAATTTAAACCTGTTTCAGGTGAGTTGTGAGCCAGTGTGTGTGTGTGTGTGTGTCATATCCAACTGTGGGGGTTGGGGGGGGACAAACACTGTGTGGTTGTAATTGCGAGTCATGTTAATGCTGTTGCACCTGTTTAGTAACTTGTTTAACACAACCCCTTCTGTGTTTACATTACAGCTACACTAGATGGTCTGCTCTGTGTGTGTGAATGCACCTTTAGCAGTTTATTATCCGTCTTATCTGAGAGCAGGAGTCAAGCTATCTTCAGCAAACATTTGGAGACGTTACTTCTGGCAGTTTGTGTTTTTAAAAAAAAAATTCTCCATCAGTTTGTGTCACTGTTCACAGGAGAGGAGGAGCTAAACTACCTCCAGATGACATCACATCTTGAGTCATCGAACGCTAGTTCAATGCTGGCATTACTTCCGAAAGCAGAAATACCGACACCCATGCAGTTGTGACACACCTTTCACATTCTGTTTCATGAGCATTAAAAAAAGCATCTTGATACTTAACCATAACATAAAGCAACCGCAGGCGTTAGCAATGTGATTTATTGTATTGGTGGGTCAGGTGTTAGAAGACACAGACCTCTAATGACTGTGATTAGGATGCTGCGTTCTGTTCTACACAATTAGTTTTATAGCTACTAAATTTCTGCCTGGATAAATTGCTAATAAGTAAACCACAGCAGGGCCTGTTAAGTTAAGCCTCGTGGTAACCAACTGGCTAATGTCACAGTTTTGAAGGTGCCTTGTCCGATGCCACATTTAACAGCCTTCACAGCAGCAGGTAGCTTCGCAGCTCATTTGATTACTAACCATTGGTAGGTGGTTTCATGTTGCCACTGCACTGGTACGTGTATTTGTCAAGAGAACTGTTTTCTCCCACTTTCTCTTCCTCATTTTCAGTTTTGCTGCTTGTCATATGCACACTGTGTTTGCCAGAACTTCTCAGCCATGACATTTTAGGTGCCATAGTGAACGTAGCACTTCCTGATGTGCACACAGTGAGATCCAGTCCTGTGCAGTTGTCATACAGTATTTAATTTTACCTATCCATCCAGGCAGATGTCAGATCCCATCTTTGTTTGTACAGTTACCAGTCAGTGCACTTGTTAGTGCCATCATATGAAAGCTTTTAATCTGCTAATTAGGAGGGACAAGAAAGATTGCCACTATCTTCAATCACTGCTAGTTATTGTTTTTGCCCAGTTTGTCACGTGCCTTTACTTCAGCTGAACACTTTGGTGAACGACCAAATGGTTCAGTCTATAGTATCATCAGGGCTGGTTGTAACATTTCTGGTGTGGAGAGGGAAGGTAAACATGATGCCATGGTTTGTGTGTATGACTGCCACACATCAAAACACACCTTTGTTTTCTTAGTGACTCAGTGATAGAGTAATACTTGAAGTAATACTTGTTCTGTGCCTGATTTGTCCAAACAAAATCTTTATGCAAATGCAGGGGACTACATTTATATTGTGTTGGTCATATAAATTGGCTTTAATAAGCAAGCTCCTAAACACAAGTAAAGTAGCACAACGACAACAACACTAAGGCATCACCTTGCTTCGTGGCCTCTCACTCTCGGTTTAATTATTAAAAATGAAACCAAAATGGGAAAAAAAAACCCATATTGGAACCACTTTGCCCACAAATTGACACTGCAGGAACCACATCCATGGAGTTGAAAGTATACTTAGTAATGTGTTTCCCACACAGACCGTATCTCTGCTGACAGTAATTAAGAAGGTAAAGTCAGCCTAAAACATGATAATGTTAACGTACAAGAAGCTGTTACCTGATAAATGACTTGCATGTTTAGTTGTTCGTCAACTTATTGATAAATTTTAGCGCTAAGTTTTTCCCAGTTATTTCTGCTCTGTGTGTGGAGGATGGATTCGTAACGTTGCAGTCCACGTGTGGAGACAATCTTTTGATGTTGAGTAACAAAGGGATGTTTTTCTGTGTCACAAGCAAAATCCGAACACATTACCATATTTTTTTGCAGTGTAATGGCATTGCCTGATTGAAGCTACCTGCTAAACCCATCACGGCAGCACCTTTTTACTGCCTTGCAAGATGTTTTACAAGCTTGCTGTGGTTCTTACACGTGGCTGAGGTTGTTGTGTTGTGGGTTATTAGCTAACATGTTAATGTATTAACTTTTAACAACGGCAGACTTTCTTTTACTGCAATCCTTGAAGTAGAGTTATGAAGGTTTAGGTGCGGCTTGCCAGCACCTACCTCAGACCACGTACTGATAACATGGGGTCGCACCCATCTGTGTAGCCACCTGCTGTAAAGTGTAACCAACAATTTCTGAGATTAATGTAGGATACCGTCCAGGAACTATTATCACACTGATTGTATAAAGGTTTGTCAAAAATGTCATCTAAAATGTGTCTTTTTTTGATATTGCTGTCAAATATATAATTTATAAATTTGCAACGTCCGCTAAATAGAAGTGCAAAAACATCTTTCTCTTTTTCCTTTGGCTTTTTTAATTAATGAATTTAAGCGAGGGGAAAAAGCATCCTTCCTCGGGAAACATGCTTATTAAGACCTAAATCCCCAAATCCTATTATTAAGACTATCCTCAGTACAATCTGACTCCAGCTCGGCCTTTCCTAGACACTGACTAATCAACTGATCATTCACACAACTCACAAAGTAGGCAATGTTTAAATGCTGCTTTAAAATAAGCCTGTTTATACTTGATTAACAGTGAAATCTAGTGTGAGACTCTTTGTAGCCGCTTGCAGTGAGAATCTGAGCTACGCCAAAGCAGTGTGTACTCACTCTATATACAGTATGTTAAATAGACACAACCAATGCTGTTGTATCCTCGGCTAAGAGCACACACTGTTCGCTTGTTTGAATCTGACGGATTACTGCAGCACCTGTTGCTTGTGTCCTGATCTGAAGCACCACTTAAGTCTTCACAATTTAAAAGACGAAGTAGTTTTTTAAGTTGGAGATGCGGTAGTCTAATTTTTGAATTTCAAAGCTGAGACTTTTCACTCGCTGTGTTCCTGTGCTGCGAGGAAATTTTCAAAGTGATTAGATCAGGACTGTTTTAAAAGCGGTGACCAGCAGCTAGTAGAGATCAGTGTTTTCCCCAAAATGACCTAAACAACATGGTGCTCCAGGGCATCCTTGTGATTCCCAACTGAGGCGTGGACCATGTAATTGTAATATCCCAGACACGCCTTCTCGTCCGCCTATTTCTACGTTGATCCCTTATCAACGATCATTCAAACAAAGAAATGCCACAGAAGGGTGTTAACACACAGAGCAGCAGTGCAGGAGAGGTGTATTTATGTTCATGCGGGCAAAAAAGGTCACCGTTGATCACACATTACATTCCTGATCCTGGAGGATGTACGTACATAATTGGATGAGACGGTGGAGGTAGATAAATTCCTGAATGAAGACATGGTGGCAGCTTCATCCATCGGCTATTGTAAGCTGATGGATTACTCGCCTTTTACTGAAGACAGTTACAGATAGTCGAGTAATATACAGTACAGTTTTTCTGTTCAATCGGTCTCCATTTGTATGATCTGGTGTGACTGGACTAAGACATTTGTGCACAGGGGCAGGATTTGCAAAAGTCCTCATTGTGGCCTGGTGACCTGGCCCCTTAGTGGTCAAGTCATGCATGCAACTGGCTTGATGGAGGGACGGTATTGGAATTGTGTTATTGAAAACCTAGTCTGTCAGTGAACAAGGACGTCTTATGGCACTTTGGGCTGCCATCCAGCCCTCAACAGTCCGGGATTGTATTTTGTTTTTAAATGTTCCATTCATCTATCTCACCCATGTTCTACAGGCTTCTGTGCGCAGAATTCAGACGAAGCAGTTCGATACTAGAATATGAATTAGGCCCGTGGTTGATTAAACTAGCTGTCTATGTGCTTGCTGTGTTGACAGTGAGGCAGTGACATCATTAGCATCTGTGTGTAGAGGAACAAGGTCAGCTTCTTAATCACTTTCTTAATGCTTGACGCCTGAATAGGTTACACTCGGGTCCGCTGTATTGTTTATTATGACCTACATCTCGGGACAGGTATTCCAGGCCGCTATTGTAGTTTGACGTATTTGTAAAGATGATGCCTGCTGAGTGTGTTTTTCAGCTATTAAGTAGAAGCCTGTATTGGACAAACAAGACCGGGGCAAAGCTACATGATGCAGTATTGTCCCGGTGTCCTGTTTCCACAGTGAACTACATGTTACCCCTCCCCTCTTAGACACCCTGTAGTCATCCCTGTGCTACTGAATGAATGAAAGAGACAGACAGGGGTTTCTTGCCCCCCCTTACTCCCCACAACCCACAGCATCACAATGAAAACTGTGAATTCCTGTGTCACATGCGCACCAGAATGAAAAATGATTTGGAGCACTGTGTCTTTTTTTTTTTTTTCTATTCAAGGGCTGTTCTCTGTGTCAGTACTTGGAAGAAAACTAATGCAGCCCAGCGATACTCAGAACTGAAACAGTATTCACTGCATGCCAGCAGAATTGGGCTGATTTTAGTTGCAGGGCCTTATATTTCTACGCATGAGAAGTATCTTGTTACTAGATATTCTGCAGATGATGAGCTGTGTTCATAACATGTTTATCATGTTATACTTCATACTTTTATTAATGTGATATTTCAGTGGGTTTTTTTTTTTGCAACATTTTACAGTCCTTCGAGGTTTGCAGGCACGGCCAACACGAGCTGAAGTGCAGCCTGCTTGATATAGTATGTTGCAGTGGAAAACCATTTATATTCACTGTATGCTGCTTTGCTCAAGTGAGGATTCAGTTGCTGGCTACAGTTGTAGTAGAGTGGGAGACATTTTTGCTTTCAAAAAGATGACCCAGAGCTCACTAAATCAAACTTGAAGAGCCACAACGCAACAGCAGCTGGAGAAACAGAAACCGTTACTGCTGTTGATTCAACTTGGTTGTTCATTTTTTATTTTTAGAACTGTATCTAGATATCCTGTTAACTGTCATCTAGTCAGTGTTGTGAGTCAGCTTGTCGCTATTGTATTTTTCTTTTTTAATGTAATGTGGTTTTCCTGTGTGGAGCATCTGTCGCTTTACGTATACCGAAGCCATGCGTATCTATGAAACTATGGTTGTCAGAGAAGCCGCTAGAGCTGTGAAGGACCTGTCTCGTAAGTCTATATTCTGAATATGAACTACATACTGTGAGGCTAAAGAGCATAGCGGCTTTGGACTTTCTTTCCTTCCAATGTTTAGTACAATACTCAGCAAACAGCAGTACCATTAAATTTAAAATGTTTTAGGTCCACGTGTTTCTCTTTTATCTCACAGGGCAGATGCAGTGTTCAACAAATATCTTTATTCTGCCATCTTTTATGTTATTTTCTACTTTTGTTGTAGGTATTTTCTTTGGTGTACTTCTGTATGTACGGTTATGTTCGTCCTGTAAACTGACTGCAGCTGTATGTGTGTGTGTGTGTGTAGCACTTTTGCCCAGGCCAAATTTCCTTGCGGGGACAATAAAGTAAATCTAATCTAATCTAACCCATTGTCAATGTAAGAAAGTCTCAGTTTACTCTATAGTTAGCAGTGAATTCAGCAATCCAACCTTTCTGAATAAAGCCCAACTTTTGAGGCTGATATGCTCATGAGTCTTACCTTTTAAAAAAAGAATATAAACAAATATTTGAAGGATGGACGTGGACAAACTCTGAAATTATTGACACTATTTAGTAACTCCCTCAAACACATGTTTGGCATGTATGTACTGCAGTTTCTTGTTACTTATTTGGCAGCTGTAGCTCCGAGGTAAAGAAGGTGGATGGGACATGTAGTGTAAAGTGGTCATGGAAAGACACTACATGGAAGTGCATTAGTTTTTATAATTAGATTCATAGCTGATATTGGTCTAACTCTGATTGTTATGAATCATCGTCATTGCTGTGTAATCACTGACGTGTGTATGAAAAGTGACGCATTGCATCGTGGGATTGTAGGCGAATATAGTCGTGGACGATAGGCATCATATTATGGGAAGTTTTTAGGGCACTACAATGAGTTTGGACTCTCAAATAAAATGGTGGATGGTAAATGTAGAGCACTAAGTAGCAAAATAGGGAGAATTTCAGACACAGCCCATTATTGTGTTCATACAACTGTAAAACAATATCAGTGTATTCACTTGGTTGAAAAGAGCTGATAAGCCGGGCAAACGGATATGCTCATAGCTAATGGATTTTGGTCTTAGATGCCTTTTTAAGACACTGATAAAATCTGAGCTAAAATGCACACTAAGAACAGCTTTGATGCCTCCACACCGCCGGAGCAGCGATGATGATGATGATGATGACGACATTATTGGGTGTTACTGGTATCGTTTTTCTTTTTAACTCCAGCCTATGTTTGTGGGTCAGAGAGTTTGACAGGAGGCAGATAGGTCAGATTGGGGTCAAACGTGCACCTCTCAACTGAAGGCAGGAACTTCACAAAGCCAGCCTTGTCTTTGCCCCAGAAAAAAAGCCTGCATTATGAGGTTGCATGTCAAGTCTAGGCTATGTCAAGGCCCCCAGATCATTGATATGGGAACAATTTGGTGCATAGACACAGCATCGGTCTGCAAACTAGAAGCCTGATTACACTTTTGATTCACTACATTTGTTTTAAAAAACAGTGGGTGACTTTCTGCAGAAATGAAGTATTAGTCAGATGTGTAATTTTACAAACCTATTGTTTCAGAGAGCTCCGAAAATGTGGCTGATTACCCGACTAAAAAGGATCTGGATTAGTATTATCTTTAACCCATTTTCTTTATTCATCAAGAAAGGGCAGAACTGTGGTGGTCTTTTTAACAGCAACCCTCAGCTGAGGACTCACATTATGATGTCCTTCGTCAGCTCCTTTTTTATTTTGTCTAGTTTTTCTTTCAAATCACAATACCATGCACAGATGGCACTAGGAGGATGTAGGTCAAGAGGTAGATTTTTACAGGAAGTCTTTTTTTTTTTTTTTTGCTGTGTTACTTCAGTAATTCCAGTAAGTTCTCCATATTACTTGCAATAAACCCAGACTGGTATGCAGTATTTTTGCAAAATCATGTTTGATTGCTGTACTAGATTATATAGAAAAGATTGATCTTCTTGCAGGAATGTCTTGCTTGAACACCATAGTTTATATTTTTGGCTGATGTATTTCTTTCTGCTCAGGCATTTTAAGTTAATGCTCATGTTTCAATTTCAGTATGTGTTTCAGGACTAGAGCTTGACAGTTTTTCAGTAAATATGTTCAGCATACCTTCAACATGCTGCATTACACAACTAATACACACCAATTTTTATCATTTAATACTGATTATAATTCATATTAAGTGCCTCTAAAAAAAAATGCAAGGTGCTACAAATGACAGTATAAAGAATGGACAGAGCATGAGTGATGTCACCCGTCACCCAGGTTTCCGAAGCGCTGTTCTGAAGCAGAAAATATGCGGCGCTGGTCGCTCACTTTTGTGGCCTGTCTCAAGTGGCCACTCAAGGAATCACAGTTTTTAGTACTTCCACATTGGCTTCATTTCTCAGCCATGGAGGTTGCTGTTTGGGTGCTACAAAAGACAGACGCAAAAGACTGAACAAACAACCCAGCCAACTAACCAACCAACCAAGACCCAACTAACTAACCAACCAACCAACCAACGACCCAACCAAACAATGACCCACCCACCCACCTACCTACCTTCCTCCTTTGTACACTGTTTCCAGTGTGCCTTGAACCATATGGATCACATTTGCCTTATTGATTTTCATAACCCATCATTTGTTTTTCCCTTTTGCAAATTTTGCCAATCTTATTTTGCCATTCTCATTTTATCTCTTTGCTGCCTTCTGTGTGTAATCGTGACATTCACTCGATCTCAGGGGAACAGAACATGTTCAGCAGAATTTTTCAGTAGTGCGTGCACTACCAGTGCGTCAACTGTAAATGTTTTCACATTCTCTGAGAAAGATATTTAAAATTCTTCTCATATCATAATTTTGACTTTAGTCTTAACACTGAAATTGAGCTGTGGAGATCCAGTTCACCCAATGCACAGATCAGTTGACCAGTGTATAAAATAAATTTACCACCCAATACTTGTAATACTACCTATTATACACATACTATATTTCTTAATATACAATTTGCTCCACCCCACATATAAAATGCAGTTGCCCGCTTTCTTCGCAGGGGGACATGTAATGTGCTGCAGATTCAAAGCGGTGGTGATAAAATTGCCACAACCAATGCAGCATGTGAAAATATTGACTGAAATGACACCGGCACAGTACTACTCCTTTTTTTTTCTTCTCCAAAGCATCGCTGCATGAAAAAAATTACAGCGAGAACTGTGCGAGAATGATCTATTTTAATTTCAAACTATGTCTGAGGTGATTATAGAGTAAAATCCAGTTGGAAAACCACCTTTATTCCAAGAGAAAGAAATATGTGTGTACTTTAACACAGTTAAACAAATCCAAGGGTAACATTTTCTAGCCTGCTTTTAGAGCTCAGATGTTTTCTCTTATAATCCATGTTAAAAGTAGATGTGGCTATTCTGACTCACAGTCTCTATTCTTAAGACATCTCCAGTTATGAACTTGTCTTGGGCTGTGTTTTTAGTGTTTTAGCTGGTGCATTCATTTGGGTGCATTGTTAGAAATAATAAATGTGCAGTACTCTGTCCATTTTGGCTAAAACCCTCACTATCACACTTGGAAAAACAATAAATGGCCGAGGGACAGATTAATCATTTGTGAAAGAGAAAAATAAGAGAGGCTTATCAAACATTAAATTACACACTGGAACAAAAAAATAGATGGTAATTGATGCGGCGGATATCAGGAAGTCTCAGTCTTTCACAGTTTGTGTATTTGAGGGCTGATTTACTTTCCTGCTCTGCATGTGATGTTTAATGTAGCAGTGACAACTTGTGTTTAGAAGTAAAGTAGCAAGTTGTCGGTTAATCAGTGTAATGTCAGTATGAGGACAGTTGTTATGGAAACTGTTTCTTGGTTTAGCAGCAAAACACACACTGTCCTTTTGCTCTCACATTTAATTACAGTAAATGTTATATACAATTTATTTCCTTGTGCTCACGTTTCTTTTCCTCTCTCCCTCTTTACCTCTTTAGGGCGTACTCCCTAGTTGACTCCAGCCAGGTGTCCACCTTCCTCATCTCCATCCTTCTCATCGTCTATGGCAGCTTCAGGTGAGTGTCACTAAATGCAGAGAGTGGACAGCGGCTTAAAGAGCACATCCTGCAGCTTTAAGTATAATTTCTTTGTAATAGTTAAACTCGGTCACAGGTCTACCCTTCAAAACTGAAGCACTTGTATGTTTTCGTAAGCTGGTGCCCTGCAGGGTCAAGTATATTGTTCTCATTTTAGCTCCCAGGCTGCCAGAATTAAACACATAAAGAAAGGATGTTTGGTTTTGTTTGTTATGGTAAAGATGCGAAAATGGTAAATGTGTTTATTTACCATGCAGTTACTGTTTTGGACCCGTTTCTCAGGGTTCAGGCGAGTAAAAATGTACATCTTCTTGGTTAATGTGAGTGAGAAACACTTGTTGCAGCAGAGTTGGTTTCTTTTAAAGTTAAAGCGTACGTGGTGAACAGTAGACGTAATGTTGATTTTTGGTGCATTTTGCCCATCAGAAGAATCTACCACCCTGCACCTAATGGTGTTTTGATTGATTTAGTTGCATTAGGACATTGACCAAAACAAATTTGTTTTAGAGGAGTCCTATGATCAGGTAAGTGGCTTCACAGAGTTTGATTCTTGGGCTGAATTGAGAGGCAGGTGTTATTTTCTCATCCATCTGTTATTGGATTAAAGACGCAGAATCAATGACTTCATTAATTCTCCATCTCTACTATATCTGCATAAATGTGTGCAGCTATTGATGCAAACTGGCTTATCAGCATCCAAATAGAAAAAGGCAGAGAGGACAGTGCCAGTTACGACGCTCCGTCCTCACTCCATCATACAGGCCAATTAGGACAGCAGGAGAAAAACACATCAGACAAAAAATGGTTGGGGCCCATTACCGTCATCGGTGGATTGTAGTTATTATTTGGAAGTCACGACTGATCATATCAAGTTACACTGGTGCTGTCAGGAGATAAAATCAATTACAGTCAGTTCCTTTCCATCCACCTGCTTTTAAAGCATATTTTCAGTCTGTGCATGAAAAAACAACCTTGACATATTGCAACTTAGCTGAGGTGGAAAAGTTTACCTATCAATAAAAATAAAACGTGGAAACAGATCTAGCAAATAGATCCTGACATACATCCACCATGTGTCACAAAAGCATCTTGTCATCATCTCTGTCTACAATCTTCCTCTCCAGTGGTTTAATGGCACCGGACCAGAGGATCATTAACATTCACGTTACAATAGTGGTGTGAAATTTGCATTAATTAGCATTTTCTTTTGCTGAATTTCTGTAAAACCTGTTAAACATCACCATAGTCATGTTTCCATCTAAATATAGTGCAGTCAACTCTCTTTGCACTCTGAATGAGATGTCTTCAGCCATAGGTCTCTTTCCCCAGCAGACATTTTATTCTTTATTTGGATCCCCATTAGCTTTCACAAAAGTCTTCCTGGGGTCCACAAAATAACAACCACAATAATAAACAACAATTTAAAACCACACAGTATCAATAAAGACAAGAAACTGCAATAAGCCTGTAATAGAGACAAAACAAAGAGTCACCAACCAAATAAAATAATCCAAATAAATTAAATAAGAAATATGCAAAACGGCAATAACATGACAAAAAACAGTATACTCTAGTTTTTCACAAAAGAAGTGTGGTTTATTTTCCCCAAATAACAGTATGCATGAATAATTTAAGATTTTAGTCTAGCCTCCACAGTTAACCAGGATATTCATTTATGCATCTCTCACACATTAGTACATAAAGAACAGTGAAGACCTGTCGTAATGGGAAAAACAACGGTTACTAATGATCATTTATTTTAGTTTTTCTTACTGTGACTTATCAAACTGTCCTCAGTGCCTACGGTACCTCTGTAAGATGGGGAATGAAGGGGAAATAATATTTCTATGAGCATATTTGACTTTTACAACATTTTTCCTTGATTGTGTTCAGGACTGTTGATGTGAGCAAAAAAAAAAAAAAAAGCAAAGAAATGGAAATATTTTGTGGGTTGATATGAGAAGGTTTTGGTGTAGAGCCTCAGTTCAGACCTCTGACTCTTTGTGAAGTTTAACCATCAATTCAACATTTCAACCATTTTTTCAATAGCGTAAAATAAAGTTTTAAGAAAAATGAAGTCATCTTCCATTGACAGAGATATTTTTATGCGTTAGAGCAATTACTTTTCTGGAGCAGTCTCCTTTCACCACAGAATAAAGCCTCCACCTCATATCAACAGTGTACACGCGTTTGATTATCGATGTCCAACACACTCTCCAACTCTCTGCCATCTCCTCTCTTTGTTTCTCTCCCTGCTGTAGGTCATTAAACATGGACTGTGAGAACCAGGAGAAGGATAAAGATGGTAACCCCACGACAACGGGGGCTTTCAACAACAGCAACACAAACAACAGTGAGTGTTACATGAGTGAGTGAAATATAAAGACGCATTTTACAACTATTCATTCGTTTTTGTGTGATTTTTAAATCCTCCTCACGTCCATGTTTGTATTGTTTTGCAGGTATTCAGACTATAGACTCCACACAGGCCCTGTTCCTGCCCATAGGAGCCTCGGTGTCTCTGCTGGTCATGTTTTTCTTCTTTGACTCAGTACAGGTGGTCTTCACCATCTGCACTGCAGGTAGCTGCCGCTCTTGAATTTAACACAAAAACCCTACAGCTGTAGAATTACTGTAATAAGGCGTTCCCATTTCTGTTCAGTAGTTACACGCTGGGGAAGACCTCTTACCTGCGTTGATTATTGAAACCGTGAAGGCCATTAACTGCCCCATTAAGCTGACAGAAAACAACTGGAACAAACAGCCTAGGTATATTAGGCCCGTTGGTCTCACTGCTGTGCTTTGTTCTTCTCCTCAGTTCTCGCAACAATCGCATTTGCATTCCTCTTGTTGCCAATGTGCCAGTATCTGACCAGACCCTGCTCCCCACAGAACAAGTAAGGAAACCATGTGGATTCTTTAATCATGTCGGTTGATGTTCAAATCTGCTCCATGCTGCTTTGTATATCTTTTGCAAATATTTATAAAGCTCCGTGATTGAGCGCCCTCTCAATTGTCTGCAAGGCTCAAAACGTCACAGAATATATGGGTGATATATTTTGTTATTTGGGTGAACCAGCCCTTTAGCATGTATCTTTTCACTTACTGCATACATATCATTTTAGGTGTCTGGACATCTCAGGCAATAGTAAACCACAGAGTCGCCAAGTACACAACCCACCGACTCAATAGCTAATATGAACCCCTCCTCTCTAGTTACAGATTCACAGCCTCCTATCTCAGTGAACCTTTGTCTGCTTTACAAATCCTGTTAACCCAACCTTCAACCCATTTCTCCACCATGTTTAAGTTGTTATTTTTGGCATATTTATCATGTATGCATCTCAGGTGTCTTGTAATTTGAGGTCCAGCTTGTTCAGATCACTGACAGTATAAAGAATGGACGGCGTACGCGTGATGTCACTCACAGGTTTCTGAAGGGCTGTTTTGAAGCTCAAAATATGTGGCTCTGGCTGCCGCCGTGTTGGCTGTCCTGCCTCTTCCGCCTCCCGGCTAATCTAAAATCAGCAAAGACGTAGATCATTGGCAGACCTGAGGCAGGTTGAATGATGCCTGGGTGCTCAAGGAAATACATCTGTAACAGCACCTGTCTGTCAATCAGGCGGCCATGCTGTTAATTATGCATAACTTTAAGCCTTAATATTATTTGAACAGGCTAGTTAAAAAAAATCACCCTCAGTTTTTTGTACCAGGCTGTAAACATGTTTATTTCTGCTGTGAGGTTGGACATTTTAACATGGGGGCTTATAAAGATTGACTTGTCCTGTAGCCAGCCTCAAGTGGATGTTTGAGGAACTGCAGTTTTTGGCACTCCGGCATAGGCGTCACCTCACAGACACAGAGGTTGTTTCCATTTGCCAGATCACAAATTAATTCCAGTCCAATCAGTAAAAATGGGGTCGGCAACACTCTGGTACAGAAGGAGGTGGTAGTGCACCTGAAGCTGTTTGGTAACTGAACAAAAACTCCAGGAGAAGAATAGCTTCTGCACTTTAGCTGCTTAATTACAGCAGTAACAGATTAGCTACTAAGAGTAGCCAGCTAACAGCTATCCAAAAACTACTCCAACACGCAAATACAAACAAGACAAACCTTTTTTCCCCCCTCCGTCTTCACAGCCTCTTGCTATCTCCCCTAGTTGTTGTTCCTGTTGTGGTTAAGTAAGCAAATACTACATAGAGATAACATATCAGCCTTTAAATGTTGTGCATGTTTCACGTCTTCTTATGTCGTTCTGTTTGATTTAGACAAGTGTCTCATTGGTCTCACTGCAGGATTTCCTTTGGCTGCTGTGGGCGTTTCACTCTGGCTGAGCTCCTGTCCTTCTCCCTCTCCGTTATGTTGGTACTCATCTGGGTGCTGACTGGACACTGGCTTCTCATGGACGGTGAGTCTCTCTGTTATGACTCTTGTGTGTCTGCGACAGGTTATCACATTCACCACAATGCACTACACCACATCACAGGGACATCACACGAGGATCTCTTATTATTAAAGTAGCCAGTTATTGGACAATAAATTCAAGCATGTGAGGAGAAGGTCTGTTAGCATAGCTACAATCTTTGATGCTACAGGGTAGTAATTGAATCCCAATCTTCAATATAACGAGAGTGTGGACCAAAGGAGGAAGGAACTTGACATGACTCATACAATATGACGTTTTAGCAACACTATGTTCAGGCTCTTACTGCAGTGTGCCGCATGCTAACACAGGACAAATGTACTCGCATTAGTCAACCCCTTTATGAAACATAACTGACATTCTAGTTTGTAGTGAGAAACTGATGAAGCTGAGAAAAGTGTGTGGGTGTGTGCATTTCTTTTATTTGACCTAGTTGACTTCAGTAATTTGAAACATGCTGGCAGCCGTCTTCAGAAATGTGAACAACGCAGGCCTGTGACAAACGGCAACACTTCATCATCAAAAACAAACACACTTGCACAGATTTAAAAAAAAACAAAAAAAAACGGTTTTGTATTGGAAAATCATTCCAAGGAACAAAATCAGATTTCGAGAGAAGTTTATCAAGAAAGCGATGAAATAATAATTAACTCAGGGTCGCTATCACATTACACCTGGTTGGAATAAATACAGCACAGCACACATTACTTTTTAACATGTGAACTGCAACGATAATAATGTAATATACATTGACGCAAATCTTCATGAAACCCCTGCGTGTGTAATCTCAACACCGTCATGTGTCTTGTCAGGTCATAGCTCATGTAGCAGAGAAATTTCATCTAATTCGTCTAATTAATTAGCCCTACACACACAGTAATTAACATTTCTTAAACAAACTTGCTGAAATCAGTTCCCTTGTTGCTGTTTCAGCTCTTTTCCTCTAAAATGTTGAACTGTGTTTTTAATTATCTTGTGTTTTTCCTCCTCGCAGCTTTAGCCATGGGCCTGTGTGTCGCCATGATAGCCTTTGTGCGGCTTCCCAGTCTGAAGGTGTCGTGCCTGCTGCTGTCAGGACTGCTCATTTATGATGTGTTCTGGGTAAGATATACTCTCATCCAAAACTTCATCACAGCCACTGCCAATATATGAGGACACACAAAAAAAATGTCCACAGATATTATCTTTTATACAGCTCATGAGAGTCCTTACTTTTGTTTTCTAAACACACACGACCAAATATATTTTCCTGCCAGATGAACACAGTGTTTTTGGAAGAAACTGGGCAGTTAGCGTTGATGCTGTTCAGCCTTCATAAAGAGAAATGAGCCAGATAAATTGCTAGAAAGGACAGCAGGTTGTCCCGGAGCCCAAAACTTGGATGAACATCATTATTTCCGCTCAGAAATTAAAAACATTTATGTCTAGTTGTCTTTGTCTGACTCTGGTAGATTTAGTTGAGGATTATTAGCCATATCTGGCATTGTTCCTGCTTTGAATCAGCGCCTGCACTGAGCACAAAACACAAAAACAACGGCCACTTAACAGCTTAAGTGTCCCCAAAGTCAAGGGGAGTCATGGGATCATGAATAATGATTTTAATATGAGTTAATATCGGCGTGTTAGTGAGTGACAGAGTCTGGAAGCTGTGTTTTTATCTAAGTCGTTTGATGAACTACTGATAATTTAATTAAATCAGAGAACACAATCAGTTTAGATGTGAGGGTAGTGGAGCTCAGGGGGCTCTATGAGCACCTGGCTGCTTCGGATGTGTTATTTGTTTATACAGATTATAATAAGTTTGTTCAAGTAGTTGCAGCCATTGTTTCTCAGAAAGGATTAACGATCAATAACTTTTCCATTTTAAAAAACAGTTTCATCACTAAAAACAAAGGAATGTCACATATAAACAACATATAAACAGATAAACATATCTGACACTGCTCTACAAACTTCTGGTGATGTTCTACCAGCGAGCTCATTTACTGCAAATGCTCTCATCTTTGGCATATTTGGGCACCTAGCAACCTGCCAGCACACCGCTGCCGTCAGTGTTATTTCCCCGCTGACAATGACCATTTATGTTCGCAATAATGTCATAACAGACAACATTAGACGAATTGGATAAATGAATCCCTACCTGTGCCGGCTTTGAGAAGTTTTTGAAGCCGTGATTGAACGTACTTATAACGTACAATAACTGCAGCGGCAGAACATTTGGTGATTTGTTCATTTTAATTTTGGTTATTTATGTGACTGTGATCACATGGTATGGAGCACAAACACGACATACAGTAATAACAGAATGATAGCACGCAGCATGACTGAAATAGAACAAGTGTTTCTTCATTCTTCAGGGAGGCACCTAGGTTATAAATAACTTGACTTATCTGATTGTAAAATCAAGATTACAAACAGGCAAATAACTTTTTATATAACATTCAAACTAAATATGATACTCATCTCCTAAATAAATGTTATTACAGAGGTTGTAGATCCTCTGGTTTCTAACCAGCCCTCTATATTTTCCAATAACCTCAGAAATTCTGGTGTTATTCACTCAAAAAAAGTGTCAAACTAATTTTAATTCAGCTCAGTTTGGTCTCAAGTGGGTCAGACGATCAAGAGCCTGAAAAGTCTTAAGAAAAGTGCAAATTTCAACAGTACGCCTGACATCTTTGAAATGAATGACTTCTCTGCAGTCTTCACACTTTGTAAAGTCATCCTCTGGGCTGCATTGGACCCTTTAGCGGGCCGGTTCTGTCTGTGTTATGTTTGACACCCCTGAGCTAACTTTGCTACATTTGCATGAACTGATCTTTGTGAGCATCTGTTCAACAGTTAGTTTCGACCAGCTGATGATGTTACACTTCTTTTTTTTTTTTTTTTGTGAGTCAGTGATAAGACAAGCCACAGTAATCCAATATGTGCTTAACATGCAGCACCCATGGCAACACACATGCACCTGTAAGAGAGTGTGTGTCTTCCCAGCTCCCCATATATTATATTATTGTTCAAATCTCTACATGTCACCTAATCTTGAAACTATCAGTAGGAAGGAAATTGGTTATCATTCTGCCTTCTTATGATTACAAATTGAATATTTTTGTGCCAAGGCAGACAAAAAAAAGACATTATGTGACTCTGGTAAAGCAGGATGAGATTTGTCAACACGATTGGCTAATTTTCTCTTTCTTTCTCGTCCAGGTGTTCTTCTCAGCTTACATCTTCAATAGTAATGTGATGGTCAAAGTTGCCACCCAACCTGCTGAAAATCCCATAGATGTTCTCTCCAGGAAGCTCCACCTGGGGCCAGGAATGGGCCGGGACGTCCCCCGTCTCTCCTTACCTGGCAAACTGGTCTTTCCCAGGTAAGACTAGTGTGATAAGGGATTACGTTGCGATTTGTCACATGAGGAGGCCCTGTGGTGTCAGGGTTGCCATGTGCACATGGGTGTGTACACAGACTACAAAATCTGATTGATATCGTTTGACATACTGTGAATAAAACATAATGAGGTGAGACAACCCGCTGCTCTGAACACTTAAATGATAATTAAAGACATTCTAGGTACTGATGACAGCGTGCAGAACTACAGTTGATGACAATAAAATCTGCTGCCTGGTAGTTTGCCCAGCTCTTAAAATATTAGGCATTTTTAAAAATAAAATACTATTTATACCACAGCTTGTCTGAATACTTCCTATTTTCTGAGAGATGTGCGTCTGCACTGCCCTGTATGCCCAGCTAATCAACATTTTAAATTGAATATTTAATCAGTACTCAATCTCAGTGTATTGCTTTCTGTCTTACATTAGTCTACATTTCAGTAACTCAGCCTTGATGGAGAGACTAAATCATCTTTGTCTTGTTTTAAAAGGATGTGCGCCATCACACCCATAAATTGTCTGGTCTGGTCCCCGCAGAGGTTGCTGCGGGAAAGCAGAAATGAGTTTCATTTCGTGCACATATCAGCACATGTTCACAAACAACATTTTGTTCTGTAGTTTTGTGTGTTTTTCATCTTGTGTCCAAGTGGAAAGCTTCTTCTTCTTTCTCTCATTGAAATTTGTAAACACTGACACCCGCTTTGACATAAGGGGGAGGCGGCGTGCTTGCGGAATATTTGCGGGACCCTTCGTGCGTCTGAGACGACTGCGAGTAAATTTAACCTCTGGATTGAACAACCAGGAGGATAACAGTGTTGCATGTGATCTTTATACACTTATTCAGGACCTGTCTGCTATTGATCAGCTTCTGCTGAGTGTTTGTGCTAACTTCATCACTCTGTCTGTCTTGATGTTTTTTCGTTGTATCAGTGCAAAGTCTTCGGTTCAGACCGACCGCTCTTGGTGTGTCATGAAGTCCGATTCAAATGTTTATGATCAACACAGGATGAAACGACTGACTTTAAATCTCATGTCACAATTTCCATTTGTAAACATTAACTTAAAACTGTTTCTAGTTGTTCTGAACAGTCACACTCTGAGGTGGAAATGATAACAGAACATTTTAAGACAGTTTCTTCAGGAAGTGAGTCATACTGATGCAGAGAAATTCAAACCCAGCTGATCATTCTTATCGTGATGTGGGCGTGAACGTGTTTTCAGAAAGTTACAGCAATGACTGGACTCCTGGAGTCCCCCTTAGCTCTGACATCGGAAAGGTGTGGGAGGACGGGGTAAAAACTTCTGATGGAGTATAGTGGCGTCTTAATGCTGATATCTGCTGTAATGACCATTACAGCATCGTTAGCATGGTTAAACTTAATTTGCATACTAAAACAAGTAATGAAATACAAATGGCACGTTTCTATATTCTGTCATCTCAAATGTATTTCTTCTTCTTTGCCGTCCGTGCAGTTCCACAGGAAGTCACTTCTCGATGCTGGGAATAGGAGACATCGTGATGCCGGGGCTGCTGTTATGCTTCGTCCTGCGCTACGACAACTACAAGAAGCAAGCAAACGGGGAAGTCCCAGGACCTGGTAACATGTCCGGACGCATGCAGCGCGTCTCATATTTCCACTGCACTCTCATCGGATACTTTGTGGGTAAGCAAGTAATCGATGGGCAGATGGGTGTGAAAGGTCAAGGGTTTTATTGTTGTTTGGAGGTGATAGTTGTCGTTCTTTGGCCGCCATTTATGATGTGATTGATGATTATGTGACTGTGTCTTCAGGTCTGCTGACTGCCACTGTGGCCTCCAGGATCCATCGTGCTGCTCAGCCCGCTCTTCTCTACCTGGTGCCCTTCACCCTGCTGCCTCTGCTCACTATGGCCTACCTGAAGGTACACTGCTGGGTTGAGACTTTCATTTGCAAGAGATAAAAGCTCAGCTGTGACAGTTTTTGCAGAATTGTCGTGAAAATCCTTGAAGAACATCTTTACTGGGTTTTTTTTTTGCCCAGAAGGAGAGGAGGATAAATATTACAGCTCGATGCCACATTTTTTCTATTAATCGTGACACATCCTGTTACAGTGCATGAGATTTTTTCTGTAGTAAAAAGATTGTAAATTGTGAAATTGAGCTTTACAGTACGCCTCTGCTACAAATATTGCTGCAGATAAGTGGCTTACGTGTGAGTACTTTTCTAATCTCACACCTTTTTTTTATTTTCCCTTTTATTTTTAGATCAGGTAATAGACTCAAGTTAATAACCTTTTGTCTGAGGAAGAATTATTCAGGGAATTTTAGAAAGCTGAAAAAGTTTTGTTGCCAGTAGAAAGAGAGAATATGTGCACAGGGAGTCTTTATTTTTAAGCTGGAATAAAAGGTTTCTTTGCTGACTGTGGAGATAAACCAAGAAATGTTTTATTCAAGACTCATGACTCATGTCCAAACTGGTTTCTGTGGTCCACACAGGGCGATTTGCGGCGCATGTGGTCCGAGCCCTTCCACGCCAAGACCAGCAGCTCCCGCTTCCTGGAGGTATGATGCACCCTGGGATAAACGACCAGCGCGGGGAGGACTGCGGATCCTTTACCTTAATTAGAGGGAAGGAGAGAGGGCGCACTCACAGTGAGGCCATGTTGTCATCACTTGTTCATGCTTTCCGCCAATCTTCTGTGAAAACCCTCAGAAGGACACCAGTGTGTGGATCACAACGCCCCAACACGACTCATCTTTGGTCCCTATATCCTTCCCCCTTTCCGTTTCATCTCCGCTTCCTCTTTTCTGTTTATTTCCTCTTCATTATAGCACATCCTGCCTATGCTGTTTTTGTTCTGCCTCCCTCCCCTCCCTCTCGTTTTTCCTTTTTCCCCTCTCTTCTATAGTTGGTCTCATTCGCCACTTCCCTCCCATGGCCCGTTCCATCCGTCAGGCCTCTTCTCTCTCTGCGTTTTCCTTCTTCCTCTCGCGTCTCTAATTTTCTCTGCATTCTCTGTTTGTCACCGACTCAGATGAACTTGAGGGCCAGGCCTCCCCCCTTTTTGTGGACTTAGGGTTGTGAGACATGGCTGGGGTTTATATATATTTTTTTAGCATTGTCGTGGTCATTATTATTATTATTATTATTAATATTATTATTAATATTATTATTATTATTATGGAACGATTTAAACAAACGGAGAAGAGGCGGAGTGTTGCAGTGACACAGGACAGTGCTCGGGAGCAGCGACACAGTAAAGGAGAAGAGTCTTCCCCCTCCATTCGTCTCCCTCCTCCTCCCCTCCTTGCTTTCTACATCTGTCCCATCATCCCACCACGATGGCTTCTTCCCAGCACTCCTCTGACACTCCCTGCGGGCCCCACCCTCCTCCTCTCTGTTCATCTGCTGTCCCCATTCCCCACCCTCACAGATAACTATGTATTTTATTTAGAAAAGTTTTATTCTTGGCATATACAGAAATGATGCATTATAAATTGTTAAGCTGCCCCGAGCGTTTGAGGGGCCGCTTCTATTTGTATATATGTGTATTTGCGGTATCTTGAGTTTGTATTTGTGTTCGGGAGCATGTTGAAATAGGGTGGGAAACTGACGCCAGCCAACAGCCGAATTTTGGGTCAAAATGGGTCATGCTGACTGGTGAGCATTGATCATTTAGAGACTGTTTTCTAAAGTTTGTTGGCTTGTGTAATAGAAACGTTGCTGATGGGGGGGGGGGATAAAACATCTGTAACGATGGCTGGTTGATGATAAAGTTAGTTTCCTGCTCTAGTGTTAAAGTGTGTGTGTGCGTGCGTGTGAGAGAATGAAACAGATGAGTGAACGGTTGTTTTACTTGGTTTTAATTTGAAATCATGTTTAAAAAAAAACAAAAAAAAAAACAGTGACAATAGTCAGGTTTCCATTGAGCTGGGCGTGTTGGATCAAACTGTCACAAACCCACGACACGTCTGACGGAAACAGTTTGAGAAAACCCGACGGCGTCGGGTCAGTTTTCTTTTTCTCAGTCTCTCTGCGGAAAGGTGGAAATGTAAACAGTGTTTTCTTTTTCAAATAAATGAATGTTGAATTAATTCTAAGGTATGCTATGTTACTTTTCATCCCGAGAGCACATCAGACATCATGCTGGGTTTCTACTGAATTTTTCTCTCTCGCACATCCAAAATTTACACGTATTTATGGCCATGGAAAAAAACAAACAAAAAAAAAAAGATGTTATCATGCATGCATGATGATATCAGATCAGTTTTTCTTTTCTTTTTCTTTTTTTTTTTTGTTGTTGAGGAAAGTCGTTGAAGTGAGCGGAGCAGCACAACAACACATCTCATCTGAACTTTGTAAATGTCAGTGTTTTACCTCAGTCGATGAAGACCTGACTATTGTGAAAGTTTGGACTCCTGCAGATGAGGGGCAGTGGGATATGAAGACAAACTGTGGTTAGGTTCATACATAGTTACTGATAAAGGGTTATCTGAGTGTGTGTGTGTGTGTGTGTGTGTGTGTGTGTGTGTGTTTGTTTGTGTGCCTGATCAAAAACATGAAAGTCTTTTTGGACCTAGGGAGTGGAGAAAATCAGTAAAGCCCTTCAGAAATCGAACATGGAAATTAGAAATTAAAGCTAACCCATAGGATGTTTTTGCTGTCACCATTTGGTCCCTGACAGTCTTACAGTCTTTTCTTTCTTTTTGTCCTTCCACTTTTTTTGTGGTGCTTGTCAGTTAATATCTAATGTATACTGGAAAACGTGTGAGTGAGTCGGAGAGACGTATGGACGATGCAGTTTGCTGGCTTTTTTTGTTTTTTGTTTTTTTTTTACTTTTTTATGCTATCTGGCCGTGCATGTTAAGTGTACAGTGTATCATTTCTCAGACTGCATCAACAGGGCTACTGCAGTTTTGAGTCTCTGCTGGCCGACACCGAGGCACTGGACCTAAATGAGCTCACTTACACAGAGCAGCGTCAGTGGGTGGGACAAAGACTGCAGGTCAGAAAGACTGCGATTGGTCAGCTCTGACCTCATCTGACTGATATTATGACCTGAATGCTGTCAGGTTGGGACGTCCGACCTGCCGCTCAGTGCGGCCGTCTAAACTCGGACAACATGGAGCCACAAACCCCCTTTCACCTCCTCATGGACATGGCAAGAAAATATATAGATTTATATACATATATATACATATATATATGTGTGTATATATACATACATAAATAATTGATGACGATCATGGTGATAACAGAAAAGTTTCTTTTTTTTTTTATAGAAAATGGATTTCTTTTTACCCCCTTTTTGTTTTTTTCGTTAGTGTTTTTTATTTTTCCACCTCTTCTCCCCTCCAGCAGAGGACTCCAGCTCTGTTGGTGCATTGATATTACGGCTGAATGGATTCTGTATAGAAAAATGGTGAATAAATAAATTAAGAACTGTGTAGTGAAACATGAATCCTGAAGCGCTTGATCTAAAACACTTTGTGTCCTTTTAACCCCTTCCCTTCCCTCCCTGCCCTCTCCCCTTCTTTCCCTCCTCGTTCAGGATTCTGCTGTAAATAAACATGACTCTAACTGTAACACCGCTGTGTCTTTTTCTTGGACTGGCATGTTTGTTGAAGACTTATTTGTGTCTGTTCAGAAGGTCCTTTTGAAAAGGCCTCTAATGCTTCTTTCGATGTGACATAGTAGCCCGAATATTAACCTCTTTTATAACAATATGGGACAGTAAGAAGACGGCAGATTTTCATTATTTGACAACTCAAACTTCTGGTTACTTTTCAGATTAAGAGTCTACATGATAAGCTTATAGAATATAATTCATTGTTGAATATTAAACCAGTGGTTACCTACTTTTCTGGCATGTAACATCAAACTAAAATGTAGTCTTGAGCTCAGGCCCTGTGTCATGTTTCCACCTATGAGTCGCCTCTAAACTTCTTACATTGTTTCTTTTAAATAACTGTTTTAAATAACAAAGAGTTAAAAGAAATATTTCACCCCAAAAATCTGTAAAAGTTCAAAAACTGGCTTTAAATCAGTTTGTTCTTTTCTTCTTTCCTCTCCCATTAATCATCTCACGACCTTCCACATTTATCTTGTACAGGGCCTGACCCCCTCGGCTGGGAACCACCAAACTATTTAACATTATATAACACATGCATCCCACCAGGGACAAATAAAGTTGTTGATTGATCGTCGAGTTAAAGCTGGAGCAGCTCTAACAGTAAAACGTTGCCTACACGTTGCATTAGTATCGACAGATCTATAGCCGTATCTAATTATATGTCATGTCGGGGCGGAAGTATCTCTGCCCACAGGAAGCTGGATTGGGAATCTGAGTCCAGCTCAGACCATGTTACAGTTAGCTGGAGAGGTTCATTTCCTGGACAAGTTGGCCTTGAACAAAGCATCGAACCCCATGGAGCACCGTCGCTGGAACATCTGTCCATTAATGCATGTCTATAGTTCATGTGTTTAATTAAACAACAGAGTGTAAAAGTAGTGGGATTTAAAAATGCTGAAACATTTCTATGATGTAATAATGTGATACTATGCCATATAAATGCACTGCAGAAATTTTACTTTTGTACTTGTACTTATGTAGGATTTTGACTTTACTCGAGTATTTTTATATATTTTATTGTTGATTTCTACTTTAAAAGGTCCAGTTTGTAGGATTTGTAGGATTTAGTGGCATCTAGCAATGTTGTTGCTGATTGTAACCCCCTTGCGTCACCCTCTCCTTGTGAAGGAAGGAAGTTGTGAAATAGAGGTAAAACACCAAAGGTCCTATCTAGAGCCTTTGTTTGATTTGTCCGCTCTGGGCTTCTGTAGAAACACAGTGGTTCAACATGGTGGACTCCATATAAGAGAACATCACAGGCTCATTCTTATTGTTAGGTGACTGTACACGAATGAAAACATAGGAAAGATCTGAAGATCTGAAAGAAAAGGATCTGAATACTTCTTACACACTGCTATTATGAAACGTCTTGTTCAATCAGATGTGACACAACTCAAGAAAAAGACAAAAAAAATCACTGACCAAAGTGAATAATGGGGCCTTCTACTCTAAGTATTTGAAGAATTACCTCAAATTTTAGCATCCATCCATTACCTCTAAGCTCTTATCCTCATCGGGGCGGATGCAGAGAAGTAATTCTCTACATGTCCATCATGGTAATTATAATAAACTTGAATACCTCGGAAAACTGACAAGAAACAACTTGTTAGAAATAATGTATTCTTTATCAGCAATGACAAAAAATAAAACCCAGGATGTGTCCTTGGAGTATAGCTGAACTGAGCACTGCAAGAGCTACTTAAACCAATAAACAACTGCCTTTATGGGAGATTTTTGTCATAATGAGCTCTAATATCCACAGAGCCTCAAATATGACTGGTGAAGATGTTAGCCACACTAACACTGTCTAAAACCAGAATTCATCAGCATCTTTTGTGGCTCCAAGAAGCTTTGATTTACTTTCAATCAGCCTCGATGGTAGAATGGACACCAGATTAGATTTGTCAGATTAATTTATATAATATGTATTAGGCTATTTTTTCATGATATGACATCTAAATCTGATGTAAACTTTGTGTCTTTTCTACTGAAATATAGCTGAAAATTGTTTTAAATCTATGAAGTAATACATTTTTTTTCATGAGATATGCAGCTTTTTAGGAGTTTGTAGAAGCCAAACAACATCACCATCTTTCCTGTTTTAGCTGAAGGCGTCACTACCAACTGGCAACCTGCGTAAACGTGTGCAAATTCAAGTTTCTCCAGCAGATGGCGACACAGTGTTATCAGAAAACACTGTCAGAATTGCGAGAGGCCTGATGTGGCTTCAGACACACCAATATGTTTGCACCTCATGTATGGAGATCTCAAACAATAATCTAAGCTCATTTCGCAGGATAATCCTCTTACAGCAGCATTACAGTGTCTTTACAGCTCAATGTAACCAACATGCAGACAAACCGCAGCAGTATAACGTTCAGATTTTCACAGCGAGCCTTCAATGAGGCACCAATCAGAACAATGAAAGAAAGAAACCATTCTCTAATCGTCCAGTTAACTGAAATGAAAGGCACGCTCTCATCAAAGTCAGGTAATTGGTTCCTGCAGGGCACCGGGGGAGAGCTCTCGTGAGCCTTCATGGGAAAATGGCTGCCTCAATGACAGACCAAAGACGCTGAGTCAAGAGTTTATAGAAAAGGCTGCTGCAGAAATGCTGAGTTCTCCTCTCCGAGCGTGTACTGTACTTGTTTCTGTAGTGGATAAGAGGCCTTTTGTCTGTCTGATTCTCTTTAGCTGCTCAGTGATAACAGGTCTGTGGACAGTCGGTGTAATAAAATGACAAATGTAGGATATATGCAGAGTCAAGAATAAAGAGGCGTACAGGATGACAGTTTTCCTGGAAAATGTGATTAGCCTCCTATGAACGGCCAATTTATTGAAAAAATTGTTATAAATTCTGATTTTATTTTTGCCGTTTGTGTCACCAACTGAGGGACCTTCATCCTCAAAACACCTTTTGAGTCTATAGTTCAATATTTCATGCTCTTTATGTCCAACAGACGCTGCAAAAATCATTCAAACCACCAGACAGATGGACGGCCTGACCTACTGACTGACTGGCTGTTTCAACTGGATGGATGGGTGAAGCTGATGGTGGGGGGATGAGGAGCAGGACACTGGATGGGTGGGTTGGTGTGTGGATGGGGGAGGGTTAGGGAAGGTCGGTGAGGTCAAGGCAGGCAGGGTCCACCCCTCGTCACCTATTGGCCAGACCCAGAACTGGTCCTGAGCAGCTTTGAAGCCCTGAAGTGGACAGAATTCCACCATGGCCATGTGGATTGTAGCATGTCATTTGTAAGAAATTTTTGGCGAGATGGTCCTAAAAATGGAGAGGTTGGCCCACGCTTGGAATGCAGGGTTTTGTATTTGCAAGCCGCTCGTAGGCTCCTCTCCTATTGATCCTGAAATTACAGACAGGCAGGTGAAAGGGCGGCCTCAATTAACCAACAACTGCTGCAGAAGTCAGTGTTGGTTTTAGGTTGGAGGGACTGAAACACCCTCTTCTTTTTCTTTTGATTTGCAGGTGGATGGCATGAATTAGGAGCATATTTTTCTGGTACAAAATAACTGAAACTGCATTTGAAATTGGCAACAGGAGCATTCATCTTAAGTGCAGTTGCTTTTTTTCCTTTAAACGTTTAAACTTTACCGGTGAATCAGCTGTTTGAAACTCAGCCAAACATGGATCAAACACCAAAAGACCTTTATTTTAAAATCTAGTGGAGATCACAAATGCACCAAAATTGTTCATGTAATACCTGAAATGTGTATGAAAGCATGCGAATATTTCAATATAGAAAACACTCTCAACAAAGAGTAAAGAAAGCCAATACAGATTCTGTCAGACAGAGTGGAGTAAGAGCATTTTTTTACAACCTTAAAGACACATAAAGTCAAAAAAGTGTATGTTTAAAGGGTTGAATGCACTTCCAGGACGCCGTACCTGCACAACACATTAAACACAAACAGTGATTTTAGCTCTTATCACAGCAGCAGACATGTCTTCTCAGTCTAAATGGTGAATATATAACCAGGAAAAGCTTATAATACATTTCAGAGTCAGCAGCAGATGAAGTCAGGCAGTGCAGGTAATTTAAAAAAAAGTGCTGGTATTTATTGGCTCCTGCTCATGTTAATGGCAGAGAGGTTCCTTCTTCTCCTTCTTCTTCTTCTTCTTCTTCTTCTCTCGTCCAACCAGGCATTCCAGGCTTGTTTAAAAAGTCCTGCCTGCCTGCCTGCCTGCTTGCCTGGGCGCGGGTGGATTCCCCTCTGGCCCTTTGCCCTTTGACCTAAAGTGCATTCCGTATGTAAAGTGAGGAATTCCTCTGAAGTTCAGTTAATGGGGGTGAGTTTTTTTTTTTTTTTTTTCATCCTTTGGACTCTGAACTCGCCCGGTGGAAGTGGAAAAACAAGCTCGATGTACACTTATCGGGGCTGGCCGTGAGTTATGGATGAGGTTTTGTTGTTTATCGGTGGCAGTTAAGAATCGATGTCTCCCACCAGCAGCAGCTTTGGGGCTTCAATAAACTTCTGTAATAATCCTCTGGGATCATGACTAATTGATTTAATGGAGGATATTGTGGAGTGGAAGTGAGGAAGTGGAGTTCCTTTAGTTCTTCTGTTGACTGCTGTCCTTACAACTCTGTTGGTGGAGGGATATGATGATTACAATGTTAATGCATTCATCACTCTTACATATAAAGTCAAATAATTTTGGAGAGAGCGTAGACAGTGTTATATTGTGTCCAGATTTTAGAGCTCCTGTGGGCAAATTTGTGATTAGTGATATTTGGGCTCTGTAAATAAAATTACAGATTTTTTTTTTTTCTCTTTTGCTGTTTTAAAAATAGCAGAAACAGAAACACAGAGTTATTTTGTAATCCACTTTTTAAAGGCGCATGGAAGACACATGATTAAAAATATAATTTGCATCAACTTGTTTTGATTTTAAACTTTGTGTTTAGTTGACATTTGCTTTACTTCCTCGTCTAACACAGACCTCACCGCTGCAGTATAATAATTACAATAAAAATAATAATAATAATAACTGTAAATTCAACTACTTTTCTTTCCTTAAAATATTTATTTCTGTTCTATAATATGTAAAAAAACAAAGTGTTCCGGAAACTGTTCAGAAAAAACATTTCTATTACACCAAATAAAGAAATATTTCATGTTTTACATGTTATTTGGACTTTGCATTAACAAATATATATTCTTTTAGTTTGCCAAAAAGTCATTCTAGACAAAGACATTTAAAATATATTAGTTATGAGAGTTTTAACTCCCTATTCGACCTCTACTACTCTAATATCCAAGTAGACTTATTTAAAATTTTGAAGGTGTTGTGCAGCGTATACAGTTCTGCCAACACCATTCACAGATATAGAGCACGTGAAAATCATTTATATTTTTATAGATGATTTAAATCTGGTGTCTTTAGATGTTTCTGTAAAGTTCAAAAATCTCATATTGTTTGGAAAAGTTAGAAGCTGATGAAACAATCCTACTAATATTTGGCTTTGAGTTGTTAAACATAGGCTGAGGTCTCCGGGGTTAAAGGTAAAGAAGGAAAGAAATGTGTTGTTTAGTCACTTATTGTTTTACACATGGAGCTCTATGAACTTCTGAGGCTTTCTCATTAAATTTCCCAGGTCCAGATCATGGAGGAAGGGCAGCAAAGCCGAGCTCCTGAGTGAAGAACTGTATCTGAAGGTGGATCCATAGGTCGAGGTTCCTCTGCTGTTGTGCTTTAGGAGCCCTGTGTACTGTTGGAGACGCTGTAAAAGGCTGTGCCACCCACACAGCTGGAATGTCATGCATGCAGTCCATAGAGTCTGTTTCAAGAGGGAGGCAGAGGGGGGAGGAGGAGGTGGTGGAGGAGGAGGAGGAGGAGGAGGAGGAGGAGGTGGTGGAAGAGAGGAGGGGAGCCCTCTTTGGAAGAGACAGGGTGCACAGGGCCTCGGTGCTCGAGGTGGGGTCTTACTACTGCTACAACATGAAAAAGATGAAGCAGAAAACTCACTTCCCCTCCTCCCCTCCTCCTCCTCCTCCTCCTCCTCCTCCTCCTCCTCCTCCCCCTCCCAAAAAAACTTCTCCATTAACCTTTTTTTTTCTTCTTCTTTTGGTGGGAAATTATCAATGACGATCCATCACGGCTGTTTGGTCTTTGGCCCGATGAGAGGAGAGGGGAAATGTGGAGAGAGAGAGAGAGAGAGAGAGACGTGAGATGGAGGGATGGGGGTTGGGAGAGGTTAAAGGGCAGAGGAAGAAAGGAGGTACATTTTCGGAGGATGGGAGGTTGGAAAAAAACAGAGGGAACAATAACTCCCATGTTTAAAAGGCTTTTCTCAGCCCCCATGACACCTCACACAGGCAGCAGTTTAAAGTCAGGGAGTGGTGGTTTGTGGCACTTTCCCCTCAGGCTCGTTTGAAGGAGAAACATTTTCCAAAACATGAAACTACATTTTTTTTTCTTTCTTCTTGTCTCTGTTTCTCTCTCATCTGCTCCCAACCTTCTGTAGTTTCCTGCAGATTAAACCTGATTAAACACGTCTGAGCTGCTGAAATACAAAAAAATAAAATAAAAAAACTATTTAAAAATGCAACCGAGAAGGAAAACATCTTAGAAATCAACTAAAAAATAATTATTTAATTTCTTCACATGTGATTTTAACTCTTTAAATAATACACCAAATAAAATGATCTGATGTTTTTGGATTACATTAGTTCTTTATGTTACAGGAACACATGGATATAAAGTACACTAAAATCACCATCTGATACTTAAAGTGCTGAAATACTTCATATATGAATTACTGTTCAGATTGTCGGCCTGTTTTCAGCTCAGTAAATACATTTACTTCCTTTACTTATTTGTCAGTAACTTTAATTATTAATTGTTTGATTTTAAAATGTTGCAGTTGTGCTGCTTGTTTAAATTTTGGAAACTTGATAAAAAAAATAAACCAAATGTGGCGTTTAAATCAGGAAACACACGCTTGAAATAATCATATTAAATAATTTTAGTGTCTTTCAGTGAGCAGACAATTAATCAGTATAATTTTCAATGTTTTGTTATCAATTAATTTCTAGTTATTTAGTGGCAGTGTGATTTTCCTTATTTAAAGAATGAAAGACATTAAATTTGAAGCTTTAACGCGTCCTTAAATTCATATAAAACACTTCATAAAAACAGAAATCAAAATTGATTTGAAGATATCTGTAAATCAGAAGAAGGAAAATGAGAATGAGCTTTTTTATCTCCTTTTATCGGGTGATGTTTGATTTGAAAACTTAAATATATAATTGATTCAACATTTTAATTACACAAATCTGGTGAAGAATCATCTGAGTGGGTTGATTTCACTTCACCAGAGTAGATAAACTAACGTCTGTGAATGAACTTTCATCCAGTTTATTCGATTTCAAAGCCACAAAAACATACAAACAACCAATCGTTTGAACAAATCGATTGTTCACATTACACATTAGTTATGTTGCCTGTGTGTACTTTTCCACAGTGCAATGATTTTAACAAACAAGTGTTGGTGAAGGGAAAAGCAACGAAAGCCACTAAACTTGTGTTAAATCATTCTGAATCACTTCTTTAACATTTTGAAGCTTCATGAGGACATTTGGAGATGAAGTTCTGGTGGATTAAAATTCATTTTTATTCTCAATTAAATCAGATTTTAAATCTATAAACCAAATATTAAATGAACACTGAATCATTTGATTTATCCAAATGATTTTTTACAGTCTTGTATGTCAGAAATTAATCTCATAAAGTGTAAAGAAGCTGCAGATTTTATTATTTCCACATAATCTGGATTCACTTATTTCCACCTGATTCTGCTTTTATCCTCTGAGAGAAGGAAAATAATGATCATTGGTGTCTTTGAGTGTTTATTCCTCATTAAATAACATCATAATTTAGGCACCAAAGCCTGAATTTATCAGCTTATGAGTGAGGAAATGTGCAGATGTATGAACAGTTTTAGCAGCAGTTATGAATGATCAGAAGCTGAAATGCCTCACAGCTCTTGTTCATGTTCAGAAGTACACTTCAAACTGTTTGACAGGACACTCTCAGTCACCGTGAGAGACAGAAGGGGCATCACTGCTCCCAAACCTTCACCGGATCCATCATGCCCCGCCTTACATCAAACATTTTTTTGCCGACTGGCTGCACAATCAGATCCCTTCTGAGTGGGGCTGGAGTCGGGTGGGTGTGAGGGGAGTAAAAAGTGGGCCCTCTCCCACTGGATAATGCCATTATTTCAGCTCCTCTGGCCAGGAATGCCAAATTTCACAGCCCGCTACTCCTCTCTGTGCGTCAATCAAAGCTTCGCAAGGGGCCGAGGCGCCCACTGGGTCCGCCTCCAGCCTCCGTGTGATCTGATCCAACCATTGATCCCTCAGAAACTGGATCATACATGCTCATTCTGCATGTTCTCACCCAAACTGGGAGCAACTTTTAAGAATTATTTCGGATTTCATGTATTTTATTTTAAGTTTTCTCAACAATTGGAGACACACAGATCAGAATTAAGAGCCAGATGTTTGTCTGTGGCCTTTATTATTTATATTAAAATCGATTGGGCTATTTTAAATCGGATCCACGCTGCCTGTGCGAGAAGATAAGCCGGGTTTAGTCCATATTTGAGCTAATGAACGGCATTACTGTCCCTCCAGAGGCCAATTTAAGGCTAATTATAATCCCCTTTGTGCGTGCACAATGGGCTTTTTGCGCCAAAATCTAAATAAAATAATTAGTGATCAAGTATCCAGATACAGTGAGGGGGGAAGACGATGAGAAATTTGTGAATGGGACACAGTTAATCAGGTATTCGTTGTACGGTGTGACGTTTCCCCGCGCTCAGCCAATCCCGTCCGCGCTGGAAATGTTGAACACGCCGAAACCAAACCAATGGCTCATCATATAGCAAAGACTAGCGCAAGAAGAAGCCAATCAGTGGGAGGCATGCAAACGAGGAATTTGCTCCGGCAGGCTCTGAATGTCAAGTAGTCAAAGATGGAGTCCGGATCTGCGAGGCCGTGTGCTTGTGCATGGAAGACTTGCGATTTTTTCTCACTCTTCAAGCGCCGCACATTTCATCTCGATTCGCTTCCAGCGCGTTAGGAACGACGGCGTGAATCCTCAAAGCTGCTGGACCGTGAGGTGTGGTTTGTGGAGAGGGTTGCTTTTCTTTGTTTTATGGACAACTTTTTTTCCCCTTCTCTCCCTCACCCTCTCTCTCTCTCCCTCCCTCTCTCTCTCTCTCTCTCTCCCTTTGCCTATAACGGATTGTCCCTCCCTTGGCTTGATACTATTCATGATTTTTGGAGGAGGAGGAGGTGGTGGTGGTGGTGGTGGTTGTGCAGAGAGAGAGAGAGAGAGAGAGGAGGTGGTGGTGAAGGAGGAGGTGGTGGTGGTGGTGGTTGTGGTGGAGGAGGGGGAGGTTTGTCCGCTGTGAGTTGTAGCCGATTTTTTTTTTTTTTTCCTTCTTTGCGTAAAATGTCAGGAGCGCAGCGCAAAGCGCAAACTTGGAAGTTGCAAAGGTCGACGCGAAGATTGAGTGTTTATTTATGCGACTTAAAGGAGGAGAGAGAGAGAGAGAGAGAGAGAGAAAAAAAAAACAAGCCATAAGAGTTGAGTCAATCTCGTTGCTCTGCGCATCTGGAAGCTCGCTTCAAAAAACTTGATCAGGACACGATTTAACGCCTTGTGGGCAGATAAACGCGTCCTGCACCTTATTGGGCTGTTATCGTAGTGTAATGGGTCTCTGAGGGGGGACATTTTCACGGTGCTGTATGTGTGTGTGTGTGCGTTTCTCTCTCTCTTTCTCTCTCTCTCTCTCTCTTTCTATGTGTGTGTGTGTGTGTGTGTGTGTGTGCAGCCTATAGGCTGTTGTGCAATCTAACAAGTCGTCAGTATTGTACTGTGGGCTTGTGAGCTGGCAGGAATGGCTTGCAGAGCAGATCCAGGCGATTTAGGCCCCTCACACAGATGTATGGCGGAGAAAACGTAAAGCTTTGAAGAACAGGTAAAGAAAAGAAGAAAAAAAAAAACACCTTGATGTGTGTTTTTCCAGGAATAATCAGATATGAGGAAGCTCCACGGTGTTCGAGAGATTTCCAGCCTTTGATGCTTTCATGGTATAGATTGTGTATGTTGTGTAACAAGGCGTTGGACTGTGCAAACTTGCAGGAGCTGCTTCTGCTTTTATTGGAGGTGTTGTTGCAGTTTATTGTGAAGTCGTTTCACTGTAATGGAGCAAAGCAACTTTTTTTTTTAATTTATTATTATTTTTTTAAAGTAAAGTTTCTTTCGAGGAATTGCTAAATCGCAGCTTGCTCGTGTTTGTCCTCGGGGAGATTTGTGAATCTAAAAAAATATGATTTAAAATGTGTTTGATGGTTTCGTTGTGGAGGGTGGCAGTTTGTAGCTGAAGGGAGTGTGTACCCCCCCCCCCCCCCTCTCTCTCTCCCTCTCTTCCCTCCCTCCCTGTCTCCAACCTCCCATTTCTCCCCCAAAATTAGAATGCATGTCATTCACAGGAGAGAATAGTATGGGCCCACATGCTGGGAAATTCCCATTCACACAGGGTGAGAGTAACCAATGCTGTTTAATTTAGGAAGTTCATTTGGCTCCATTGTTGAAAAGTTATGTTGTTAAACTGTAATATCCTGACTTTTGTCTGCTACAGAGGCGTAATTTAGTGCTTTAAAAAAATCACTTCGATAGGTTGATTTTGTACAAATTTGAACAGTTTGCAAACTTTAAAATCCAGTTTGACTTTTTTTTTTACTTTTAGTATTTCTCTGATCTAACTATAGTTTTAAAAAATAAAAGCACAGCAGAGTTTATAATCCACTTATTAGTCTTTTTATTCTTTTCTTCTTCTTCTTTTTTTTTGGATAGTTGAGTCAGTATGTGCAGTGGAGTCTGATGGTGTCCATGTTGTTGTCCACTGCCCTTTTTCTGTTGCACTACTGGACATTGAGATGAGCAGTGCAATATTAAAAGGGCATTGGCTGATGAAACAGAGACCCACACCTCCCTTTACTGCCTTAACTCTTCACCTGCACATGGAGGATATCTTTTAAATGTGATTATGAGTGTGTTTGTACTTAAAAAAAAACTCCTTCTTTTGCTGTGCTTTATTTTGTAGGAGTAAAAAGATCTTGCTGAATTAGTCAAATAGCTGAACTTTAAATTTAATTTTTAGCCCACATTAAACAGCCATTAGCCTTTAAACACCAAATAAATCAGCTAAATTCAGATTTCAGCACATTTTTAACGTCTTTTTCTTCGCTTTATTTTTTTTAAACACCTAGCAGTCGATCCAGACAAACAGCATTGTTGCTTATTTAAATGTAATTGGAGTTTGGCAGTGAAGAATGGCTGTCCCCATGTCCACGTGCTGACACATGCTGAGGTCAGCTGCTTTGACAATGTTGCACTACTGTACCATCCATTCTAGCAGTGCAATAGTATTGTCATAGCATTTGGCCCCAAGCTCTCACTAAACTGGTGCTAAAGGGCTCGTTTCAAAAACGAGTTTGTGTAGAAGTGGAGCTGAAAACAGATAGCAGGTGGTGGCGCAGAGACCAAAAGCCTCCTAAACTGTTTACCCAAGTTCTGTATGTACAGAAGAGAGTTTACACACATTTGTAGGCTGACATAAGCCTCCATGACCTAAATGTAAAGTGTGTGTACATTCAAACCGATGTGCCTTTTTAGAAACGAGACATTTTAAAGGAAGAAAACAAATTACATGATGCCTTTTTTCAAAAACTATAATATTGATTTTCGACCATCTTGTGTGATGGTGCATCGATTAGAAGTCGCTTTTTAATTTACACCCATTCTCATGAAACTTGTGGCTAATTATGTAAAGTGAACTGTAAAAAAATAGTTTCAATAAAAGCAGAAATACTTCACAATTTCTGACATTTTAATAGCAGAAATCCTTCTATTCCCTCAACTGGATTTTCAAGTTTTCTAGATTTTACGTCAAATGAATTCTCTGTTTTAAATCCAGTGGAGTTAACTGAACTACTCCTGTGTTTTTCTTCACCTGTGTGTTGTTTTATCGTCACACCAAACACTGTGTCAGTGTGCTGATGGTAAAATAAGCAGATGAGAAAAAAGAGAGAGAAAGAGAGGGAGAGAGAGGAGGGGGTTGATGTGTGTTTTTGAGCATCCTCAGTGGTAGCAGCAGGTCGACGGGGGGAGGGGAGGTTTGGGAGGAATGTAGGGAGCAAGGCCCTCTCTCCCCCTCGCGTTTTGCCTTCTCTTCTCTTTCTTTTCTTTCGTCCTTTCTTCCTCCCTTTCTTTCCTCACTGTATTGAGATTAGGTGTCACTACTCCTGTGTGTGCCTCATGTTCGAAACCTTAAGTAAGAGAGTAAAGAGGTTTGTTTGTTTTGATGACTGTCAGCAGACCTCTCCGGGTGGAAATGTTTAACCACAGTCCAGTTGCTGCTACAAGCTGCAGCAAAAAAAAAAAAAAAAAAAAAGGACACAAGTAATTATTAAAAACAGAAAGGAAGCATAGTTTTGGGCACAGATTACTCCGCTGCAGTGCAATGTTTCAGGTGATTGTGGTGACTGTGTATTAAAGCCAGTTTGTTAAGACTTATCATGTGTGTGCAGCTTTTAAAAAAAAATAGTTTTGAATTTAAGAAGATGTAAAAGTGCACTTATGTGATTGCACAGTAAAAGGAAGGCAAAAGGAGACCTCAGTCACTCGACTGTGTGAAATTCTCCCTGAGTAAAGAACGTGACTTGTTTAGGCTTGCTTGCAATGCTTGCTGGGAAATCCTGGAATGTGTGGAATGGGGGACGGTGGTGCTTCTGCAGTTATCTGACTGCATAGAGCAGCAAGTATCCTGCAATGAAACCCAACATGTCAGCGGTGCCTTTTTTTTTTTTTTTTTTTTTTTTTTTCTGGAGCAGCTTTTCATGTGCAGATTAAACTACAGAGAATGCAACTTAATGACATAATGACATCTGCATTTCATTAAATACATAAAACACAACATACTCAAAGTGCTACGCATAAAACAACTGTGTGTGTTTTTCTCTCTCTCTTTTTCTAATGTGTGTTTTCTTACACTCCTAGTTAATGAAGCTTTCTTAAAACTCAGTGAAATCACTGCTGGAGAATTTCTAGTAAAGAAAAAGATGTTATTCAAACATGTGACATTAATGTGGAATAAACAGAGTTCAATTGTTTTTAATTATTTTGTGGTGTACTTTGTGGTTTATGAAAACTGCTGTTTCTTTGTCACCGTCTCTCTGAATAAAAATCATTAAATTCATGTTTTCAGTTGCTCCTCATTATTTTCTTGAAAAAACAAACTAAAAAAAAGCAGAAGTGTATGTTTAAAAGAAATCAAATGATTGGCTATAAGATGTAAAAATCTGATCTAGACTTAAAAGAGCCAATTTAACATTTTTGTTCATGTTTGACTTTTGTAATGAAGAATTAAAAACAGCGAACTAAACACTGAAAAAAACAACAATCCACCATAAATATGTTAGTTTATCTTATAACAGTGAAATATTAAAATCTCAGGCCTGATAATGGTGGAGAAAAAATATCATCACAGTGTGAATAAGTTTGGAGTTTTGATTCAGTAACAAACTGATGTCACGCTGTAATCTTTTTTTTAAACTTCATAACCAACTCATAATACGTTTATTAAATCATAACGTGCAGCCAAGTTTTGTTCAAACACAGAACTGTACATTAAGTTTTAGAGGAAGTTAAAAGATTCCCAAAGACACCAAATATATGAATTAAATTTAGGAAAAATGTATAATAAATATGCCACTTGAACATTTTAGTTTGATTTAATAGCACAGCTAAAAAAAGACGTCTTAGGTTTGATCAGTGTAGATAAGGAGATACAGGAAATTATTTTTTATAAATGTAAATAAACTTAAAATGAAATTTAAGTGGAGAATCACAAGTTGAAATGTTAAATGTTTGATGTCTTTTGTGGAAAATCAGATGGAAATAATCAGCCACAACATACAAAAAAAACTGTACAATCTCTAGAACACATACTTTCATTTGGGTTCATATTTAGACTTATGATCACCATAATGTCCTTTACAAAAACAAACAGCCTCCTCTTCCTCCTCCATGTTAATGTCTTTATTAAAGCTGTGATTGAGCACTTCATTATTTTTGGGTAAACAGACATTTGGCAGAGTGACATTTGGGTGAAACTCGAAACAACAGCACAGAGAAACTGATACTTTTCACACCTCTGCAGTGCAGGTACGTTGTATGTGCGTGTGAGAGAAGATAGCTCCTGTATCATAGGGCGGTACATTGTCTCAAACAGAGGAAGAAGAGCGACTGTAAGCGTGTGACCAAAAGTCCATTTCAGCTGTCTGTTGGCTCAGTCGGAGGGAAAGACAAAGAGAAAAATGATAGTGTGTTCTCCTCAGTAAGGGTTAAAGATTTTTGAGGCACCATTTACTTCAATCTGAACCAGAAGCGAGACTCATTTGTAGATTTACTAGCAGGGCTGTGATATAATTTATGTAATTTCCTTCAGTTCCTCACAACAATTTAGTTTCTTTTTTAGTTTCTTCTGCACAAATTTCATGAATCTCCACAGATGGCTAGCTGTTAGTCTGCGGTCAGTCTGCTGCACAGAGGCAGCTTAAAGTGTGCAGAATCAAAGATGTGTGTATATTCTACATACAATGGCCACTAAATGATCAAATGAAAGTTTTAAATAAAGAATGAAGGATGTGGACTTTAAGGTTCCATAAAAACATAATGGGGAAGTGATTAAAAAAACAGATTGCATGGAGACATGAAAGCTGAGTATTTGAGCAGGTGAGAAAATAAAACTGAATCAAATGAAAAGAAGGAAAACAAACAACAACAATAAATCCAGGTGACAGGCGGACAATGACAAGGGAAATCCAAATAAACTGAAATAGCCCTGATACAGGAAATGAAATCATCTAGGAAATGTGTGTGTGTGTGTGTGTGTGTGTGTGTGTGTGTGTGTGTGTTTGCAAGGGGGAGGTGCATATAAATGCAGTGGGTGTATCCTAATTTGGATTCGCTTGTAATGTTTAATTCGAAAGAGATCAAAACCATGCAGAAGCGAGCAAGAATCCAACTCCACTGACAGAAATGAATAAAGGTAGACTACAAATAGATTCTCATAAGAATCGTGTTAATGTGTGTTTTGATTTTTTTAATAATCTACACTGGAAAAGTGTTTTTTTTTTAATGCAGGTGTATGTAGAATTTCAGTAAACGAAAGTTTAATTCAGCACTGGATCTTTTAAACATTTGGGTTTTTTAAATATTTTCCCTCCGATGAGTTTAAGCTGCTTTCCTGAAGCTCGATCATAGTGACTATATCAATATCAAAAGGTGAGGCTGATACCATATGACGACCACAATGAAATGAAATGAAACGTGGGGCAGATGCTCCTCTGTACAGGAGCACAGCAGGAAAACTGTGATACGCTCGCACACTTCAACCCCGCAAGAACACTCATACCATTTCCTGTGAGAGAGAGCAAAACAAACAAACAAAAAAAAAAAACACTCATACATAATCACATGTGAGCACTGATATCACACAGTAAAGAACAGCATGTGTGCATGTGTGTGTGTGTGTGTGTGTGAGTGTGAGTGTGAGTGTGTGAGAGAGACAACAAATTCCTCTGAGCTCTCGCTTGATAAAGGTTCAGCTCTCGTGGGAGAAGGACTGTCAGAGCCAACAAGAGGGAGACTGAGTCTACCACCAGTGCTCAAATATAACAAAGTACTCAGTTACTGTATTCGTTATTTTCAACTTTGCAGATTCAAATTGTTAATAGAAAATATAACAAACCAATAAATTACAATACATTGTTACAAATAAAGTTATCAGGCAGTTTGTAATATTAGTGATGCTCACACATTAATCACTAATTATAATCCAGTGATATAATGTTTATTCTTGTGAAATGAGTGCTTTAACTTCAAGTGCTTTAAATGTACTCTGTCGCTGATGCTTATGCACTTTTACTTAGGTAAGATTTGATTTTTTTACTCGAGTAAAAGATGTAAATAGTTATTCCACACCTCAGTACTACACAGGTGTGTGTTTGCACGAGCGCATGTTATGGTTCATGTGTTAAATAGCAGTACAAATATCACATTTTGATTATTTGAATGCTTTTGTCGATAAGTGGTGACACTGGTATTGACATTAATTGTCACTGTGAAATGTTTTATGAGGGGCGCATCAGTTTAAGCTGCCAGTAGATGAGCAGCTGTATTTTCTGATGAGGTTTTATGACATATTTTATTGTTAAGACATGATTTATGGTATCAGAAACATACAGACAGGTCATAGTTTTGTCATATTAAACAGTCTGAACTTGTTTGCAGTGAATAAAAAATCATCTTGACTCATTTAGACATTCAGCGCACACACAGATCGATCTGCAGGTCTGCTGCAGAGGTGATTCACTGCCATCCAGTGGACAACACATGCAGTACAAAAGGAAAACCATAAAGGGTTAAACCATTACCTAACTTCTGCTTCTGGTAACTTCTAGTATCTTAAGTTCTGTTTTTTTTTTTTGCCCAAGTTTGACATCATGTATCCCAGCGATATCTGCCTCCACCTTACATCACTGCAGCACTGAAATATGACATTTGAAAACTGAACAGAGCTTTCCAGGAACAATTTCCTGCTTACTCTGAATAATCCACAGACTTCACTGTGAACGCCTCAAAAGCTACTAACAATGTACAATGTTTGTGTTCACTCGTCTTTTAATATTAACTGAGATCCTTGGATGCACACACACACACACACACATAAGCACGATGATAACAAAAACAAATCATACGAATGATTTAACAGAAGTTGCACAAACAACAAGTAAATAAATCCTTAAAAACCATTACACAAACCTGAGAACAACAGTGCATATACATTACTACATGTAACGGCACATTAAGACACATTTGCACTCATATATACAGTAACCCTGAGTCTGTTGTGCTATGAATCCTGAAATCTCACAGTGCTTCATTTCTGCATTTATTGAGAAAACTTTACATGGCATAGCTATTCACATCCACTAGGTGGAGCAATAAGTTATTGTTTTTCTGTAGAGGAGGCACGTCATGGCTGCATTAAAGCTTTTATACAAGCATGGGAGCAAACAGTCACCTTCATCAACTGAGAGTTGTCCGTATTGTACATGAGAAGATTCTCCTTCTGCTGAAACATCTCAGTCAGCACTGCAAGAGGGAGAGATGTTAATAAACTACCAACAGAATTCAGTAAAGATTATGTACAGATTATGTAACATCATGATGATAATGACCTTAGTTTCTCTTCATCCTGACCACATTGTTGGTGACAGTGAGATCCGACGAAGCCAGATCAGCTGTGTTTTCAGACACCGCCTCATGGGGCATCTGAAAGAGTCCATGAGTGAGAGTGAGATGAAGAATTAAAAGATTCATGTTCAGTGCAGGTGTAAGAGTGAGGGTGAGCACTGACCAAGACTGGGGGAGCCATGAATAGGTAATTGAAGGGGTAGTGCAGCAGGTTGATGCAGGTGGACGAGTATAGGTCTGCATAACGCATCAGCTGGCTTGCAAACAACGTCTGCCTGGAGCCGCTGCGCAGAAGGCTGCCCATCTGGCCATAGGACATATCCATCCTGTAGGTCAGCACCTGCAAACACAAACAACAGCCACATCAGCAACCTGGAAAGAGTGTAATAAAAGACGAAACACAACAGCTTAGCTTAGCAGACATCTTGTTTTTGGTTTCAGTTGCAGTCATGCCTCCTCAAAGGTCTTTTATTAGTATTCTGGTCTTGAAATGAAAACCAGAGAATCACACTGTGCATCGCTTGAACTCACTTCATAATACATACAAAGACAAGATTCATCGCCCAACCAAGAGCTTCCATGGACGCAACAAATGTCCAACTATTTCATGTGTTAATCGTCTTATTTATTGGCACAAACAAAGTTCTCATTGCAACGATCTCTGTGTTAAACTCTTCAGAGAATCTAAATGTTTCCAGCAACAAGAAAGAAACTAACAGATGTGCTGCATCCATTTCTTAAACCCCGTCTGTGTGTGACTATCTGTTGATGATGATTTGATAAGTGGAGCTCACCTTAATTCTCATCTGAATGCTGCTGATGTCGGGACACTCTTGACTGCCGCTGTCCAGATGCCTTCAGATGACAAACACAGAAAACAGTTAAAAGCTACTTTAAGCACTTTGTGTAACTGCATCAAAGTCAAAAGTAAAATGTCGATGTCATGGCAACAATTTTATAATGTATTAAATGTTTGATAAATGTTGCAGTCGGGAGCTGCAAAACATCAACAAAGTTCAACTTATTTGTTAATCATAAATACACGATAAAACTTGATGGTTTGTTTGTTTTCCTTTACAATTTGCATTTTTTTCATACATTTACACATCATGAATTTCTAGAAGTATTTTAATGTATTTATCAGTACAAACTCACTTATAGAGCTCAGCTAAGAAGATGTCGAGACGTTTCAGCTCCTCAAACAGATCTGCAAAATCCAAGAAGTTCATCAATACTTTCAAAAACCTCAAAAAAGATCACAATAATAATACAACAAATAACCAATGTCATTTATTTGTTCTTACTTTTCTTCTCCTCCCACACTTGCAGCTCCTTGGTGAGCTCCGGTACGACCAGAAAAGTCTTCCAGCCCTGACGTTTCTTAGATTTGAGGATGTCGCCAAAGATGTGGTCGCCGACGTAGAGGATGTTCTTACCTTTGACACCGAGCAGATCACAGACGATGTCCGAAGATCCTGCAAAAATATATTCATTTAAAATATTACATAAGCTAACATGGAAGAAGGTTCAAATTGTAACATTGTGTAAATGCATCCACGTCATCTGCACATATAAAAACACATGGAAGCAAAGACTGCTGTAATAATTATAGTTTTATAAGTGAAGGATAACTGAACACTTAATATTGTACTAATAAGATCCTCAGACACTCAAATTTTATATTTGAATTTGTGAAAGCAAATTTCTTTTAAATTTTATAATAAATAATAATAAATGTAATATATGTAGCCCCTTCTAAATTAATATTACAAACTGCTTTACAAATGAAAAAATAAAAGTGCAGTGAATACAGAATAGAATACCCAGAAGAATTATGTAAAATAAAACACATAAAACATAATGAATAAAAGTTTCTCATATTAATAAACTGCAGTTTTTTTACCTTCTGGAAATTAAAGTAGTAGTAAAAACATTTTAATTATATGAATCTATTACTGTTAAAATTTAAATTATTATTGCCTTTCTTTGCTTCCATACATTAACATTTATTTATATATTCTTGTGAGCATTTGTTTTGCAGTCTAATTATATTTCCTTAACCCCAATCCTAATTTACAGCCTCAAATCTGACGACTAAACCTTCATAATATGAGTCAAATCACAGTTCATCCACATCCTACTGACTTTATGTTTGAAAAATAACATACCCAGTGGTTAAAATAGGCCAAAACTGGACACAATAATCATCTAGTTGTGTAAATATTCTCCTTTCACCCACATTTCTGCAGTCTAAACACTCCAAACAACAGAAAGACAAGTCATTTTCCACCATCTTTTTTTTGCCTATATCAAAGTAAAAGTAATGAGAAATCCATCTGTTCTTATTTATTAATTTGGTAAATATTATGTGACAATTTCCTAAAAACATAAACAATTGATAAGTAAGCGCTGATAATTGATTCTCACCTCCAGAGTAAACAGTTCCATGTTGGAGGTCGCCTGTGTACGTCCCGATCCGGAGCTTTCCTGTGTCCTGTTTCCAAAATAAAACGCATTATTGAGACCTGCTGCAGCTCAACACTAACGTAAATATAAGTGAGTAAATCTGCAGCATGAGAGACTTTTCATACCGTGTCCACTTGTCTGAGCACAGTCCCCTCTGCAAAGAACAGCGGCTTTCTGGTGTCAACGACGACCAGGTCAAAGAAGGAGCGCCAGGCCTTTTTAGGACTTCCAGTCTTGAATGAAGAGTAAAGTTAAATTCACACGATTCATTTGGACATTTTCTAAATACTGAAAGCAGAGGTGAAACTGTCATACCTTAGCATTACTTTCAAGTAGGTATTTCATGATGGCCTTGATGAAGAAAGAGAAAAAACAAAAGTCATTTTGAAGGTCTCGTATGTTTTATGTTTTATTCACATTACACTATATGTTTAAGAGCTCACCTCTGTGTAGTTGTAATCACTGTTGGTGGCGAGGAAGACCTTGGCCACTCCTTTTATCCGGGTCAAGAGTACAGGGAGATTTGGCTGTAAAGAACACATTCATTTAAAAAACTTTGTCAAAGAACTACAAGATAATTTGGTGCATAATCTTGTCAGTTTACTCACATCTTTCTCAACATATTTGTCCAAATTCTTGATGGTTCGATCTTTCAGTAATCCCTATACAGCACACAGATACCAGTTACTACACAATAGAGACAAAGTGTTATTTCCAGTGACAAATAAAAGGATCTTTTAATCTGTTAATTCACCATATCATGAATGAAGTCCATTGCATCTCGGACATCCTGGAACATGCTTCTGTAGGACATGAACAAGTCGCCGTGCTGGTAACCTTTCAGGAGGCTGGAAGAAGTTTAACAGGAGAGAGAGAGAGAGAGAGAGAGAGTGGTGAAGTTTGTTATATTTGTATGTTTGTAATTTATAAGAGTTTAAAGCTGAGAGGTTAAAAAAAGGAACAATCAAACAGGGGCGTCCACTCACTTTGTGTATCTGGAGCATCTGGTGAAGAAGTCCACAAGGCAGGTGTAGAGATACGTCTCTGCAGGTGCATGAAAACACAGGTCAGCTAACGCTTTTAGGCTGCTTGTGTAATCTTGTCTTTTCTTAGTCTTAATTTAGACAAAAAAAGAGTCGGAGGTAACATAAATAACTCCAAGGGTGAGTTTTATACCTGAGAGATTGAAGAGAGTGTTCAGTATGTAGAAACGGTCGGTGTCATCTCTTTGAATGAACTTGTTGGGGTAGTATTTGTCAATTTCATCCCTGTGGAGCACAAACATGACGCAGGTCAATATTACACACGTACAAACACAAACTAACTGGCTGAAAAGCTGGAAACAAATGTGCAGCTGTGGTTTGTAACCAGTAAAACCACATTGTGTCAGCTCATCTCAGCTGCCTGTCATGCTGCAGTCATTATTCGCTGTTTGTGTTTGTATTGTCATCAAATAACTAAAAGACAAAATACAGAAAATGTCCCCTTTTACTGATGAAATCAACTTTCTTAAGTTGTTGTTAAGGACCAGTGTGTAGGATTTAATGGCTTCTGACGGTGTAGCTGCAGATTGCAACCCCCTCCACTCGCCCTCCTGTTCTAAGCGTGGAAGCCACGGACACTGTGAAAGGCCCTATCAGGAGCCATGTTTGTGGTTTGTTTGTTCTGGGCTGCTGTAGATATAAAATATTCATTCCAAGGTAACAAAAATGTAATGATTCATAATTTCAGATTATTATACACTAATGAAAACACAGTTATGCATATTATATATCAATTTCTGCCATATTCTGTAAATAGAGCCCCCGAAATCTTAAACACTGCAAACTATTACCAATAAAATGAGGGTACAAAAGTAAAAGTTCATTGTTATAGTATTATTGCCTCAAGATTTTGACTTTACCCTTCGATGAAGACGAAGCCGTGACTGCAGGTTAAAATATTCCCGTTTGAATCCACCTTCAGGAGGTTCCCGTATGTGGTGTCTATCACTAAACCACTGAAGGAGGAGAAAAGAAAGGAGGTGTGAACACGGTGACATGACAAAAATAAAGGAGGAAACAACGTTTATTTCAGGCATGAAACTGTTTGATTGTAATTATTGACTCATGTATGAAATGCTAGAAATAGGGAACAATTAAAATGTTTGTCAGCTACTTAAAAATGATCCAATTATCTAAATAGTTTCTTTTTAGATTATTATTTTTCTGTTGATCGACCAATCGATTAATTGACCAGATATTTCAGCTCTAGTTCATTTTCAACTTATTTTATACAAATCTGTGCTTTTATGATCACATATTTCAAAATAAATTCTGAACCAATTTATTTGCTTTTTCCTCCTTTTTTAAGTTTGATTCAGTTTGTTTATAAATTATTTATCATTTAATTTAAGTATAAATTTGTTTATGGACCCCCCATAAAAACAAAATGATTCTTTTTGAGGGGTTTATACTTAAATTTTGAACCACAATCAGTAGTTTTCTTTGGCAAAGTCATTTGGTTGTCTTCATTGATACAGTATAATAACTTATATCACGTTATCTTTCTCAAATTGTGTTTTTTCAGCAAGAGACAAAGAAAAGAAAATGTATTTGTTTGAATTTCATCTTTTGTTTCTGGAGCACATTTTTTGTGTTACTCGGGTTGATTTCACACTAACCGTGTGGGGAAGCTGGGGTCATACATGTAGCGTAGAATCTCATGAGGGTATCCAACAGACACCATTCTGTCTCTTATCAGCTCAAAGCCGAGGCTCTCGTAATCAGGAGACTTATACACTGAAAAAAACACAGCAAAAAAAAAAAAAAAAACATATGTGTAAAAAAAAAAAGTTTAATCTGGTGTACCCAGTTCAAGATAAGCTAGAATGTACAAATTCAATCCAACAGTGATCAGATTTAAAACTTCCACGTGGTGACCCATTTTACACACACACACACAATCTTTCTGCTTGTGTTTACATACTCGCCATCGTGTAGTCCATGTCAAAGCCGTAGCATTTGATGTTTTCCAGCGTCAGACTTCTGTTGACAAAGACCCTGTGATCAAACACAACAACAACACAGCTGAAGCCAGCAGACACATGACCAGGACAAGATGTTTGAGCACAAGACCTCAGAAATGTTATGCATTGACTGAATTACACAATGTGTGTCTGTGATGTGAGTACTTTTAAGGTCAGGTAAGATGCTGTGTGTGTTATTTGACCTCAGTTACCTTGTTGTAGTTTTGGCTCTTGGCCCCTACAGCAGAGGTGGAGTTGGGTGGAGGGTAGAAACCTTATCACATCTCCTTTAACCATCTCCACCACTGTTTATCAGCAGAGTATATTTAAAAAACAAACAGGGATCCATGATGTATTTTTAACAGACTGCTGTGTTTGTTCACCAGTTTCCTGTGTCACTTGCTACTAGATGCCCCTCTTTATCAGTGACACCCTGATAGAGTAAGAGAGGCCTCTCTGCTGCACCTCCAGCATGGACGGACGAGACTCAACCCTCCGTGACAGTTCATAGGCAACTTGTAGGGTTGCTGTAAATAATTTACCTGCAAGCTCTTGTTGTTTTGTGAGTGCACCTGAGATCAATCCAGCAAATAGAAGCTGATGAGTGTGCTGGAGGAGGAAAGGGGCAGCTAGTGTAGTCAGTATCTGCTGATTAAAGTATTTAGTGATAGCCAACCTTCACAGGATAGAGGCAGGTGAGGGAAGACCAGTTGGCATTAAAGACAAATATTCTAAATTGCATTATCCTGATGAATAAACCATTTAACATGATGACTCAATGTAGAAATACATACAGATTCTGATATGTAAGCACCAAGCTGAAAGGATATTTAAAGCACCAGTGGACTCACTTTTGTTCCAAGGCTCTCTTCATCCTTTCCCGACCCGCATCCACATCCGAGCTGCTGCGATCTGTGTCCATCGCGTCCATTGTTGCAGCTGCAAACTTTCAATAAAGACGTTCAACTACATGCAACTGCTCCGCTGCTCTGTTACTCAGCACTTTTTTGGCATTTAAAAGACAAAGTACCCAAAAGTTGTAGGCGTGTGTAGAGTGTCTCTTCCGTACGTAGGCTGAGTCCCCTCCCTGCGACTTTTGGCTCGTTTGTGATGTAAACAGCTGCGGGACACGCGCATCCAGCCTGTCTTCTTTTGCATTTGTCAAACACCTCGTCCTGCAAGACCTTCAGTCTTCAACGCGTAGATTGTCTTATCAGCGGCGCACACATGTACCAGGGCTGCACGCCATGCGTAATTGGTAGGAGTTTCCCGATGATGTCAGTAAGTCCCGCGGTGACCCGAAATGTTCAAAGTGTGTCGATTCGGAGCCAAACATTTCAGATAGATTTGAGTTACAGCAAAAAAAAATCTGTCAACAACATGTACTATCAAAACCTACAGTACGAACCGCAGAGTAGAAACACGTGAAGAAGACACTGAAAGCACACAGGTTTTCCAACTGCAACAGAATATTTTGTGTCATGTACTGTAAGCTTTTGTGGTCTGGGACTTCATATATTTAAATTTAAACATATTTGCATGATGCAACAAAGGTAATTAACTATCTAAGCTATATACAGTATTACACAGGTAGAAATACACCTTGTTATAGTTGGTTTTACTACACTGTTGTCCATAAAGGTGGAATAATTTTGTCACATCAGGTTAATTGTGGTTTAATTTTCACTGTGATATGTTTGGAAGAGATTGATCAATAAAGTTTTGACTTTATCCATCAACAGTAAATCACATTGTCACAATCATTTTATGAGAAGAGGTAAAAATATTTGATCCCAACTTTATGGACAACAGTGTATTTTATGAATGAATGACTCATGAGGTACATCAGATGATGGTGCTGCTTGTTTGTCTCTCTGCTGTCTGTGTGTGCTGTCCACAGCATTGCGGCAGTCAGTTATTAATTAGGTCTTGCCTGTGTCACAGACCTGTGTTGCTGTTTTGAGACTCAGTTTGTAGAGTTTCGTCAACATGTGAGGACACGTCAGGTTTCATTCTGTGGCACTTCTGGCAGCAGCACAGCATCTCATACCTCACCCCCGGCACTGTGAGTTAGTATGTTTATGGGAACACCCTGAAACTTGAATGAATATAGCCTGATTGCTCCTTAATGCTGAAATCTTGTATTATAACATTAGTATATGTGACAAAACCTCAAAGGCACAAAGGTTTCGCTTGTGGGGCCACAAACAAAACCTTGCTTAGGGCCTCTGAATGCCTAGGGCCGGCCCTGTACACCAATCACTTTAGATTGCTCTACTGCTACAACTGATAATCTAATCACTGGACAACCACTCTACCTCCTGAGCCACACTGCTGCAACTGTTACTACACTATATCGATTACCTGATTACTGTAGCTGCTACTGCTGGGGATCGAACCACCAGTCACTTGATTACTGGATGACCGCTCTACCTCCTGAGTCACATTGATACTACACTGATCACTCTACGTTCTACTGCTAGAGCCAGGGATTGAACCTCAGATTACTTGATGGCCGCCCTACCTCCTTAGCCACAACTGCTACCACTGCATATAGGACTTATAGGACGAGCCCCACTGCTGGAGCCTCAAGCCACCAATCACCTGACTCAAGACGACCACTCTATCTCTGGAGCCACACTGCTGCAACTGCTACTACTGCACCGATCGCCACCTTACTGTAGACCTGCTCTATCTTATGAGCTACACTGCTGCAACTGCTACTACACCTACTACTGTGGCAGTAGCAGCAGTAGTAGTAGTAGTGGCGAATAAAATAAGACACACAAACACAAAATAAGAAAAAGTCACAATAAATTAATGTCACAATTAAAAAACAATTTTATTAAAGTTGTCTTACAGTGCTGCATTATTTACACTTGAATGTAAAGACAGTTTATGAATCTGTGATGTGATGATATGAAAAGTGATGTCTTTGTCTTAAATGTTTCCTGTCTGACACTTGATGTCCTCTGTGAATATAATCAGAATTGGGTCTCGTATGTTTGGACTCCCTTGAGTTTCTGCTCAGTGTCTTTTTTACTCTGCGATTCTTCAGATTTGCAGTGCATCTTCTGAAACGCTGCAGCAATCTCCAGCGCTGTCTGATTCTTAGTCTCAGGGACGTTGAACTTCACATACAGCCCACAGCCGACACAGAAAAACAGGAATAAAAAAAAACAAAAGTAATCCAGTTTCTCCTGGAAAGGAAGCATTTTGGACGTCAACACTCTCTCTTATGTGTCTACCGGCCTGTAGTTAAAAATATGCCATATTTGACCAGGAGAAACATGCTTACCACTAAGACAGGGAAGAGCATCCCGAGCACAAACAGACCTGTCCAGTTGAGAGTACAGGCGATGGTGTATCCAGCTGATTTGAATGACTGAGTAAATATTTCGCCTGGAAGAGGAGCTGTTACTCCAGCTGAGAGACAAAAACAAAGGAAGGATTGTATACACTGCAGTAAAAATCATGATAAAAAAGCAAAGATCTGGAGTGATAATCATACCTGGTCCACTGGCAAAAAAGAAAATGAAGAGGAAAATGAGGACCATGCTGCAGTAGGGCATCCAGGAGATCTTACTCTGAAGGAAAATTACTTTATGACTGATTTGAGTTGCTGTTTGAAGCATCCAAATATGCAGAAATATGCTGCAAACTCACCTGCAGGTACAGAGTGACAGTGAGGAGGATCACTGTGGCAGACATTCCTGTGTATCCTCTGAGCATCAGGACTTTTTTGCCTGTATTCTCAATAATCATGAACTGCAACATCGAAACACATTTTCAGTAGCAAACCACAGGGGGGAGCTCTAGCTACACATTAGGCCTGTGAGAGCAGGATAAAGACTATGGAACAGATCTCACACTCAATATTCACTGGTAGTAGACCATGAAACACGATGGGATAGTAGTGAAATGGGACTTACGCAGGCTACAGAGGTAGACAACTCACACATCCCTGTTCCCAAGGCTGTGTAACGTAACTGGTGCTCCTGGATTCCTGCCGCACGAAACACCTCAAAAGAATAAAAGTATACCTGGAGACAAGCATTTGAATAAGACACATTCTCAATCCACACAGGAGGTCCCTCTGTCCTGTGATGAGTTGACTGCTTTCTTCATATGTTGCTGTACTTTAATGGTTATTTATAGATTGGATGTGATGAAGCTTGACCAGTATATATTGCTTGTTGTTGCTTGTTTGCATGTACATTTGTGCATGGTTTAACTGTAGCGCTTAACGAAATACACATAGTCTAAATTGTATGCACTTGTATGTATGTATGCAGATGATTTGGTAATATTCTGTCCATCTAGTGCTGGCCTGCAACAGTTATTGAAGCTTTGCTCACAATGTGAAATTGATTTTGACATCAAATTTAATGCAAAGAGGTGCAGTTTTATGATTGTTAGGGTTAAGTTTTCTGTCTTCTTTAAGAAATATTGCTTCTTCTTGTCTGGTATTGCTCTTAATGTGTGCAAAGATTAAATATCTGTAGATGATCTATCAGATGATAAAGACATTCATAGACAGTGCCGTAACCTGTACACACAAGCTAATATGCTTGCACGTATGTTTGGCATGTGTTCGGAGACGGTGAAGGTGGCTTTGTTTAGAGCTTTTTGTACCCTGTTATATATACCGCTCATCTGTGGCGCTTCTACAGTAAAAAAAATAACATGCAATGTGGCCGATAACAATGGTATGAGACTGCTCCTTAAACTTCCATGATGGTGTAGTGCCAGACAAATGTTTGTTAATGTTAGTGTGCCAACCTGTTCTGCATTAATACGAAATCTTATGTACAGATACATGTGCAGGCTGTCTTTGCATATGTGTTGCTATGTATTTACTGTTTTTCATTTATTGTGTATTTTGTCTCTTTTTATCTACTGTGTTATGGACCTTTTATATTTGAAGTGTCCTTAATAAAGTTATAATAAGAATAATTAGAATGTTGAATTTATTATGTCATTGTTAAACAAATGTTTTTATTATGTAGTAATGTACCAAGAGGATACTGTCGACTGTTGATTAGAATACCAATTCTCATTGTTTGTTAGTGTGATGTTATATATTGGTTCATTTTATTGTAATTCTTTTGTGTTATTTATGTATTGTATTTATGGAAAACCATAACCGTTAAGGTTCATCTTCTCTTGCTCCACATGTGTGCAATTGCGGCAATAAATGACATGAAATGAAATCACAATCTTCTGTGTACCAACCCTGTAGATAGATTTTACAATGTCTACTTGTAAAGCCCCCAAATTAAAGACATTATTCACATATTTAGTCTTGACTTTAACATGCATGGTGGGCTTCAGTGCAGCATTCTCTCCCTTCTTTTTTCCCAGTGTTTTCTGTCGTCATCCCCCACCTCCTGTGTCTCCCTGTCTCCCTGTCACCTCCCTAATCACCATGACACCCGCTTCCCATCATCCCATCAACCTGCACAGTATAAAAGGCCGGCTCAACCTCCCTGTGGTAACATTGTTACAGTTAACTTGTGATATTTAGAAACTTGTTTCAGATCAGACCAAGCCTGATCTCTCTGTGCTTCAGGAATCCTGCCTGCCATTCACCTGCCATGTCCTGTCTTGTCTCAGCTCCTATTTTTGGACACCAGCCCTGCACCATCAACCTCACCTCAGAATTCATCCTGTCATTCAACTTCTGAAAGTTGTGTTGAAACTATCCTGCTGGTGTGTGTTTGCAGTTTGGTGTGCTTTGAAAAAGGGGGCTAAATGTGTGTCCTCTTGTGTTGGACATACAGGCCTAAAGCTGATCATTAACTCTGCAGACTTTATTTAAAAAGAGTTGAAATGTTTGATTATGCAAATGAATGGACTGTATCCCAAAGTGAAGTTAACATTTTACTAATCTTGTGCAAGAGAGTGCATTACATATCACTCACAGCGTTGATGCCACAGAGCTGCAGTGTGGTGAAGGTGACGAGGATGGTGAGGAGCTGCCAGCGGACTGTTTGGTTCTGAATCAGCTCCATCACTGAGTGGCTGCGAACGCTCTGCAAGGCAGCTTTCTCCTCGAGCATCTCCTCCACCTCCATGCTGTAGTCCTTGTTGCCCCATAGCCTCCGTAAAGCTAGGTGAGTGTGACCAAACAGAAACACCACACACCATTAAAGCAAACTTTAAGAGAATTATTTGCGAAATATGCCAAACGTACACACCTTTCTCGCAGGCCTGGCGGTCTCCTCTGTCCAGCAGCAGGAACCTGGGAGACTCTGGCAGGAGGGGCAAGGTGAAGAGCTGGACTAACGCAGTGAAGCCATTGAAACCAAGCAGCCAGGGCCACCTCGCCTGTGTACCAAGCAACTCACTGCAGGGGCAACATCATGCAAAAGTTGGAGCTCACAGTGCAATGTAACAGAATGCACACAAACACTAACTGTTAAAGTGTTGTCTTGTTTATAGGGACCAATGTTGTGAGGGTTTATTACAACTTCAGTCCATCATCAATAATACTGTACTAACGGTGCTGAGATATGGGAACATGACTTTAAAAAGCAGTTAATTTGGTGATTACAATGTTATCGTAACTCATAAAATGTCCCAAAACCTTCAAATAAAGGCTCAAGATGCAAACATAATAAACACAAAAAGTCTACAACCATGCTAGTGCTATGAGGTTGTTATCAACATGCTAACAGTGACAATGCTAACATGCTGATTTTTACATGCTGTGTCTCAATTCGAGTACTTCCATTCTAACACTTGCTATTTTGAGTACATAAGTGCGTTCACACTGTCTATTAGGGCAAAATGCAGTGTACTGTGAGCAAAAAAAAAAGCTGAGTGGTCGCCATTTTGGCTATGTAGAGGAAGGGGAAGGACTACCGGCATTGTGAAAATGGCGGTCAAGGAAGCTGAAGGGACTGCGGTGAACACGGCAATATACAAATGTAAATTGTACATATGTTTTATATTTATATTTTAGAAGTAAAATGTTGGCGCTAATGATCCGCTCGTTGAGCCATTGGTATTTCCAGTCAGTGCGAAATTAGTGCACTATGACAGGAAGTACATAGTGAACACAGTGTACTACATAGAAGTGTACTAATGGAAGAATCTGAATACAGATATAACAATTTATGTCCACTATCTTAGTTTAGCATGTTAGCATGCTAGCTTTTACTAATTAGCAAGTATTGGACAAATGAAACTTGACCTGATGATGCTCCCCCTACAGAGAGGACGCCATGGGTCTTAAGGACAGTTCTGTCCACATGTGAGTTGTTATTTGAACCTATCACCGCCTGACCCCTTACTTGACTCACCACGGTATCTATAACGCCGGCCACCTCACCTGATCCCCAGCAGCTGACCACAGAACTTCCCCAAGGAGATGAAGGTAGCGATGGTCACGCCCACCATCCCTCGCAGCCTCTTGGGGGCACATTCAACAAGGTATATGGTGTGAGCTGAGAGACTGACTCCTTGAGGCATACGCAAGGGGATTTGAGAAGAGTCAATAATGATCAATACTGGGTGATAAATGGCCCAGGGAAATATAAGAGTGACAAATATAAATATAAATCGATTGTCTATAAGGTTAAATGGGAGGCCAAGAGTGATGGAGCAGCCATCTATGAAGAAGAAGAAGGTTTCCTCATGCAGTAGATTTACCTGCATTGATGCCATAGAGCAATCGTGCCACCATGATCATCTCAAAGGACATTGCTGTTTGGCTCAAGATCATCAACACAGCTCCGAATATAGCGACAAAATTGTTCAACAAAAGGCATCGCTTTCTGCGGTACAGAGAGACAGAGTTAGTTGAGGCCTGGAGCCATCATTAAAACAAGATAAAAGTTTAATTTTGTTTGTCTTTGATGGTGCTACATTAATTCAAGTTGCCTCTTACTGACCTCCCAAATTTTGTGATCAGTGGACCAGCCACCAGTGATCCCACTAAGCCTCCGATACAGAAAATGGACACAGTGAAAGACCAGATGAAAGAAACCTGCCACTGCTCCAAGGACACACTGTATCTCTGCAGACATGTTCTGTTCACCAGCTCCTTTATAAACTACAATGATGTAGAGTTTTCAGTCTAGTTGTGCTAGCATAATGTATGATAATCATGTTTTATCCTCAGTACCATACTGTTGTCTTTATAGCTGATAGCTGAGCTACATTTAAGAAACTTCTATATGACATTTAACTATGATTTAATTTATACTTACACCAGACGGGGAAGTCATCACAGATAAACTAAATCCATATTGAAATGTCCCACCAATGCCAGAGATGAAAATGGCAGCGATCACAACAGGACAGTCTAGCTGCAGAAATTGAGCATGTGAACAGTTATAATGACAAATGTAAGTACATTTTATTTGATGTTAGATCATCATTAGCACATTTCTCAAAGTATACATCTGTCAGTGTCTATGTTGAATTATTTATATAGGTTTTGTTGCTTCTGCAACCTACAGACATTTAGTTCAGTGCAGTATTTGGGTTAACTTTTAATTTAAATGACCTTCATCTTAGAGAGAAATTTAGGTAAACACACCAAATAATTTTAAATATCACCTACCAGGAGTTTTAAATACTGTGTCATAGCTGGAGTCTGGTCGCTGTTATGTCTGTAGTGGTCATTGTCATGTCTGAAGTCTTTTTTTAAATCCTTCAGTGAATGATTAACTTTCTATTCAGGCCAAAGAGAAAATGTAAAGTTCAAAACAACCACCAGATTTGGTTACAGTGGGTGTGTGTGTATGTGTGTATGTGGGTCATTTATGTTTGCCAGGTGCCAAATGATGACGAAAGACTTTAGACAAACAGCACTAAAAAAAAGTTATTTATTGTCTTAAAGTCTAGTTAAGTTAAAGTTATAATTAAAATAGGGACATGATTGGGAATTTGATCTGAAATCTACAATTTTGAGGGTGTTAGGAAACTCACCCCTTTGCTCCTCCCTTAAAATCCCTTAAAAACTTTCTGTCATTTGTTAGCTGATGTCCTTGGGTTTATAGTGTTGAGTGTTGTGGAGAGATTGCTGGAATCAATGGTCAATGGTGAGGTCAGGAATGAAGAAGTGTTCAGAAGCCTTTGATGTCTTATGCTGTAGTATTTATTGTCGCTTGATCAAGGAGAATCAGAGACACTCTCATAGTGCATCAGAAGTGCCTGAGTCGGTCTCACATTCTGCCGAACTCGTGCTGGTGGATAGACTTTAAACCTCGAGATAACACCAACACTATACACCCCAAATGAGACAAAGAGAATGTTTCTACCAAGGACGGTGTTATTGTCAACATATTCTAGTCTGGAGACACAGATGTCTGTTTATGTCAACGGCAAGCTTTCTATTATGTCTAAGCAGGCAGCAAGAGTCTCTTCGACCCTGGCCACCACAGTGTTTGAGATAGGCTGGCACCTACTGCTCCCAGTCAAAGCCAAACGATTAGTACCGCCGAGGACCTCAAGGCCCACACGTGACCTCGTGTAACCTAAGGATAGAAAATTCCATAACATTGAGAATCATCAATTATTGTCATTTTGAGGAGCTCATATGTCCTTTTTAACACTTCACAGATCCATAATCCTTAAAAGAATTAGTTCAACAGTTTGGTAAATACACTCATTGGCTTTCTCGCTGAGAGTTAAGCTGAGAAGATCAATACCACTTTCATATATTATTTATGAAGCGACTGCTAGCAGGTGGTTAGATTATGACAATGGAGTAGAACAATGGTGTAAAAATGACATGTTGTCTTGGGGTTATGTGCAGGACTATTTCTTGGTTGGTTGCAGTGACTTTTACAAGTCTTGACATCAACGATGTGAGGTTCCCAGGCAACATGCGGAGAAGGATAGACAATTAGGTACATTTAGGAGTGCTGGTAGTTAGATTTTCTTTAGGCTTTGGACCCAGCCAGGCTACCTGTTTCCCTCTGCTTCTAGTCTTTGTGCTAAGCTAAGCTAACCACCTGATAGCTTCTCATCTAATCATTAACTATTCCTTTAAGATACAGTATCCACCGATAGCCCTGCACATGTCATTACTAGCTGGAAACATTTTGTGACTTTGTCCTTATACCAAAATGGCAAACAGGCATGTCCACTCATGACTTAATAATAATACCCAGATCTGATTCTGAACCTCCTACAGTACCACTTATGTGCCAGGCAGACTGTCCTGCCAGATGTCACACAGCTGACCACCAGGAAGGAGCAGGTGACGGCTGTCCTGCATCGTCTCCGGGAGGCGGCAGCAGTGGCCTCGGATGACAAAACACTCCAGACAGACCACTGAGAGACGGAAACTTCTAAAAAGCTGTCATGAAAACTGTTTTCTGGAGGAGATGAAAGCCCTTGCAGCTGCCAGAGAGGCTCAATTTATAGCTTGACACAAGCAGGAATGGCTGACAATGCGTAAAAACAGAGGCATCCTGAGCCGTTTTTACATATCATCTGTATCAATTTATACACAACACACAACCATGCTTAAATGAAAATGGCTGACGTTGCACAAACACCACCGCACTGCGCAAACTCATTGGAATAATGAGTAATCACTGATGCATTCACAGCGGTATCATTGTTTACCTCTTCTGACACATACAAAATCATTACATGACACTTCTGAGTGATTAAGATTGACAGATTTGACAACAAGAGATTGATTTGACAAAATAAAGCTAAACACAATACTGACATGCATTTAAAATAGTTCACTCTCACTCAAAACTACAAATGTCAACCTCAGAATAAAAGTCAAGGGATCACCAATATCATTAAGATTCATCATCCGGGTACCATGAAGGTCTGTACAAAATCTGTGCTCATCAATTTTGTGGATGTATTTAACAGGAGAAGTATTACAACCCAGCTCGTGTAGGGAAAAGGAAGTAACATAAAACCAGACGTGCTTGGTAAACAAAGTTATTTATTGCCAGGAATCTGAATTAATTAAAATCTTAAAATCTAGTCTTAAACTACCTAAACAAAATCAAAAAGAAAAACCTCACAACCAAAAAACACAGAGACACCCCTGAACCTAGTGCTTCAAACAAAAATATATCTACCTAATCAGCGTAATCAGCAAAAGTTACAGCAGTGTCAGGGGATCACCAAAAGTATTAGGATTCATACTCTGGGTACCATGAATGTCCGTACCAGATTTCACAGCATTTCATCACATAGTTATTGAGATATCACTCACACACAAATAAATAACAGACTCATAGTAGCGCAACGACTAAAACTCAGGGGATCACCACAGTTAGTTGAGTTTGTCCTCTGGGGACCATGAATCTTATCCATCGTATAGTTGTTTCAGTCTTTCCATCCCTAAAGCCACGCTGCTGGCTACAACATGCAAGAGAACAAAACAACCTGCTAATATCTACGCCTCTTTGTGCAGATGAAAAGATGAAAGACTTCCTGGTGAACGAGTGAAAAACTGCCAGCCTGTTCCTTCAGATCCAGAGTTAGAGAAACGACAGAAAAGGAAGAGAAGAAATTAGGGCAGTGAGATCAGAGTGTAAAATACAGAGATGCTTTTCTTTGTGTTTGAGGAGAGAAAGGGAGAACAGATACTGATTATAAATGTGAACTGGGGGCTCTGCTGCACCTGACAAAGGCACAGGAGAAGGATGGCTGGTTTTATAGCCACTGAAAACAGAGAGGAAATGGAAAAGCCTGAAATTGGATCACAAAAGCTAAATCCTCCGTTGTGAAACTGTAATATAAAAACCTCAACTACCACAAGTTACACTGTCCTATTTCTGAAAAACAAACAGTCCTTTAAGGCGGCTGACATTTTTTAAGCCATCTGCCAGTGGTGTCAAACTCCTTGCACTGCACCTTTTACACAGGTATGGATCTTTTCTATAACAACAACACGCATAAAGACCAGCTGTTCGACTGCAAATCAGCTGAACATCATCAACTTTATTGTTGCATTGAAGTTATTTTGAGCATCTGGAAGTCATGTGTCAGACCTCCCACTATGAGCAAAACACAGAGATGTGTGTGCCTCTCTTTTCAAAGCTCCCTATAAACCAGCGACTGCAGCTCCAGTGTGTGAAGGACACACTGGTCTAAGAGCTGTGAAGATCATTGACTTTAAAGCAAAACTATGTAACTTTTGAAAGACAAAATAACACATTCTTCTCTTCTGGTATGACCTGGGATTGCTCGCACCAACAGGGCTTATACCTGGGCTTAAGTTAAGTCGAACTTGGCAAGTTAGAACTTGAAGACCTAAGACCTTGAAGATTTCTGACTTCCTTTAAGAAAAAGTACAAACGGACGCTACTTAAGGCTTCTCTTGTGGTGGAGTGTATTGGTAGACTACAGTATTTGCAGTAGGATAGTGAATGGAATATTTTGATACATTTCCGAGGATAAAAGTGACTTAAAATAAAATGTATAATGGCATCTGTTTCCGTCATTTTACCTGGTCTTTTTCGTTTATATGTGCAAGGCTAAGCTGCTGAGAGTTCAGTTGTGTTTAAGAAACATCTGTTTGTCACGGTCAGCCATGTTTTTTGTTTATGTTTGGCCTTGTGCACCAGTTGCTGGTAAATTGCGTGCGACCTCCAGCTTTGACTGGATTAGTTAGATCAGACAGCATTAGTCCAGTCTAACAGTTATGCTGGTTGCACCACCTTGGCTTAAGATGTCTTCTCACTATAGCTTACCAAAAACTGCAGTTCCTCAAACAGCCACTTGAGGCTGGCTACAGAACGAGTCAATCTCAATAAGCCCCCATGTTACAATGTCCAACTTCACAGCCGAAATAAACAGTTTACAGCCTGGTACAAAAAAACAGTTTTAGTCTCTATAGCTAATTTACCTGTTCATGACAACTGTACTGAGGCTGAATTTGTTTGAATTTGTAACTCACCTGTTCAGATTATATTAAGGCTTAAAGTTATGCATCATTAACAGCCTGGCCGCTTTGATTGACCAGTGGGTGCCATTACAGATGGCTTATTTGAGCACCCAGGCTTCATTCAGCCCACATCAGGGCTTCTGTTGATCCACGTCTTTGCCAATTTTAAAGCCGGGAGGTGGCAGGGGCAGGACTGCCAAGATAGTGGCAGCAGGAGTCACCACACTCACACTCTTGCTTCACTTCAGGAACCTGTGGGTGACATGATAGATACAACGTCCACGTTTTCTACTATCTATGATTACAACACGGCTTGTAACACAATGGCTAGGTTAGATAACTAGAAATGTTGCAGTGTAACTGACATAGCTGAGTCACGGTACAGACTTCATGACTCAACTTGTGCTGCTGTTACACATTTACTAAATACCTTTTCAATAGTGATAGAGAAGAACTGCTAAGGCGTGAGAAACTTTGTGTTTTGTGCTAACTGTTTTAGCATGCTAACATGTGGTCCACCATTTGATCCAGATCAAAATATCTCAACAACCATTGAATAGATTGCCGGGCTACGTCCATCTACTGTACTCTATTAGCATGCCAACAAACCACACTGAGATAGTGAACATGATAAACATTATATCTTCCAAATATTAGCATGTGAGTGTTCTCACTGTGATCATGTTATTATGCTGACATTATCGTTTACCTCCAAGCACAAAAAGAAGAATAACTGAAGCACGTTTTATTTAAAGAATTTTTAATATACAAAGAGTGCTGTGCCCCACAGAGCCTCTAATGTAGCTGCAGACTCTCGTTTTAATCTATGTGTTGTGAGCCTTTAAGCTTAATTGAAGTGTGACATTAATCACTGGCATACGTCTCAATGCTAAACCGTTCTTCCTGGAGACAGACAAGAAAAAATATTAAATGTCTCTTCAGCATTTTCACAGGAGACGTTATTTGTTTTTACTTTACAATTATCAAAATGGCATTTTATTCAAGCATCATGCATTATGTAAAATGTCTTCAACGTTTTTGTCCATGACAGTGACTGTAATCATATCCACAGCCTAATAATATGAATTAAAGTTAACAACACCTTAGAAAAGTGTCATTTCCACCTTTTGTATAACATGGGAATAACAAATAGCGACAGGCCTGGTCAAGTATGACAAGTTCAGCATGAACAACCACCAATGTTGTTACTGTGACGAATCAGCGAAGCACATTAAGCAATCAAGCTTGCCAAGAAACATCATCCCTCCGTCACCCTCAAAGTTTCTTGCATTGACTCTAAATTTGCCACCGTGAGGTGGCAGTAGCGCATGTTATATTCTCAGCAAGTGGCTTTTTTAAACACTGTATGTATCTCTGAGTTTGGCCTGTTTTTTTCAGGCCGTCAGAGAAAGGCTTGGAAGCAGAAACAGACACTCAAGGAGTCATGCCAAACTCGTAAGGTCCTCCCAAGTAGACAGAGAGTCATGGCAACGCTTGATCACGATGAATAATGAATGGCTCACAGGTTCACTTTACAAGAAGCTTTTCAGGTTCAGGCACACACTCAGTATATTCTCATTATCTGTGTGAACTGCAGTCTGGGCAGGGTGACCTACACCAACTCATGCTTACAGCTTCTCCTATACCTCTGCTGAATATTCCCAGATACAGTCAGTGTGCCCCCGCTCGACAAGAATCAAGACCTTTCAAATGTAGTTTAAGCTAAGCTAAAATGAAATGAATGCAACAAATCGTGGCTTCTCTCAACTCAACGATAAGCAGGGCAATCAGACATTAAGCACAATTCTCTCTTTTATTTACCTCTTAGAGATAGTAAAACTGTATATTTTCTTGTTTTCCGTAAGGAGACCTCACCATGGCTGATTAACGTGAGCTAAAGCACAAGTGAAGCCCAATTATCTGTAGTGAGAATTATAAACTAAAAAAAATATCTATCTGGAGCTGTAAATTCATTTTTTAAAGGAATATTTTGACATTTTGGGAAATAGTTGAGTTGTCTGCCCATTTATCTGGAGCGCAGAGGTAAAATAGCCTGTAAAACCAACCAATAAACACATTGTCTTAAATTATTTTATCATTATCATAAATTATCATTATCGTAATGTATTGTTCTGACTTCAGTGATTCCCTGACTTTTTCTCTAGCGCCACCATGGGGTTGACGTTTGTAGTTTTGAGTGCAATATTTCAACAACTAACAGATGGATTGCCATGAAATTTGAAGCAACCATTAATGTTGCCATCAGGATGAATTGTAATCACTTTGGGCATCACTCAACTTTAGCCGTACTTTGTGTTTCAGTGCTGATTAAAAAATGCTACGCTGACATGAGGACACTAATGCTAACAAATTAAATTAAGATGGTCACGGTGGTACACATTATACCTGCCTGACATCAGTATGTTAACATTAGCTCTAAAAAACCCAAATTTAACATTTTGGATTTTATCTGACATACGTTAGAGACATCATCTTATTTGACTTAACGGTATCCAGCTGCTAGAGTCTGCTGAAGAGGCATTTTCTCATCTGTAGGAAGATGATGGGATGGGCTAATGGGTTACAGACCAGAAGAGATCAAAGAGCAGCAAAGGTGAAAGATGTACAGTAGGTCATGTCAGACTTTGGAATAAACTCTCATCAGTGTAGCTGTGCTCATGAAGCAGTGAGCTAATAAACAGAGCAACGCTGTCTGTAACCATAATTTCTACTTATACAAAATGACAAAGACTCATACATTCAGGTTCCCTTTGTCAGACGCACGCACAAAAGATAAAACGTACAGGGCTTGTCAAATTTGTCCTCAAAGTGCCAGTCACAATGGATCCATTTTTTAATCTGCAGTGGCAGGAAACAGACGGGTACAGCTGAAGACAAAGCAAGTTTAATAAAAGGATATTGCGAGTATGATGTCAATAATAATAATAATATTGTTCGGATATGCCAAAGGTGTTTTTGTGAAGCAGCCAGACAATCTTGTCTTTGCATACAGACACCAATCACTCATTCACTCACACTTTCATCCTCAGTCGGCCATTGTCGTGGACAAACAGACCAATTAGGCTGTGAAATCATGCAGGTTTGTTGGCCATTTTCCATATCACAAATGAAACACCACAGTAGCAGTATATCACTTATGCTCATGGAAATCCCATGTTGTATATATCGTGCCATCATGTCCTTGAGTGTGGCACTTAAACCAGATTGCCAGTAAATCTCCAGCTCAACACAAATGGCTTTTCTGCCGGGTGGGACTCGCCTTAAAGCCCTCTGGATTCAGGTATCAGGGACATTAGAGGAGAACTCGGAGTGAAAACAGGTGCAGAATGCTGCCAGCGGACAAGTTTCTCACTCAAGTCAGGTATCCAGTGTCCATATGACTCAAAGCTAAATAAATCATGTTCAATTAATTTTCAGCACAATGGAGGCGGGTGACTTTGGATTTTTTGGTGAAATGCGAGGATGGCTCTCACAATGCAAATTCAGAGTTTCACATAAACTCTCGAAGGCTTTTATAATTGTTTTATTCACCTCATTTGTGTGTGTTCTTTTAATTGCTGTTGTTGCTGCTGCCTCGTCTATTATTTAACCTATTCAAATATTTTCTGGGTTTACCTCACTGCTTCTGCTTGTGTCATCTATTTTTCATGTGTCTTTTTATATCTTGATTGTGAAGAAGATTGTGGCTTAGCTTTGAGAATTACTGTATAAATAAAACAAGTTAAATTAATTTAACTTAATACACATCAACATGGAATAAATGATGTCCATCTGGTGTGTGGAGGCTTTTAGTAAAGACTGCAACACAAAGAGGAGAAGATATGTACTGCACTGGCTCTGCTGGTTCTACTACAACAACAATTTCAGTATTTGTGGTATTGTATTATTTCAGAACATACTTTGTAAGTTATATAGTTTATGCAATAACATGTGAAATAGGATTTTGGGGTGGATTAACAGTTGCTAGAACAATGCTATTGTTCATTCGGTGTACATTTTGTAATTCCAACAATCTAAAATTATTTATTTATAAGTATTTTTAATTTTGACCAAAGGTGTTATGTCTTATTTGGATTACATTACTAACTAAAAACAAGTATTAATAATTCTTATTTGAGTCTGTGACGACCACACCAAACAGTGTTGGTAGTTTTTTCTTTCCTTAACACAGTTAACATACGAACAATTCAAATAATCACAAGACACATATTCTTTTGTTTTTCAGACACACTTGTTTTGTTTTTGTTGTTTTACTTTTGTTAATAATTTTAGTTAATATTCTGTCACTGATTCAGTCATTAACTGAGTTACGTTTTCTTTAATTCATTTATGTTGTACAACCTTGGAATATTGTCAGGTGATACAAAGAGCACTTTGCACCTTGAAGATCTGAGTTTGAAGATCTTGACAGAAGCCTCGGCGATATCTCGGGCAGAGGTGTCTGAGGTTGTTCAGGATGGGAGATATTCGCCCTGAGATGCTGAAGGCTCTGGACATTGTTGGGGTGTCTTGGCGGACACACCTCTTCAATGTCACATGGAGGTCGAGGAGCGCGCCTGGGGAATGACAGACTGCGTGGAGGGTGGAGGGGACTGCAGGAGAGTGGTGTGCAGGGGTTAATGCTATGACCCATCCAGTCCTTATATAACTGGAGTGATAGATGTGTGTCTAGTGGGTGTTGGCCTCCATCAGGGTTGTCCTTTGTCTCTGTTCTGCTTGTGATCTCCATGGATAGGATCTCAAGGCACACCCGGAGGGAGGAGGCTCTTTGCAGATGATGTCGTTCTGTTGGTTTCATCAGGCAGCGACCTTCACTGTCACTGGTGTGGCTTGGAGTCAAATGTGAAATCTGAGGCTGTGGTTCTCTGCCAGAAAACAGTAGATTGCTCCCTCCAGGTTGGGAGTGAGTTGCTGGCCCAAGTGAGGGAGTTCAAGTATCTCGGAGTCTTGTTCGTGAGTGAGGGTACGGAGCATGAGATTGATTGTCAGCAGTAACGCAGGTGTTGTACCAGACTATTGCGGTCTGGCTTTGGATCCCCCAGAAGGAGCTGGAAAACAGGACTGCCTTGCTTACCCTGCTGCTACCATGACCCAGCCTCGGACAAGTGTCAGACAGTGAATTAAAACAACTAACAAACATAATAATTAACAGTTATAAACATCTTATTAGCCAGTTGAACCGTATAAACACTGGTGAATACAAAAGTATAGTAAAATAAATATAATATATATATATAATATATAGTAATAGTAAAATATTAAGATGATTATTCTGCTTTGACATATTTTTTCTGGTGATTTCTTTGTGTTTTAATAATTTATTTTTCAATCAAATTGTGTGAATAGAAATTTCAAAACCATTAAAACTGAATTAGATCGAATTCACTAAATTCAAACAAGACCTCCAAACTCCAAGTATATATTACAAAGTTGTGGAAAAGTCCTGAAATGTCTAAAAGGTAAAATAAACCTGGAAATAGCAGACAGAAGCTAGCTATTTATTTTACTTATTTATTTATTTGTGTTGTGGTTGTTGTTTTGTTCAAGGACTTTTCAGGAGTTTCATTATTTATAGGCATTACTTCACGACCTTTTTATCAACGTTTTGATCTAGATCCGCTTGCTGTCTTGTGTGACAATCAAGGTGGTGTTTTAATTTGATTTTTAGGCCATCAGGTCAAACTCTAGAAAGGTCAGAAAGGTCCACCCCAAAACAGAGATAAGAACTCGTCAAGTCTTGAGAACACACAGCCCAACCAACAGATGTTTATTTAAAAAGCTCATTCCTCAGTGATGCTTTATTTCTCATGATAAACTTAACATCAGTGTTACTCCCAGTAGCTCCACCAAAAGCAAACTGGCTACTGAGCATTTGTGTGGCTGTTTCTGCCAACCTAAGCAGGCTGCTCACTTTGCTTCTCACCTCGCTCCACATTTTTCTACCTACTTGTCAGGATGATCAAAACACAGTCCAGTAGGTAAACACATGGAGTTGGGGAGTGAAGTGGTGCTGACTCTGTAATCGTGTGAGGCAGCGTTATGTTTCTCTTTAAAGTTACATCAGAAGGAAACCAAAGAGAGCTGCACAGAGCCGGAGAGGGCTGCACACTAACATCTCTCATACTAACTTTTTATTCATGAATCTAACAAGTGATATTCTGGGAAACTTTGCCTGCTGCAGGATAAGAAACACGTGCATCAAAATGGTTTTTTTTAATAATTTAATCTTAGTTATTCTCTTTTATACTCTTTAATTGTAGGTGGAATTTTTTTATTGTATTCTCCTATAGACTTAAGCTGTCTAAATGCATAAGTGTGGATGTTAGAGGCCTTTCATGGACTTAACTTCTCTCCATTTTCTATTTCTATGTGATTTCAAACACCTCTCTGCTGTATACATGAAAATCAGTTTGTAGATTAATCAATTAAAGTCCTCATGTCTGCTATTTTTGAACCAGCACCTCACTAAACGATGTTTCTCTTCACTTCTTCCTCTTCAGTTGTTTCCACCACTAGGGGGTGCACTAACCAGTTCCACAAGGCAATAACACAGAGCATGAATGAATATGTGTGTGATTAATATGAATGCACTCCTGCTAATTAAAGTGCCTTGATCATAAATCTGTAACTGAGAGAATAACTGGCCTTAAGGACTTTCATGGGAATCATCACAAGGTTAATCACAGATGCCCGAGAGCAAGGATCTCATGTGTGTGCACATATACAGAGATAATGATATAGATTGTTAAAGGTAGATAGATAGATAGATAGATAGATAGATAGATAGATAGATAGATAGATAGATAGATAGATAGATAGATAGATAGATAGATAGATAGATAGATAGATATTTTAACGGGGACACCACAGTGCACATTAATAAACACTGCCAAAGGGACATTTCTCACAATTAATGCCACGGCAGGTTTGCTCAGACCTCAACATTAGGCTATATTTGGAAGAGTTGCATTCACTTTTAGATTCATAAAAGAAAATTCATAACTGCTAGTAAGCCATGATGGGGGTAGTACTGCAGAGGTAGTGATTAGGGAGTTTGTAATTAAATTACTGGGGAAACCAGGACAGGGAGAAAACTCATTAGATAAATTAGAGAAAAATGCAAGACTACTTTGGGTGGAATTTCAGTAAGATAACTGGAAAATAATGACACAAGGTGGATGTATGCTCTCAGGTAATAATACCATATAGAAAGATTCATTCATCTTAAATGTCCAGCTCTCTTTGCTCTGACTGTGTCACGCACGGCTCAAATGTTGCCCGGATGAGATACAGTGTCCATCCTCGTGGCTTGAATTTATGCAGACTGTCTTCATTCACTGGTTTCCACACACACACACATAAGAAAGAGGAGAGAGCACAAAAAATCTGCCTCGAGAAGGTGGGAGGTGTCACGTGGTTTGCATCTCCAGCCAATCAGGAGTAAGTGCGCATTGCGATCCTGTGCAGAAGGATTGTTTTATTAAAGGGTTGGTAGTGATCAATGAGAGAGTGGAGCTGTCCACGGTGCTCAAAGTTACTTCATGATTTGCTGACTTTCAGCGCCAACGACAGCTCCACGTCCACATCTATTAAAAAAAACACCACGTGTGTGTATCTATACATTATATAACATTACATTTAAACTGTTTTAAACTGTTGTTTGCTGGTGAGATCACGCACAGAGAGACAACTTTACGACTCCAATGCAACCGAAGCCTTGTGAGCAATCTGTGCGGCTCTTACTGAAATCCCACCACAAATACAAAAACATAACTCCAATATAGCCCTAACAGCCCTTAGACTAAATTTGTTGCTGCTGCTGCTGCTGCTGCTGCTGCAACGCCAGGACGTGTGGATGATTGGGTTTCAGCCTTTGGTTTATGCCTCCACAGCTGCTCAATCTCGGGCAGTTGGCTGTATTTCCTCGGGGTGATATAACTCTTCTACTCCATTAATAACGCAGCCACCAGCGGCCACATCAATCTGGTGGTAGCTGCAGACACGAAACCCTGGACATATAGGTAGCTACAGGGCCCCCTGCACGGTCACATGGTCATCGGGCCAATGGGCTGAATGGAAAGCAGCACCTTGTAAATCAACCGTGACAAGCAGAGCTACGTCTGTTTTCTATGATGTCGATAAATGAGGAGGAGGAGGGGGGGGGGAAGTCAGGAATTTATGAATAGGTCTGGCTGATGAGTGTTGTGCGCAAAAGCTGTATTAGATGTGTGAGGATGGCGGTGTTTGACAGTGCAGAGATGTGATGTTTTTAAGTGAAAATGAGCTTTTATATTTGATACTTTTAAAACTTCTTTGGCTGCAGTTGCAGGGAGAAGTTAAGTGTCTTTATTGGCTCGGGTCTTGGTGAAAAATATATTAAAAAAAAGTAAATCTCCAAAAAAGAAAAGAAAAATTCTGTGTAGTTTCTGTTGATCCTGATGAAATAAGGGTGGGCTTCACATCCCCATGGTTGCAACCTGTCCATGACGTCGAGACAGTTGTTTTGGTCCCCTCTGCCCAATCGGAGGCTCCGCTCACATTCTACCGGAGCCGAAATGGGTCTATTCATGCCGCGGCTCTGTCCTCCCGTAAGTACCATAACGCCCTTCGTCGGGTGCTCTGTGGTACCCGACTGCTGCTTTAAACAGCAGCACTGACATGGAAACCCCATTGCAGCTGCAGAACGATTTCTTTCCAGAGCAGCAGTTCCAGCACTGTAAGTACCAGCACTACTGCGGGCGGGAGGATCGACTCGGCAAGCAGCACGACCAATGCTGCACCTGCAATAACTGCACCTGTGATGCGAGAAAAAGCCTCGTCTTTCGCGGGACGTCGCCGACCACTGTGGGAACTTTAAGGACACCTTCGGAAACGTCTTCGAGGCAAGGTTGTCAGTACAGCGTCTGCGAGTTCACACCCTCTAGTCATGGTAGTTCATCCAGGCATCATCATCCTCACCATCAGCAGCAGCAGCAGCAGCAGCAGCATTGCCGCGATCGGCAGCAGCGGGGCAGCCTGGGCAGCAGCCACAAAGACAGTAACTCCTACAATGAAATAGCCATGAGCAGCTGCAGATACAACGGCGGCGTAATGCGGCCGCTGAGCAACTTGAGCTCGTCCCGCAGAAACATACACGAGTTTGATTCCGAGTCCCAGCCTTTGCAGCCCATCTCAGCCGCAGATGCGTCGGACACTTTAGTATCCAAGCCGGAGAATAATTCGACCACCCTGATGCCTTACGCATCGGGAGACGGAGGGGGAGGCTGCAGCCACAGCGGCGGTAAATCGGGTAAAAAGAAGAACCAGAACATTGGGGAAAAGCTTGGACACAGGAGGGCCTTGTTTGAGAAAAGGAAGCGGCTCAGCGACTATGCTTTAATCTTTGGGATGTTTGGGATCGTTGTTATGGTTATAGAGACTGAACTCTCATGGGGAGCCTATGGAAAGGTGCGTATTTTCTCTAATTTAGTGACTAACGGAGCAAAGCCTTTAAGTGCATTAAAAAAAAAACTTATATCAAAAGTGTTATAGCTACTTTAAATAACTGCAAAGTGTCCCATGTAGTCACATTGTCACATGCAGGCCAAAAAAGGCCCACAGCTGTCCAACCATGAAGGGGAACCCCAATAATACACGAAAAGACATCACATGTCACATGGATTTTTACATGCATGTGTTTTTATTACAGCTGCTTTGTTAGAATGTGATTTTTATGTCATGATGTTGTGTCTTGTTTGGCTTTAGTGTTGTTGCTCTTTTCCAGGAGTCCCTGTATTCATTAGCTCTAAAATGCCTGATAAGCCTTTCTACAATCATTCTCCTGGGGCTGATTATCATATACCATGCAAGAGAGATACAGGTAATGTTGAAAACACTCTTTTCTTATTCTTTATGTGTTGATGTTGAAGGGTCAGCTGTCTGCTCCAACAGTAAATGTTAAAATGTTAAAATGTCCACACACTTGTGCTTAACAGGATGTCACAAATAGGTTTGATCATCAGTGAGTTTTGTGGGAAATTGCCCTGAGCGTTAAAAAAATATCTTATTTATTGACTTACCACCAAAGCAAATAACTTCTTGTGAAAGCAAGTGAAGTATTAAATTTCTCTTTCTCTGCAGACAGTGTAATTATTCGATTACTTGATATGAAAAGGCTTTAACAGCTGCATTTTTATTTCCTTCATTCCAAAGTGAAAATCTATGCAGCCCTGTGATTGCATGAATGACTGTAGTAGACCGCTCATCATCTTTTGAAGCCACATTAACACTTCATTATACATGTTGATAAGATTTAAGAACTCCTCGCAGGGCTCGGTGGATGGATATAGATTGTCAGCGTTCCCCTGAGATGGTCCAACACTTGGACAGTTTTATGACCTTGCCTCGGAGCATTGTTGCATTACTTACACTTCCTCCTGCGCTTCAGCACTTGTGTCTTTGTTGAACAGCCACAAAATGAATGGGGCCACTTTTTGCAGGGTGGACATATGTTGCCAGAAAGCTTTCATGCATTAGATACTTCCTTTTTTTTTTAATTAAATCAACCTAAAAGGGAAAACCTCATTTGAAAAGAAACACAGCTCAAGCATTTTCTCCAATCTTGAATGACGCCATGTTTAATCATGTTAATGGATTTTCTTACTCTTAAATAAGAGGGTGATTTTTTTGCCTTTAACTAAATTATGCGCTGATCCAGCTGTTTTTATATGCTCTTATTGAAGGTTTGGGTAAAAGAAAACATGTTACTTCTTATATTTTGAATTAGCTACACTATGTTCATCAGGCTTGTTGGTATATTTAGTACTTACAAGTCCCAGGAGAGTATCAGTCACTGAAATAGCCCAACAGTAAAATGTGTCGCCCCTTCAGATGTCTCATTGTAAACCTTTCTTTATGAGGGATGACAGAAATGCACAGACATCATTACCATATTTCAATGCATAACACAAGTGTTTTCATCTCCCCTGCAGACACTGTTTATAAATTAGAAACCATACTGTACGTTTGCATGAGAGTATCATATTCATTCTTCCCTCCGTTGGCCTCCGCACCTTTTACTCTAATCCTGTGTAAATTATTTAATTCACAAACTGCGCTTTTTCACCTCTTGCTTGTGCAAACTTTCCTTGATGCTGAATAATGTAATGACGCAAAAGGTGCATTCCTCATCACAGCAGGTTTCCCCTGTTTAGTGACTTTTACAACAGATTGTGTTAAATTGGTAGTTGTGCCTCAGCTGTACGTTTATGGTCCCTGTTCACAATAAAACCAGTTAAATGCTTAAGCACTGAATTGTGCTGCATACTTTTGGTCACTCTTTCTCATTTATTACTGTCGTGATGCAGCAACACATCTGGATTCATAAATATGGTAATGATGGCAGTTTTAAAAAGCTAAAAACCTTCTCTTTCACACATTAAAAATGGCCGTAAAGCAATATTTTTTGCTTCACTACAGGCGAGCTGAAATTTTCATTTTAGCTCTAAAACGAGCTTTTCTTTCCACTCCTTTAATTGTCAGTAGCTGCACATTTACCCCACAGGAAGGCTGTTTCAAACCCCTTTGATCCAGACTCCTCTGACAGTCACGTCAATATCCAAAACATTTTTCACCCTGGATAGCTCGCTCTTCACGATAAAGACATTTCCTCTTTTGCTGACCTAGAAAACTTTATTAAGGCAATTGTTTGCCTCAGAGTTGATTGCTGCAATGCACTTTTCACCACATATCCCCTCTCCACAATGATTTATATACAATTTATTCAAACGTAGAAGCCCGGACGTTTAAATGAATCAGAAAACATCGTCACGTCACTGCAGTCTTACTCACTCCCTTCTGCTTCTCTCTAAATGTACAAGTTGATTATAAGGTCTATTTTCTAATTCATCAAGTCCCCTTTGGAACAAACTACCAGCCAGTTTCTGGAAACTGACTCTGTCTTACTATTTAAATCCAGTTCATCGTGTTTATACTTCAACTTCCACCACACCAGCTGCTCCTTTGCTTCCCTGCCTGAGGGGCATTTGTGCCTGTTGTCGCTAGTCTGTCATTACTTGGTTCCTGCAGACTGACATATGTGCTTACACACACACACACACACACACACACACACACACACACACACACACACACAGACAAATTAATTCTAAATCCATCTTGCTAATGACACACACATGCACACACAGTGGCAGTGTGTGTGTGTGTGTGTGCTTCTTTCACTTCTTTCAGCTTTCAGCTGATAAAAATGTGATTTCAGATCATATACGTTAAAAAGACAAATGAATTGTGTACAGCTCTGTTGTTTATCAGACTCTACCTGCTCAGTTAAAGCCGTTTCATTCAAACTCAAATGATCCCAGTTGGTAACAGGCGCCTGCTTTAACATTTAACATTCCAGTCAGACTCACGAAAAATCAAAAGAACCAGCGATATCATCTTTCTATCCCACACATTCTTCTTCTTCTTGTCAAAATCTGGTGCCTACATTACCCACAATGCAACTTAACTGCTAACAGATTCAAGGGTGTTATGTTAGTAGCGGATAATGTAGTCTCTGGCCACTGGCCTCAAGCAGAAAAAAAGGAACGGGAGATCTGGTAAATTCGCTTCTTTCTCCACGCCAACAGATTTTTTCATTTTCAAACTTGTAGTCCACAGATCAAACCAGCGCTGACTCACCTGAGGCAACTGATCAGATCAGCTCCCCCTGGAGCCACCAAAGGCTTTATCCTTCTCTCTCACATATGCAGTAATACTCCCCAAGATCTATGAACGGACTTTGATGTGTAAAATTGGTGGAGTTTCCCTTTTATTAAAAACCTGCAGTCTCTAAACCCAAGCTCATATTACTCGACTGATGACACACGAGTCATTTTCTCAGACTTTTCAAAGCTCCTCCAGAGCCTCTATTTTCAAAGGCAGTGCTGTACTCTCAATAACCAGTGAATTGACAGATGAAATCTGTGGAGTGTCATAACTTTCTGACATAGAATTTTACTGAAAAGTTCAACATGTAAGACTTAAGCAGAATTGTAAGTTTTCATCAGTGTTTAATCACTGAAAATAACTTTTTGCTAGTTTAGAATGAACCTTTAATATCTACAGATGTTGTAGGTCCTCTTCCACGTAGTCCGCCATGTTGAACCACCATGTTTCTACAGCAGCCCAGAACCGACAAACCGGCTCTAGACGGGATTTTTTAGATTTTTTTTTTTTTTTTTCGTTTTTTACGTTGTTTTGGTGCGCTAGATTCTCGTTAACGCTAGGAAGAACAGGATAAGGCTAGATAATTGCAACTTCACCGCTAGATGCCACTAAATCCTACACACTGGTGCTTTAACAAACACTTCTGACTAACCCACTCCAAGCATCGCACTAAATACTTTTAACAGTATCTTCTGTTGTCTTATTCACTGTAATTTAATGTCCTTGGTTTGTGGTTTGTGTGTTGATCCTCTATGTAAGTCTGAAGTGTTTGCGGTATTAGCAGAGCAATATTTCTTAAGTGCACTTTTCCATGTGGGAAATTTAGCTCCTGCAGTGAAATAGATTATGCATGCACATCCATGTGTACTCACAGATGCCTGTCAGATGTAGACGCATAAGTCAGGGTGATGAAATATTTCCCCACCACTTCTAGCCCGTTAAAACTGATTTACTTGTCAAACTCAGTAAAGACTGTGCCCTCTCTTTCTTCTTTTTTTTTTTACAGGGTATTACAACAAGAAGTTTTTTTTTCTCCTCAAAGTGACTGAAAACTCAAAAGGTCAGGTCAGACAGGAGAGATGTTGGACACCAGCTGTCATTTGAATTGTTTAGGGATACATCTGCTGTGCTGCAATGGCAGTGATGGCTGCCCTACGGAGCCAAGTGCATTAACAGAGAGAGACAGTGTGTCCATGTCCTGCTAAATGTCCTTAGATTTGTCCCAGCGTCTACAATTAGGAGAAATGATATTAATGTTTAATCCTGCTTTGTACATACTGATGTTGTTCAGCATCTTTCTTTTTTTTATTTCTCCTTGAAATGTTATCCGCCTGATTCAGTCCCCCGTCATGCCTTTTGTTGACAGCTGGCGATTCGCCCGAGGAATTTTTAGACTTTTTAGTTGAGTTGAGTTTGCTGTGTTGGCAGTCAGCGACATACTGTACAATATGAGTGGAAATGGAGAGGTTAGAGTCTGTAGCTGCTTCATGACTTTGATTTGTCATTGTCAAAGTCTGATATGAGCTATGAGCTGAGAGCGTCTTACCGCTCTCTCTACTGCTCAGATGGTTGATGAGTTCACCTTATTCCTAAACAGACAGAGGCTGACATTTTGAAAGTTTTCTCTTCTTCTCACATCAAAGGCTCTTTGCCGAGGGCCATTTGTGTTAGGGCCATTGCTATGGCGTCGTACCTTGTGATGACAGTTCTGCTGAGTTTTCTTAAACTAATGCATAACGCTTTGGGGGCCTGTTCTGTCTTTGATGTGTACTTTTGTGATAAAAGTCGAGCGCTGATGTTTCACAGTCACACAGTATTCAATTTTACAATCTACAGAAAAGATAAAATAACAACAAATTGCCCAAACTGTGCCAGCGAATCCTGCCAAAGTCAAACTTGGCCATGCTTGTCAGACCGCCCCTGGGTGGTGTGTATGTGTCAGAGATATGGTGTAACTGCAGGAGACGCTCTGCATTTCTCGCAGTGAAATCTGTCCTCTACCTGAGACTCCAGACTGGAGTCAGATAACCACCACTGGCTGGTGACCTCAATGTTTTCACTGAACGTACAGTCTTTCAAGGGCAGAGGCACGCAGCCTCCCAAAGAGTCGAGAATCCTAAAAATTATTTATTGATGGCATTTACTAAATTGTGTTCCGCACGTGACTTTAAACATGCGGATGATTTTTTAGTTTTATTAATGTGAGCGACTTGGCTGCAGCAGCAGCAACACTTTAACGAAAGAGAGATTTATATGAGCTTTTTAGTTTGGTGCAGAGAGGCTTTACTTAACTTGAATAGAAGAATGTATATGCAAATGTGAGGCTTAATTTTGGAAACAAAAGCAAACTGAAACGGCAACAGCTTCAGATTTACTCAGCAAAGTGGTCTGTTAGTGGCTCACTTTGATATCATAAATAAAGTATTGCATTAATGTCTAATTGGGCTGAACCTCTCAACCTAATTCACTAATGAGATTGAGCGATTTCATTCTCAGTGACAAGATATATGTTCCCATCTCCACATTACACAGATTAAATATTGAGCTGGACTCCATTAGTTATATTGAGCGTAGTGAAACCAGTAACCAACCCAGCTAACGTCGTAGGTGAGCCGCTCTGAGACTGCACAGGACAGGCAGGGGAAGCTCCCAGGTCATCTTCTGCTGTAGTGTCTCTCAACCTGACATGAATGAAACTTTCCCATGATGAGCGAGGGGCACGCACTCGTGATTCGACTGTCTATCAAGCAAGTGACAGCTGGATTTGTTCACTGTTTGGCCCTCTGAGAGCTGGTGTACAAATGCAGAGGTTTAACGTGTGTGCTCTTGTACTTTATTGCTGCTGTGTGGCGATACCAATTTTTGGAAAAGTGAGGACATTTTGGTCAGGGTTAGATATTAGATTTATGTACTGAAATACAAACATGTGCATGTGTCTATATGATAAAATAAACAAGGACTTAAAGGGTCAGCTCACCCAAATCCCTCATTTTTCTGTGAAGTTATCTGCAGCTCTGCAGATAGTTTTGACTTGCCCACATTTGATGTTATCCTTTATCTCGGTTTAGTGGGTTTTCAAGTGTATGAGGGACATTATTCCTGGAAAGACATGTTGCTGTTGAGTTTTTAGCCCCTCACCTCTTTTAGCGTCTAAAGCTGCCTTCACGTGATAAGAGATTTTCACTTAGCTCACTGTGATGTAAGTGCAAAGCAGGCAGAGACAAAGTGCAGTAAAGTACTGCCAGCAGAAATATATTCGTCTTCACCAAATCAAATCAGAATTTCTACTTGACAAAATATTGGGATATACTGTTGCTAAACAGACTGTTTCTGATTACTTTTCCTGGTGAGATCGTGGTATGTTTTAGATTTTGTGTTATAACCACTGACAGTGTATGTGGGACGTCACCCACAGGTTTCCGAGGTTCTGTTTTTAAGCTAAAAATCTGTGCCGCTGGCCACCACCATGTTGGCTGTGCTGCCTCTTCTGCCTCCTGGCTAATCTAAAAATCAGCAAAGACTGGGTGGACCTGAGGCGGGCTGAACGACATCTGGGTGCTCAAACAAGCCACCTGTAACAGCACATACCTGTCAATCAAAGCAGCCATGCTGTTGAATATGCATAACTTAAAGCTTTAATATAATTTGAATGGTGAGTTAAAAAAAATTCAGCCTCAGTACAGTTGTCATGAACAGGAAAATTAGCTGCAGAGAGCCAAACTGTTTTTTGTACCAGGCTGTAAACATGTTTATTTCTGCTATGAAGTTGGACATTTTAACATGGAGGCTTATGGAGACTGACTTGTTCTGTAGCCAGCCTCAAGTGGTCGCTCGAGGAATTACAGTTTTTGGCACTTCCACATTGGCTTCATTTGAGTTCTGCTCTCTGCCTCCTCTGCTTGCATGTGTCGTTGCTAGGCTCCGTCACATAAAGCTGTTATATTATTGGTTGGGCTTTAAAAAAGGTCAGCGGCAACAGAGGTCAAAGTTGAAATGATTTGAACTTTGAACTTTGAGCTTGGTGGTAATTTCGAACAGTGTATACCACCAAGGTGAACGGGTCGCCTAGCTGGGAGTCACTGCTCTCCCCAGAGAAACACAAAACATTTTTACCGCTTATCATGTGTAATGTTGCTCTGTTATTCCACTACTTTTGTGCAGACTGAAATTTCTCATCAAGCCTTTAATTTCCATTAGACTTTGTACAGACATTTATGTTCTCCAGAGGATGAATCATGCTGACTTTGATGATCTAGCACCACCGTGATGTTGACATTTGCGGTTTAGAGTGAAATATCTCAACAACTATTATATGGTTTGCTATTAAATTTGTCCTAGATATATATGTCCCCCTCGGGATGAACTCGAATAACTTTGCTGATCCCTTACTAAATCTAGCAGCAGCATCAGATCAAAATTTTAAAGGTCCAGTGTGTAAAATTTAAGGGTCTCTATTTACAGAATATGGCAGAAAAAGAATATAATATTCATAACTATGTTTTCATTAGTGTATAATCACCTGGTCCTCTTTCACGGAGTCCACCATGTTGAACCGTCATGTTTCTACAGTAGCCCAGAAAGGACAAACTGGCTCTAGATAGGGTTTGCATTTTTAATTTGCAGTACCAGCATTGCAATCAGCAACTACACCACTAGATGTCACTAAATCATACACACTGCGCCTTTAATTTGTCCAAAACTTTGGTTTATAACTGAATACCTGCATACCTGAATGACATGCTCAGCTCAACTGTGCCTTGGGTTCAGTGCTCATTAGTAAATGTTACAATGCTAACATGCTAAATGAAATTAAATATGTTAAACATTATACTTGCTTAAAGCTTAAAGCACTGGCCCTTTAAGTAACTACATTATATTACAAATTCTCCACATTTTTGTTTGTAGGTTTCATTTTTAAAACTGATGCAGTTTTACGATTCCCACTTTAAAGAACACTTTTTGTCCATCTCCATCTTCTCGATTTGTATAATTGCATTATTTCCTATGAAAATAAAATAAAACAATTAGTGACCAAAATGTACTTGACCATTACAAATTTAAGTGGGTATTTTTGCCCCTGTAAACATCTATTAGTGGTTTTATATTGCTTTAAAAACCTCACATATCATAGTGCTGCTTGCCAAACTGCCATTCTCTAAGTTGCTTTCAGCCTTTGTAGACACGTTTTCAACTGTGATGAAGTGACTTCAAATTTAAAATCCCTTTACTTGCTGTGTTTAAATGATTTGTGAGCCTCCTGTAACTAATTTAAAAGTGTCCTGTCTCATCAGCTGTGTGTTTTTTATGCCTGCCTCTCAGAGTCTTCCTCTCTTAACATGATTTAAACACACACAGTTTAAGGTTTTTCCACTGCTGATGTAGTTTCCTCCACCTCTCTTGGTCATAACTGTTGGTTCTGCTGCTAGCATGGAATATTTGATGCTCTGAGGTAAAGGGCCCTTGAGTATTGTATTTCAGGTCATCCATTACCATAATTGCTTTTACCCAACAAGTAGGCTTTCCTTATGCAACCTGCGCTTAAATGTTTAATTACATTGTTTTGAGGTAACAAACTTTTTAACTGCTTTTGACGGGGCAGGTTTGTTGTTGAAAATGTAAAATAAAACGCTGCTCGTGCTGTGTGCAAACAATAGATTTAGCTGCTTTCAGAGCCCTAATTCTGTAAGTAAGAAACCATAGCAGTGTGGAGTCACAGCTTGTGTTTCCGTGTCTACATTACACTCACTTGGAAAGCCGAACAAGACGAGCTGTGGTTAGAGTTACACACTTCTCTGACAGATGTCAGTTTGTTAAAGGAGCTCGGTGTCGTTCATTTGATATGAACAACTGCCTCTGAAAATTTAATTCACGTGTTTTCTGTGTTTGGGGGGAAACTTTGATTGTAGCCTTTAAATAAATATAAATGAGGCTTTGTGGGACAGTTGTACTGTTTGTTCGGAGACGTGTGTTAGTTGTAGCTTGTTCTGTTTTGGTTGTAATGTGCCAGCTTGTTGACAGTTGATATTTCTTCTACAGTGGCTGTTGGACATATAATTGGCTCAGAAGCTATAAAAAAAAAAAAGCGTGCACAGTGGTTCAGTGCAGTTTGTGTGTTGAAGTGAAGCGGGCGGCTGTAGTGTCCGAGCGCCTCCAAAGCTGTCAAGCTGTAGTAGGTGAAGCATTCATGTATGTCTGTGAGAAAAGTGTCAGCGTTATTGATTTTTCCATATGCTTTGTCTGTCCTTGAACATGTTGAATGGGTGCTTTCTTCTTGATGTGAGAAATATGACTTTTTCAGCAATTCGATTTTTATGTAACATATCACGGCTAAATTTACAATCTAGGTCACTGATCCCATTAGCCCTCCAGGAGTGGGACAGTTTTTTTTTTTTTTTACTTCTATAATGAGAATTCCAAATTAAACTAAATGGAGACTCTTTGGCAAGATGCCACGTCTTGATGTGTGCCACCAGTGTGTGCTGAATATTAGGAACATTTTATATCTCATAGAAATATCCAGTATATTTCAGATACAGAAAAATTGGGATGGGTGCGACTCTCCGGGGTTATTGATATTTGGTTTGACATAGAGAAAATTGCAACACCCACCCATCTAATTCCTCAACTCAATTCCGATTTCAAGCTTAATGTGTTAATGGAACAATAATTTGTACAGAGCCTGCATTGCACATTAGCAGTGAAATTACCAATTGCCACAATTATGATAAACATAACAAATGGTGCATTTTGTTAACAAAGCATTCCAGCTGCTCTCTTCTACGTTTGAACCAAGAGTCAGGCCGACTAAATGAACAGTTATTACCACCATTACTGAATAAACCAACAGCCAGCAGCTCCGTGGTTACTGAGGAGCCTCTGCACTGTCATATCTTCACCAGTTCGTAAAACAGGTTGGGTTGTACTGCGAAGCATATCATGGGTTAACTCTGTATGATACATTAAACTCAAACCGTAGGCGTCATTCGGTTCACCTGTCTTTGTCTTTGCCGATTCTTAGATAAAGAAGTGGCAGGACTGCCAACATGGCGGCGCCACATATTTTGAGCTTCAAAACGGCTTTTCAGAAACCTGTGGGTGACGTCACGCACGCGCTGTCCATTCTTTATGCTGTCAGTGGTTATAATGAAGAATAAAGTGAAGCGAAAAAAGACTTTTGCTCTTGAGAGAGATTATGTTCAGTCCCTAAATAAAGCTCTCCATTTACTGTTTCTGAAGTATTATATTGACTTATCGACCCTTAACTAGAAAGCATGCTGAAGCCCTGATACAGAGACATAATTGTTGTCATCTGCAAAAGTACCTTTCTGATCCATGGTAGGCACAAACAGCACATTTTTGACCTAACTTTTTCAATGTATCTATTCAGTCGCCCACAACCCTGTTGAGAATAAGCAGTTACAGAGAATGGATGAATGGATCATGGAAGAATAGGATAAAATAAAATGTAAACATGGACCTTGAAACACTTAAAGATCCTCTTTTCTGAAAAACATTTTTTTCATTTTATTTGTTATTACATTCCTCTTCGTGGGTAATGCCGGCAGGTATTTGTGAGGAAAGGTCCAAACTGTACAGTTGCACACTGACTTTACCTGTGTACAATCCTGTTTGTGGAGATGCTAAGCAGAAACATTGTACTGCATGTGCATATTTTCATTCTAAATCCTGAGAAGTCACCGGACGTCGCATAATTCATTACTGAGCATATTAAGGAGGTTTCCTACACAAAAAAAAAAGTGTGATCATGTGCAGTTTTTCCTTTTCTCTATCTTTAGAGCGGCTTCTGCTCACATGGCAAAAACAGCCGCCAGGAAACCTTGCTTGAATTTGCTGACAGCAACATTTTGTGAAATATCTACTGCCAGTTGTGACGGCCTATACACAGGCACAGGACCTTGAGGTGATTGAGTGGATAGAGCAGGAGCAGCTGTGGAGAAGTATCATCGTGTCGTGTCAAAACGAGGAATTATTTGACAAATATTGGTGAAGCTAATACAGTTTGATCGCATTTAATCCTCAACCTACACCAGCAAGTAAAAAAAATCCAGCAAGCGGAGTAAGATTGAGATAGTGTTTCTACGAAAGAAGGCATGATCAGGGCTCACTGTGAACGAGCCGGCGATGGCAGTCATGGGTTTAGTCGTTAGTTCAGGGTGAATACACAGAGCAGTGAATCTTCTGGGCGAGGGTGAGCGTAGATTGGATTGAAAGTGATGAAGAGGAGGGAGGGGATGAACAACAGGATGGAGCAGCAGGAGCAGCAGAGGTGACCATGTGAGGAAGCTTGTGTATATGACAAAGGACAGGGTGGAGAAGAGTGATGAGGGGTGTTGAAATCCGCCCACACCGAAGTCCCTAGTGGAACGGCCTACCTTCTGGTCGGGGTGGCCAGGCGACCAGAACTTAATGCTAATGTGGAGGCGGCAGATGTTCTCATCAGTATAATGCTTTGAAGTTGAAAATACTTACTGCAAGCTGCTAATGTAACACTTTTCTTTGTGGGAGAGAAAAACAAAGTAAGTAGAGAAATGTGGCATAATTCAGTCCTGGAGTAGAAACGTAGAAAAAGACTATTTGGATAATCTTACTACAAAATCGTACACTTTTTTATGTTAGATATCAGATCCAAAGATGATGTCTTCAGATATTTTGTTCAACTAAAATTCAAATAGCCAGTTCACACTGATGCTCTTGTTTGAGAAGTAGGAACCAGACAATGTTTCTCCTCAATTTTTCATCATGCTTGCTTGAAAAATTACATAAACGATTAATCGATCATCAAAATCGTTGCCAGTTGTTTTCTGCAAATCAGCTATCGATTAATTGACTAATTGTTTCAGCTCTAATATTGACTTTCCACCTTCCACACAGCCATTTCATTTAATATGAAAATCAAACTTGGGAGTGTTTGAATCTTAAGATAATCATTTATAATAATACTCACATACAATACTCAATAATCACAAGGATTTTCATACCCGTACAGCAAACAACAGAAGCAAATTGTTAGCTACAAAGCAGGACATGAAAGCATATAAAACATAACCGTATTCTTTGGATAATGCATTCAGAAAAACAAAGGCATAATATTTCAGTGTTGCAGCCTTCATCAGATGCCCTTGGATGTATCTGAGGGACATTTCTGGCCTTGGACGAGTGTAGTGTCCTCTCTTTATCATCGTTTTAATGTTGTTTTTTCTTCCTCCTCCAAATATCTTTTTGGATCAATTTTATTCTCTTTAAAATGTTCAAAATTTGTGTTATGTATATATATCATTTGTCTTTACCTGGGCAACAAAACTGCTAAGGTCTTTTAAAAATTTGACTCAAAAATGTGATTTAATGTCTCAAGGCTATTTGTGACTTATTGTTTAATGGGTTTAATGATTTCCTGCAGCTTGCCGTGTCACCATGATGAAAGTTTAGATGTTTTTTACCCTCCATTGGCCTCACCGTGCCCTTTCCTTGCAGTTATTTATGGTGGACAACGCAGCTGATGACTGGAGGATAGCCATGACATATGAGCGCATCTTCTTCATCTGCCTGGAGATCCTGGTATGCGCCATCCACCCCATCCCAGGGAACTACACCTTCACCTGGACGGCACGTCTGGCCTACTCCTACGTGCCATCCAAGACGGATGCGGACGTGGACATCATCCTGTCCATCCCCATGTTCCTACGGCTGTACCTCATCGCTCGTGTCATGCTGCTGCACAGCAAGCTCTTCACGGACGCCTCGTCCCGCAGCATTGGTGCACTCAACAAGATTAACTTTAACACACGCTTTGTGATGAAGACCCTCATGACCATCTGTCCCGGCACTGTGCTGCTGGTCTTCACCATCTCGCTGTGGATCATCGCTGCATGGACTGTGAGAGCTTGCGAGAGGTGCCTGGATCAGTTTCTCACGCTATGCTGCACTGCTCAGCATGAAACATAGATAAGGCATAAAAATAGATAATGCACACATCTTAGCTCTCTGATCATCAGTATATGAAGAGTTATAAGAAAAGATTAGATGCCTGAAGTATTCTGATAACGTATTTAATCTTATGTTTAGTACTATGTTGGATTTTTTTATTAAAGTGAAGCTGTAGTGCTTCGGTTTTTCATGAACCTATGGCATTTATTATTTGTTACAGGTATCATGACAATCAGGACATAACCAGCAACTTTCTAGGAGCCATGTGGTTGATCTCAATCACGTTTCTTACCATTGGATATGGGGATATGGTCCCAAACACATACTGTGGGAAAGGAGTCTGCCTCCTGACTGGCATTATGGTGAGAAAAACAGACTTAGCTTCAGTTTTTTAAGTTTCAGGATTTGTAAAAGTGACAGAAAGTAACTCACATGCTTCAAATCTTTCATGGCTGCAAACAAAATAAGTAAAAAATCTACATTGTATATTTGTGCCTGTCCATCCGTGTGACTTCACAGGGTGCTGGCTGCACTGCCTTGGTGGTGGCTGTGGTGGCAAAGAAACTGGAATTAACCAAAGCTGAAAAACATGTCCACAATTTTATGATGGACACCCAGCTAACAAAAAGAGTAAGTGAAAGCTCTGTATTCGTTTATTTTGACATCACCAGATAGTTCGTCTTTCTGTGTTCTTGACCAAATGTTACTCTCCCTTTCACTCAGGTGAAAAACACAGCTGCGAATGTTCTCAGGGAGACGTGGCTCATCTATAAGAACACCAAACTGGTGAGGAAGATGGACCACGCCAGAGTCAGGAAGCACCAGAGAAAATTTCTCCAAGCCATTCACCAGTAGGTACCACTCTCCGAGGCCTGACCACCCCCCACCACCACCACCACCACCACCTGCCATTCATCTTGGTCTAATACCTTTTATCCAGCAGTGTGTTCGCTTGATTCACCGATGCAACACCAACCTGAAATCTGAATTGTTTGACACCTGTAGCAAATATATGTGCTCATATTTTTGAAGGATGTTTCACCTGACTTGACTAACTTTAAATTTGCAGATGTGATAATGAGTTGGCCTGTTGATTCTGTGGTAAAATATGCAAGGGCTCAAAAAATGTATTCACTCGAGGTTCTTGTAATCCATTTGTATTAGAGTCAGAGTAAGAGTTGTCAGGATGAAAGTTGCATATTTTATCTGTGTATGAGAATGGGACACTTTCCCATGAGACTGTGGAAGTAGTCAGTCTTTCAGCCACCTCAGTTTTACAGAAGCTTTCCTGAAAAAAAAACTAATTTTACCCTGAAATATTCTCAAGTTACAGAATTCACAGCAGTATGATATTGATCTTTCTCCTTCTCTCTCACCTTTTGCTGTCAGATTGACTCTTGTGTGTGTTTCTCTGGCTGTATGTCAGCTTGTATGCTGACCTCAGGGGCTGACACATCTGGGTTTCTATTTTTCTAGGCTGGTCAGACACTTACCTGTCAGCTAGTCTTTTAGTGGGTCCCCGAGGACTCCCGTAGTGCTATCTAACTCCAAAACAGTATTGATTTAAGCCTCACCTCGCTCTTGTTTTTCTTCAACCTACAGTGCTTACAAGCACATCCAGCCTGTGGCTTCTTTAAATAAATGGCATTTAACTCAGTGCTTTATTAAAACAAGTAACTAGATTTACGAGAATGTTGTTATTGTGTAGCTTAATGCTCAAGTAAAATGTCCCCTTTTTGTATGTTTGTTTGCTTTCTGTGGTTTTATGTATGTATCTGGGTCTTTGTGGTCTCCCGTGTGCAACTTTGATTTGCTCATGAATCTTTTGAACATACATTTATGTTTTAAAGACATTAGGATGTTTAATTACAAGGTCAAGAAATACACAACATGTCTGCTGCTGCTGCAACCCACATCCAGATTTGTGCCGTTTAATAGCGTTTCGTCATGGTTGCTTTGTCGAGTCATTATGCCCTTGCTGTCGTATTGAGGCGATTCGCAGCGGTGATGACAATGTCTCATGTCTACCTCCTGTTCTTTAGGACAGCCTAATAATGGAAATCCCTCTGAGCTAAAGCTAAATCTATACAGAACCAGATTCAGTGGGAAAAAAGTCACGTCCAGCTCTGTGTGCAAGGACAACTACTCGGCATGGTGTCATCCTTCCGTCACACCTTTATCTTATAAAGATTTTGTTTCGTTCGGGAAGTGTTCACAGGCCTTATCGTGGAGGTTTTTAAGTACTGCTTGCAGCCTAGGTGAAGGGTGTGATACCCAAGCTTTGGATTGAGATGAATGTAGGACAGGAAGCGGCCTGACAGCGAGCAGATCGCTCAAGTAAAGTGTTGGAAAAGGCCTACAGCCATCCTTGACCTGACACGAGGCGATGGTAAACATCAAATCAGATATCGCTGTGCCTGTTTCCTCTGGTCAAAGCGGCACAGACAGTGTGAACAACTTTCTCAGAGGTTCTCATCAGTCACTGTAAAGGATGTGAGGTGTAAACAGTTGTTAAAAAGAGCCATAGACGCTTTGAGGCACTGTCTGTGTCGGTGAATGTTTACTGAAGTTAACAGGAAGGTTTCTTTGATTTACTGTATTTCTGATAACTAGTGTGGAAAAAGGGGATTAGACTTAGAGATCAAACAGAGCTGCAGCTACCGGGAGCACAAAGAGATATAACACACTGGTTGCAGGAAAGAGTAAGTCGAGAATAAATCGTTGCTGCTGTTCAGAGGTGACGTGACAGTGTAGAGATGAGGGTTACAGCAGCCAGACTAGCAAACAGATTTTGCCATCTGAATATGTTTATCTGATGTTGTAATAATTCATTTGTCTACTTCATGTTTCCTTTTTTTCCTGTTTGTGTCGACACAATGCAATAGAGCTCGAAAGTAAGTCTTCGCCTCACATGTAGATACAGACCTGTTGTGTGCATGCTAACGAGAGCTTGTCCTTGAACCCGATAATGTGACTAAAAAAAATTACACTCCCTCATTTGATAAGTGAAATTCATGCCACACACACACACACAAAACAAACGTTGTAGTTTGCAATGATTGAATTGTTTCACACGACACAATCGTAATGCTGCCCGATTATTTCATTTAAGCTGCTTCAAAGGTTTTTATTAGACGTGTGTTCAACTGAGTAGCATGTCAATTCGATAAAAATGCACATTAGTCTCACATTTTTCATTCAACATTACGTGACGCAAACAAACAGCCAGCACAAACACCTATTTATTGACACATGTTGCACGTTGTAAACACACCCACAGATGCATTTAAAATGAATTTCAATTATCGGTGATGGAGGGTGTTTTTCTTTCCATTTCTGCATGGATGTGATGAGAATTTGATCTTTAATCAGAAAGCCACTGATTAAACTCCAATCAACTGTGCTTTCACGTACCGAAGGATGACGACTAGAGCTCTACAGGAGACAGACCTGCAGTAGCACAAGTATATAATTTATGATATCCCTCAAGTCATGTTTTACAACGTAGCAGTCATGCTCATACAGATCAGGGCTCAGGGTCATCTTTCGGCGTGTGGAACCATTGTTACGCCTGTTACTACATTTGCAGCCACACTTTCCTCCATTTCTCTGTTGGATGACACAGTAGCAAAGACACTGATCCGGTGTTATCATGGCCGGTCAACAGCATATCAACACGGACATGCAGCTGTCATGAATCTGTGCTCTAAGAACAATTAACAGAGTTTGCTGTAGACACTGTTTAAACACTCCTGAGGTCATTCGGATGGTGCATTTCAGCACACCACGGGCATGATGTTGCACGCATGCAACCAAATGTCTTACAGTATGTTTCAGGCCATAACATCTGTTAAGTCGAGTGTTTCAGTGCAGTCAGATCCCCCTTTGGGAATGCTGTCCCTTCCCATCCACAAGGTTGAAGTGGGAATCATAGCAAGAAGTGCGACAGTGAGTGCTTGTTAGCTCAGAGATCAGTGCATTGGAGAAACAGCAAAGTGACCTGAGTGGAAGGTCAGGATAAAGCCTCCGAGCGATCCCGTTTGAGCCCGAGAGGCCTCGACTGTGACCGACAGCGTGAAGCTGTCAGCTGGGACGGAAAGAAAAAGGTTGCAGAATGTTCACCCTGTCCATTAAGCTGAAGAAAAATTAGCATTTCTCTCCACAATGAGGTAAACGGAGGTCATGACAAAGAAAGCAAGTCAGGAGGGGTAAAAAAAAATATGGCGCAGCACTAACTGAGATTGCCTTAACTGATTTAGTGGGGTATTGAAAACCTTAGCATAGCCGTTTTCTCCTGATGAATAGCAAGCAGATTTAGAGTGCCCATTCAAAAGGAGAACTGCCCATGAGGAGTGATTGACTGAGGGAAAGAGACACATTGCATACTAAAGACAGGCCAAGTAGGCTTCCTCATCCTGACCTCGAGCCGCTCTGTGCTTCGACCCCGTCTGACAGCTATTGGTCATCCAATTGTGAAATGTACAATTTTAACAGGTCTTACATCAACTGCAAAGTCATGTAACATTGAATATCTGTTATCTTTCATCACTTTAAATACCTTCCTTTTTTTTCTCTTTCATTTAATGACTTGATTAATAAAAATAGCTGATAAATGCAATAGTATCTTGTACTTGTCTTTAGAGTCTGCTCTGTATGAAGCATTTCGGTCCTCAGTTGTCAGGACATCCTTCCTTGCCTGTAGTTTCCTTTAGTGACTCCTGTGGCACCCTCTGTTGGTCTGACCTGTCATCTTCGTTCCACATTTGCCTGTCTGCGGGAAAACAGAGAAATGATCCTGCACTGCATGAGAATGGGCATATCTGAGCTAATTATCAGACTACCCAGGGGCCCCTTAAATCCCTTCTCGATCTTCATTACTGCCTTCGATTCACACACAACCCTAATGATCACCCTACACTGCGTTCATGTCTCAGTTAGTTATATATTTTTTAACGTTTTAATCAAAATCTGAACCATTGGCAAACTTGCCCTCACGACGTTAGTCTGTGTTATGTCCTCAGTTTAATTTAACATGCGTGGATGATTTAGGGAACTCTTTAATATCTTGAAACCACGTGTGTTCGACACGCTACAATTCTGCACAGTTGCTGTTTTTAAGCCCCCTGAGAGGATGAGTAAAAACAGGCTTTACAAGCCCAATTAAACACACAAGATGTGAATAATTTAAACATGTATGTATGGAGTAGGTGAGTTAATTTTTGCAGCCTTTTCATGTAGGATTTTTGTTGATAAAAAAATGGCCTTTTGTGATTTTTTTGTTAAACAAGTAATGTATAATTTACTATTCATGATGCAAGATTAACAGGCTTCCTTTGAGCTGCAAATTGTGAAGGAAAACATACAGCATGTGCAGATAACTGCTGTCAAAAGGTTAAAGATTAGTCTTTACTGAAAACAATGTTTGATATCTGTGAGTCACTAAATAATTCATCAACTTACAAAAGTTGGTTTAACCAGAAGGAGAACTTTAGATGTTTAGCTTGATAAATGAAGTTTACACTTCACAGGTGCTCTGATATTATGTGAGTCCTCCTCATTCTTTTAGTTTGTATGTATTGGTTGAGTAGGACGTAGAGCTGGTCTCATTCTCCTCAGTGGCAGCTCTCGCCCCCCCCTCCTCCTCCCTCTGTGGTCTCCTTTCCACTTGCATGCAGCTCAACCAAACAGACTGACCCCTGCATTTTTCTACACACATCCTGTGCATGTCCTAGGAGTGCTCTCCATGTGTATGCCTTGTGTGTGCACAAATTTAATGCAAAAAAAAAAAAATTCTGATAGCGTTTTATTTATTTATTGGGTTCTGAATGGTCTTGTGTTCAGATTGAGAAGTGTTAAAATGGAGCAACGCAAGCTGAATGACCAAGCAAACTCACTAGTGGACCTTGCTAAGGTAAGCTAGACTAACTGCTGCATTGTACATGAGGATAGACAACTATCCTGATAAGTTTCTTTCCTTTGTGTGATTGAATTCAGTGCATGCTAGCTCACTCGCTGAATTAGTTGTGTTTTCTGATATAATCAAAGTCTACAGGTGTCAAATAAACAGACAGGCTGTTCACAAGGTGATTAAAATAATTCTGTGTGATGATTCTGGTTGTCTGCTCTCACCTGAACTTCTCATCTTTTGGGTTTGAAATAATCACATTTTATTTTTTACAGTGTAAACTACTATCCCCAGGACATGTTCGCCTGAAAATTACTGAATGATCGTAACAAGAAATCCCCTTTTGTGTCTGCACCGGGTTTTTTTTTTTACTTTATGTATTCTCTGATGTTTGTCTCCAGATGCACTAAACAGAAGTTGACAAACCTTAGGGAAAGACCAGGCAGCACGCCAGCCTGACACAGCAGAAACAGTAACCTGGGAAGGGAGACACACACTGTGATCTGATGATTCAGCCAGAAGAGAAAGCAGAGAAAGAAAGAGAGGAGAGAAAGGCAGAGAGCTTTGACATTCAAAAGTACAAAACATTCAAACTGGATTCAGGCCAGCATGTCATGAACGGTATCGGTTAATATTGCCCGATCACCTCGTGCTGTAAAACGGTAGCAAGAGTTGGGATGTGACATTGGATAAGGTGGCTTATAGCCAGTGGCACTCACAGCTGGGTCTGTAATCTGTTGTTATAAGAGTCTGTTACCATAAGAGGGCGGTGTAGCTTCGGTCCCTCTGTGCTCCCAGTGGAAAGATGGAGCTAAATAGAGCTGAACATATCATTGGCAGCTGCATTACCACTGCAGTGCAATGTGAAATTCCTCAGATCACAATGAATCCCCTTAACTCATTATCTCTCCTACAGTCTAATATAGGATGTGTGTTTTTTTCGTTGAAGTGATGCACCATTTGGGTGAATGTTGTTTTCTTCTTTCTGAACTACATGTTGTCAAACTGCATAACTGATGTTGGTATTTCTGTCTCATCCTCCTGTCCATAGAATGGTTGTTAGTATCAGTTTGCGGTTGAAGTGGATCTATAATAATTGTATATATATATTCTTCTTCCATCAGATTCATCCTCTATTTATGATTTTTGTTCCCTCGTGGTTAACTTGACCTCTTTTCTTGGTCTCTAGCATTTTATGTCATCACTATTTCATGTGTTCTTGTTAGATTTCATGATTTACAGATGAGGCCCAGACTTTAGGGTTAGTTCAGTCCACAAGCTCCTCGGTGCAATTCATTTCTTAGTCATAGAAAAGATTGTAAAAGTATTTGTTTATCATCACATGAACTGTTTAAATATTGAATTGCAAATGTGACAAGATGACAAGAATTCAAAGATTAGATTTGTGTCTGTGTACAATGCAACACAGTGAAACCTTTGTCTCCACTAGCTGTCAGGCTGAAAGGTGTCAGTGCTACTTTAGATAGACAACCTAACCCACATAAACAACCTATCCCATTATTCCCACCTCAAATCAGAGGAGGACAAGGTAAGTGATGGATGGCATCGCCTCTAGGCTGCTAGGGATTATTAGCCCTCCACTGAATAATACCTCAGAAACCGCCCTCCAGCAGCATCACTCCCACACCTCATCCCAAATGTGACATGGATTTCTTAGAGTGTTGTTGACTTTTTTTTTTTTTTTTTTTCACAGACTTGAGCCTCGAGAGTTAAAATGCAGCAGCTGCAGTATATTTTTAAATTGTTTATGAACAGATAGTTGATGTATCAAAAGAGCAGAAAGCTTCATCATCAGCAGGTACCTTTCCTGTCTCCTCAGGGTCATATAGGCTAATGTACTCTGGTCTGCATGGAAACACGAACTCTTGTAAAGTGGTCATATAAAATCTACCCTTCTCAGACAGGCTTTAACTGAACACTGCTGGTTGTCAAGGTTGTAACTGTTAAACATAAAAATAACTTGATGTCCCCCTGACCTTTTTTTTTTTTATGTGGACTTTCCCGCTTTTAACCTCTGCTCCCCCAAAACTGGCGGACAATGAGACAGTCACTTGGAAATTTGGACATTCACTTTAACTTGTAGAATTTGGTTTGTTAATTAGGCTGTTTTTCTCATTAGTAACTGATATTTAGTTTGTGTTAGATGCTGAGATTATAGGATAGGTCCACATTTTTTCAGCTTTTGTCATAAAACGATACCCACATGCTCATTTGTACATTGAATGAGTTTGCTGCAATTGTTTCTCTTGGGTTTTTAGTCCTAAATTTGTGTCTTTGTGTTATTGTCACTCACACTGTAGCTCTGCAAAAGTCTATTGAAGCACAAAAAGGGAACTGAAAAGACTATAATTCTGGAAGATACCCACTTAATTTGTCTAATTCAGACTAATGAAGCTGCATATTGGCTGCTTTAAAATGCATTTTTACCCAGTATGAGGACTGTGGATTTGATCCCCCATCACATACATAGACATCACTTCAGAGGGGGATCTCTAACGTACTAGTACAGATGTGAACCTATCCTTTAATTGCTTTTGTGTCAGACAATTAACAGTTGATAATGGCTGCTCTATTCACATGGGTCTTTTGTTTTATATCATTTAAAGTCGGCTGCAGTCTGAGCAGAATGTGTTGAGAAAGTTAATCTCTTCGATTTCCTTTTACAGAATGAACTCTTTCAACTGCAATTTGACTGAATCCTGTGTTTTTTATCTATAATCATGTCTGTTAATAATGGACACATACAGTGTTGTCCATTAAAAATACCACTAATTTGGACAATGACCGTGCTAAGTGTGCTTCCTCTCCCCTGTTCCAGACTCAGAACATCATGTATGACATGATATCGGACTTGAATGAGAGAGGAGAGGACATGGAGAAGAGGATTGCCCTGCTGGAGACAAAGCTGGAGACTCTACTGAGTAATTTGCAGGCTCTGCCGGGACTCATCAGCCAGGTCATCAGCCAGCAGCACAGGGACTTCCTGGAGGTGCAGCTCCAGCCTTATGACAAACACAGCCCTGAGCGCTCACAGTCAGTGTCCAGACGGAGGTCGTCCTCCACAGCACCACCCACCTCCTCCGAGAGCAGCTAGAGTCCAAGGGGAATGCCTCCACTGAAGACTTTTGCCATCATATGGCCAAGTTGCATTTATCGTAAAGCCTTATGGTTTCAATAAGTATTATCCAAATTCTGATGACAGAATCCAAGATACTGGGGACAATGCATTTTAATGGATAACTTCATGCTGTTATTTGTTTTTTATTACCTCAAAAGATGTTGTTATCCTTGCTCTGGTGACATGACCACAAATAATGGCGCTTCCCTCAGTAAAAACTAAAAGGCCTATCGATGGGGGTACGATAAGAGCTCTACTCCATCTCTATGCAGAGATAGCCAGTTTTAGGTGGCAAGGTTACCACGTGTGAAACTATTGCACTAAAATAGTGCTTCTCACAGACTTTGTGCTTCTGCTGGCTTGATTCAGTTGCCGTGTTCCTCAAAGCAAACTGAGAAACCACTGAGAAATTAGTCAGGGAGCATGACAGTGATATTGAGGAAAAGTGCTGTGTTTGATGGACTGGAGTGAACTGACACCAGAGGGCAGATGAAAATCGCTCCTTCACACTGTCACTCAGAGATAACTTAAAAAGCTTGAAATGAGGAAAAAAAAGCATATATCTTTTAGGTTAGAAACAGCATCAACTATAGCGGTTTTCTTTTGCAGAGTGTCCCTGTAGAATGACTATTTTTGGGGCGACGTTGCAAATAATTTAATCCTCTAGTCAAAATGAATGCATCAAAATCTGTACTTGCACTTACTTTTTAATCAATGCACTTCAATGCTGACTGACGTATGATATAAAGATGCGTTGCTCATTAAAAGAAGAACATTTGAGATGTTTGGGCATGGGTTTATTATTGTCAATTCTCGAGTTGTGGCTAGTGCTGATGAATCAAGTCAAAGCCCTTTTTTCTGTTTCTGTTTTTCAAAAAGAAGCGTTCGCTCAGACCTGCAGAGGTCTGTGGAAATGCATTGAGTGATCACAAACTCGGTAATTATCCCTTGTCTTGCTGTGTCTCACCTCCTGTCCCTCCTTCCTGTGCTATTTATGCTTGCTGTCACCCCAGCTGGGCAACAACAAATGCTAAACAACAACTCGCTGAAACCGTATCTACCTTTTAAAAAGAAAATGCCTATTTTTATATATTTTGATGAGGACAAGCACACCTCCTACAACTAAACAAACAACAAAGGGGATGTATAGTGACAGATTCAGCATATCTAGCACATGGTTTAATATATCTTGGACTGGAGTTAAGGTACATACAGTACATAAAGTCATCTATTGGGTTCTTTTCTGAACTTAATTATAAACTATTGAAAATCTGCATCATTCTTCAGATTGCATTTATTTTTTACAGCATATACTAAGTTTAAATGACACTGTTGGCTGATCTGGAAGAGCAATATTCAAGAGACAAACTGGTAAATCTACCTACAGTGGCTGGCATTCATTAGGTTTTTAGATTAAGTTTTAATGTCAGAAGTCAAATTAAAATATTTAAATTTAATCAAAATATCCTCCTTGGCCTTTCCTACAGTCTATCTTCATATATATAACTGTATGAAAAGCCATGATGTGGCCAATATACCCTCAAGACATTAATACTCACTGTATACACATAGTGAGTTGTTAATGCAACCTTTTCGAGGTTCACAGAGAAAAGCATGAGTCAGAGGAGATCTGGTCAAATCAGCAAAACGGATCTTGTTCAACCAGCCCACCCACTAACCAACAAGTCAATCGGATGGTCAACAGAATGACAGATGTTCAGTCCACAAACTTCAGCAACATAGAAACCAATGAGAGATTATACTGTATGCGACTTAAACAATAAACAATTAAACAATAAAAATATACAATTTGACAAGTGTGTGTCCTTTTTCATTGTGTGGGAACTGGTATTAAATATGACTTGTTAAAAGTGTGTTTGTGTTTCCCTGTAAAAACAAGTAAGACAGTTACATTGATATAACTGTATGAGATGTCATTTATGTGGCAACCTTTCTTGATTTTTTCAGGATCAACCATGCATTCAACGGGATCAACCAAAAAGTGGAGACAAATCAAGTAGGTGTGTGTCTGAGTGTACACCCTCACTAAATTTTGCCCAAGACAGTAACATGTAGGCTGTAACAGGCTTACATTCAGTGATGAAAGAAGTACTTAAGTAAAAGTATCAGTACGAAAACGTACTCCATTACAAGTTATATGTACATATGTAGCTTGTATAACCACTCTATGTACCCAACCTTAGGGTTTGGCTCATTCATGGGTTCACAAGATAAACTCGTGGGGTTCGTTGGATGACTAATGGGGTAAGAAGGCAGAAAAAATAAAGTTCTTGGGTCTCATTCAAACATTTAGAGGTCAGATGTCTCCTTGGTGCAACTAACAACTCAAAGACATTTGAAACGTGTAATGAGGGGCTCCAAGTAGACACTTAGGTAAATGGACAAAAGCCAAAAAGGATGGGAGCAACGAGTTTCATCTAAAAACAAATTATATTATTTTATAAGCTCGTCATATATTTTTTATTGTAGCTGTAAAATGAATGTAAAGAGTACAATATTTGATTCTGAAATGTAGTATAATGTACCATAGAAAGGTCATATACATGTGCCTCCAAATGTACAGTGTAGTATTTAATTAAATATATTTTATTACTTTCCACCACTGACCCTCATTGATATAAAAAAAGAGCAGACAAAATAGTTAAACTTCCTATTTTAATTTACCCATTTGCAAGATGCTTTTGTTCAAAGACATCTCAGCGTAATCTAATATAATTCAACCATCTCTGCACAAACTACATGAAGCATGCACTACCAGCTCTGATTATGTAATTTTTTTTATCCAAACCACATGTGTATTTCTCTCCTTCTTTTGTCCTGAATAAGTCCTAGTATATGAAATACTGTTTTACTATTAAATGTTAGCCCATCAGGGGAAATATGCAGTATTCATGTGAGTACTAGCACACTCAGGAAACCTGGGAAATGATAAGGATAAAATGTGTAGAAATTAATAATAAACTCTCAAAATCAGAGGTTGGAGGGAGATAATCAAACAGTGGCAACAGTATCGGATGAACATGTAAAAGCCAACAAAAAAAAAGAAAAGAAAAGGAAGAAATGAAAAGAAATATACCATGAAAAAAGAAAAGGAAAACAGGTCAAACCTGTACACACGCCAACTCAATTGTTAATTTCTCTTAACCACTGCAAATTAAATCATACATGTTCAAAAAGGAGTAGGAAGAAGTGTACACTTATATATTCCTACCCCTTCTCCTCTGCTATATATTATATTATAGATGATTAGCACGGGTTAACTTGTTAACACAGTGATATATTTATCTTCTATGCAAATGTTTAACTCCTCTGCACATTTTTAATTCCTCTGTACATATTTAAATCCTATACAAATGTTTAATTTCTCTGCAAATGTTTAATTTTGCTACAAATGTTTCATTTCTCTCTAAATTTAGATTTATCTCAGGTTAATTTTAACGTATGGATACTGTGTTATAAGTTAATTCTAATGTATGTTCAATGTATGTTTGCATCTATCTATCTATCTATCTATCTATCTATCTATCTATCTATCTATCTATCTATCTATCTATCTATCTATTATTACTGTTATTAAAATACATACAGGAGGGGAGAAAATGCATATTTAGGTTTATAAAAGCAGAAGACTGTAACAGAACAGGAAAATAATGGACAACTGACGCCAGAAGAAGGCAGTAGTGCAACTTAAATGGTCTCTGCTGTCCTGTTAGTCAACGGACCGGGCGGAAAGAGCGCTCCACGTCAAACTATGTTCTCGCGAGATTCCCCGAGAAGCAGCGCACGCACAGCGGCACTTGCGTGGTGTGTGTGCTTGGCTAAGCTAACATCTAACTTCGCCAACTTCCATGTGAAATCTTTCTCCACTTCTTTCGGCAACGTAGCGCGTACACAGGGCACTCCGTCACCATGAGTATACTCGCCAAAATAGCGGAGATTGAAAATGAGGTAAGGTTTAAAGTTGAAGACAGCTGGCTAACCCAGTGAATCAGTCACGTTTCAGCTAACCGCCAACGCTAGCAAATATTAGCCTAGCTCCCACAGCTGGGCCTCGTAGGACACTTTTTAATATGTCTCAACGTTTTATAGCGTGTAATGTTGTTGAAGAAGTCAGTCGTGAGGCTGCTTGACGTGTCGATGTGTGTTAATAACCAATTAAGAAGATGTTGCTATCACCTGAGCTAGCTCGGTAGCATAGATACGGTTAGTGATGAGTCCAGATTCGGTTTGATTGGCTGGAAATCAAACTAGCAACCGCGTACAGGGTAACGTGTAATAACATTTAGCAACCGGTGTTCATGACGTGTCAGTGTGTCTCATCAAAACGGGCTACAAGTGTTTGTAACAGGCTCCAAACCTGCTGCCTTATGATCTTTATTTTAGGCATTTGAACGTCTTTAGCTCTGAACAAGAACTCTTGTTAAGTAACTTACTGTTTATACTTCAGAAATCATCATCACTACACTCATACTGTGCATACTGTATACTGTATATTTATTATTTCATCCCTGCACTAAGCTCCATTGCACCATTTTCATTGCACATTCCTATACAGTGTAAAAAAAATGTTTATCCTTGTCTATACATACATACATTTTTATATGTGCATAGTTTTGTTCTTGTTCATGTTTATGTCTACGTTTACCTGTCAAGTCCTCTGTTCTGTTTTTTAACTGTACCTGTGTCTATATATGTTATATATGTTTCTACTACGAGTGTGTGTACCTGGCGAATTAAAGTGATTCTGAAATCTTTCAGTAGCTCAGCAGAAATAGTACAAGAAGTTAAATTTAGACTGTGGTGTTTGTAATGAAAGAGGCCAGGTAAAGGAAAACACAAGTCAGTTAAGACAGTATCACATCCATGGTCTGCAGTCATCGCTGTATTATATCCCACTTGTTACTGAGTTTGAAGGATAGATTCACTGTGTAAATAAATAAACTCTATTGTCCACCGGCGAAATGGGTAGTGAATGTTCACAATAGAGTACCATTGTTCTTTGGCTGGTGGGTGAAGCAAATCTATCAGCCACCTGCATATTTTATCAGCATTTGGCTAGTGGATGTCATTTGTGAGCACTAAACTATTTATACTGGACATTACATGTCAGCGCTTGAAATTTAGGATGACCTGGAATACAGAAAGAGCGTCTCGGAAATGTGTCATTGTTGCAAATGAAATTGTTATGTTGAAATACAAAAAAATGTAGGGTGGCACTGGCACGAGCTTGATGCTACGTCACAGCCACGCTTACACAAACACAATAGAGAGACAATGTGCAGACATTGTCGCTAGATTTAGTGACTTTTCAGGTGCTCTTATCAACTATTCCTAAAAAGTGACTAGCTACAAATTTAACAATTTATTCAGACCATCAGGAAAAACTAAAAAAAATAATTATTTTGTGGCCAAACAACTCGAGTCATTTCAATCTAATTTTATTTATTTGATATAAGGCCCGTGCACAGCTAGCAGGACCTCCTTGCAGATGAAGAGGGTGGCTCAGTGAGTTAGTTATTAAACTATATTTATTATGTAGATTGGAGAAAAAGAAAAAAAAAGTCCAGTCCTGCTCTTTCTCTGTAAAAATGTATTCCAAAGTTTATCTATACCTAATATGAAGCTTTAGTAATCTGAGTTAATCAAATTAAGTAGGTATTTTCCAAAGTTGGTCTTATTATAAAACTCCCTTGTGGTGTTTCTTCTGACAGTTTTTCCTTGTTGAGCTGCAGTGAAGGGCTTTATTGTGATGCATTTTTATTGCATTCATGTTCACAATAACCAAATTTAACTCAAGCTATAAAAATCATTCTTTATACCCACTTATTTGACCTGAAACTGTAGAGTGCCCGAGCCTTTCCCAGCATGCAATGGGCAAAATGCAGAGATGTGTTGTAGGGAGCAGAAGCTGTTTTTTTCTCTCTAGTCTCTCGAAACTGCTCACTGGTTACTACGTGCAAAGAACAAGTATAAAGACCTCATGCTGGTGTTGTTACTGTTAACTGCAGATGGCCAGGACGCAGAGGAACAAGGCCACAGCTCACCACTTGGGTCTGCTCAAAGCACGTCTTGCCAAACTGAGGAGGGAGCTCATCACACCTAAAGGAGGCAGCGGTGGTGCAACAGGAGAAGGTACAATCATGATTTTTAGATACACTTTCTACTCTTATGTAGGTTTTATAACAAATATAGTGTAACCCATTTGTCATTTAAAGCATCATAGTGGATTTTTGGTTTATGTTATGTCTTTTTTTGTCTTTTTAGGTTTTGATGTAGCAAAAACCGGCGATGCTCGTATTGGCTTCGTTGGTTTCCCTTCAGTGGGAAAGTCTACACTGCTAAGTAACCTTGCAGGTGTGTACTCTGAGGTTGCCGCCTACGAGTTCACCACTCTTACAACGGTGCCTGGAGTCATTCGCTACAAAGGTGCCAAAATTCAGGTACAAGATTTATTTATTTATTTTTTGGTTTAGTGCCTCTAAAAGTGTTTTTAGGGTGTTTGATTTCACTGAGTTACTTATTTTACCTTCTTGCTTCTTTCCTCTAAGCTCCTCGATCTCCCAGGAATCATTGAGGGGGCCAAGGATGGCAAGGGCAGAGGCAGACAGGTCATCGCGGGTAAGAGATGTGATCAGTGAGAGAACAAAGGAGGTTATATTGAGTTTATTTCCCCATTGATGTTGATGGAAAAGTGAAATTCTGTTCCAGTTGTTTCATTTAATGAGACTCTTTTCACTATTGTCATTACTGTGTGCAGTTATGTGCTTCTAATGGCAGCAAAGAGGCTAAATGAAACTTAATAAAGAGTGGGAGGTGAAGTTCTGATGATTTAATAAAATAAATTTCCTCTCAAAGGTTGAAAGATGAACACATTTTATATAATGTTGGCTTACAGCTATAACAATATATTCTGTGACAAACACATGGTTGCATTTGCACATTTTGTGATGGCAGGACAAGTAAAACCTCACGTTACTATTACTATATGGCTGTAGATACATACTGTATTCCTTCCATCTAACCAATGTCTGCCTCTCCCTCCCTCTCTCTGTTGTAGTGGCTCGAACTTGCAACTTAATCCTGATAGTGCTCGATGTGTTGAAGCCTCTTGGACATAAGAAGCTGATAGAACACGAGCTGGAGGGCTTTGGCATCCGACTTAACAAGCAGCCACCCAACATCGGCTTCAAAAAGAAGGACAAAGGAGGCATCAACTTCACAGCTACAGTATGTTTCACACAGAGTGACGTCAATTCAAATACGGAAATGCAAACTTCTCATATTAATCGCCTCTGAATGAGTCACTGAAATGAATAAAGCTGATAAGTGATTTGGTTTTAGTGGCACTATGTGTGTGTGTGTGTTATAAAGGCTGGTTGTGTGTGTGCATCCAGGCAATTGATGAGCTGTAAAAGTGAGATTATCCAAACCATCACTCTATAAGTGGATAGTCAAAAAAGAATGTCCTTCAATGCTGCCTTTATTCTAGCATGGAGGACTTTAATTGTCAGGGATATCTGTAGTTGAGTCAGTTCAGCTACTTTACATGTTTAAATAAAACGTAAAAGCCTTTTAATAACCTGTGTATGTGTAAAGAAGTAATGTAAAGATTTGAACTGATCTGCAGGATCAAATCTGTATCATCATCTTGGTTAAACACATTTAAACATCTCCCAATGCTGCCCTCAGGTGGACATAGATAAAATTACACTTACGGACGTTGCTCCTGAACATTTATTCTCCTATTCTTCTATATTTTTATCATGTTGTACTTGTAACAATGAGTCAGTTATTCTTTAATCCAGCTGTTTAATATGTATTAAGTATTTCTGTTTCCATTGTCTTGCTGTCTCGTCTTGATTGACATCACATGCCTGTCCTCCCTTCCCCTCTCTCTCTCTCTCTCTCTCTTCAGTGTGCACAAAGTGAGCTGGATGCTGAAACCGTTAAGAGTATCCTGGCAGAGTACAAGATCCACAACGCCGACATCACTCTGCGCAGCGACTCCACAGCTGATGACCTCATTGATGTGGTGGAGGGAAATCGGTAAGCTGCTGAAGTGCCAGAACGGGTCTTCCTTAGTCATTCCCATGGGTGTGGCCTGTTGAAATCTTATATCCTGTTTCAATTCCCACTACACCAATGCAGAGAAATGAAAAAAAATGCTGTTCATGTGTAATACAGGATTCCAGCCACACTACATAAGCATGTCGTCTCTTGACTTAAAAACCTGCGGGATTACCATTACTCGATGTAATTTCATATAAAACACATTCAAATCTAAGACATGGATACTGCGGAGTGAGACGTGTAGTGGGTCTGACTCTGCTCTGTGTTATATATTGGACGTGGACCTCACTTCCCAGGACTGTCGTTTAGTGTTTTATTGCAGGGCAACAGACATGGCAACAGCAGAACCTCCCTGCAGTTGTAGAAAGGAACAGCGCGTTCACAGGATCTCTCAAAGCTCTTTGTTCCATCCCAGGGAAAAGAACAAAAAGAGAGAGCAAAATGCACACTAATGTCACAATGCAATAAATAAGAAAAGTCTTTCACTAAGAAATAAAACAGAAAAAAATAGCAACACGTAAACTCATGTACCTGCAGTTCAATAGAAACATTCACAGGGTCTCTTCTGTATAAATGCTCCCTGTGCCTGTGTAATACCATGAACAGAGTCACAAAATGCTCCATGCTATCCAGCATAGTCACAAGAGTACATTGCAAGCTACACTGTATCCCTGTCACACACATGCCGTGATAGTGTTCTCTTCTAATTAACAGATTTTATGATACTGACTCCACAAATATCAGTACATTCACTTTACACTTAAAAATTTACAAATACACAGAAAGTAGAACACAGCGTCTGTCAATCATATGCCGGCTCCCTCGATTGGCACTCTTTGAGAAATCCTGGTTGAGTACAACACAGTCTGTTTTGTGAATAAAAGAGTCACTCAACTTCCCCGTCTGTTTTTATAGGAAAGCACATGAATTTACATATTTCTGTTGTAAAAATACATTAAAGGTTTGGGAAGCTTGGGGAAAATCAATTTAAAACAGGAAGTGTAAACATGTTTTCAAAATAATGTTTTCCGCTAAATCCACAAAGGATTCTGCAGGAATTTGCTGGATAATAGTGTAGTGGTAAATACACTAGGTCACTTCAGACTTCTCTACACAGACGGTTTTCATGGACAACATGCACTTACAGTCTCTTGTCACAACAGGGTCTACATCCCATGCATTTATGTGCTCAACAAAATCGATCAGATCTCCATCGAGGAGCTTGACATCATCTACAAGGTCCCCCACTGTGTACCCATCTCGGCCCACCACCGCTGGAACTTCGATGACCTGCTGGAAAGGATGTGGGACTACCTAAAGCTCGTGCGCATGTAAGGGTTCTTTATACAGTCACCACAAGAGGGGTGTGAATGGACAGTTTGGGATTTAAATGGTGCAGAAGAAGTAGTCGATGTGAAATTTGATATTTGTTGGTTCATGCTGCAGAATTTAACAGAGATCGTGTGTTCATTTGCAGCTACACTAAACCCAAAGGACAGCTTCCTGATTACACATCTCCCGTTGTTCTCCCTGACGAACGGACATCAGTTGAGGATTTCTGCTTAAAGATTCACAAAAACCTCATCAAAGAATTGAAGTAGTGAGTACTGTAGACTTAAATCTTTAACTTTTTAAAGGGAATTTTGTCTCAAAGCACATTTATTTGATCATGTCTGCAATCTTGAACACTAGTTTCTACAGAAGTGTTTTTGTCTCTCCATCCTTTTCTTATTATTTCTTTATATTATTTATATCAGAAGTGCAAATTCTCTTTTAATCCAGTTTAAGGGAGGAATGGTTAGTGAATTATGCTCATGCTTGTTTTATAAACTCTGATAAATATATCTTTATAACTACAGTCTAATTTTTAGTTTATATAGACAGAATGCTGAAGGTGCTTACATGACCAGGACCATTCAGAAGAATGTTATTTATCTACTTTATTCCTCACTCCAGTTAATTTATTATCAGTAAGGTTTTGTACTAAAAGGCATTAATAGAGTTACCTTACACCAAAAATGACAAGTGGTCATCACATGGTTTAAAACAACACGGCCGCTTTAATCGCAGCCATTGCCCTCTTTATGGCGAGATACGCCAGATAAGCATTAATGTGAGACTCCGGATTAGGATCTGAGATGATGTGTCGCTCCACCATCTCTAAATGGGTGAGCTTAGATCGTCAATCAGTCGATATGGTAATGCCGCTGAGCATCACCCATCCTCCAGGGAATGAGCGGGTCAAACGGTGACACGGGTGATTAGAAAGCCTTTGTTACTAAAGGGTGTCATTGTACCCTGTAGGTTACCTTATAATGCAGACTGTTGCTGCAGCAAGGGAAGAGTAATATTACACATGTTGCAGATGGTATGAAAATGAAACATGCGTCCTCTTCACTGCTTTAAAGTATTTTTTTTAAATTGCGTCTCTTTCAGTGCGCTCGTGTGGGGATCATCTGTGAAACACAATCCTCAAAAGGTTGGCAAGGACCACGTATTGGAGGATGAAGACGTTATCCAGCTGGTGAAAAAGTAAAAGGAGTCTTCGCTGCATGGCCTCTGTATCACAAAGTGTTCTGTACAGTTGCTCAGTAAATCACCAAACATATCCATTAGAGCATCTGTGTCGTGGTTCCCGGTTTTCTGCTCTAATTTAAGATCAAAATGACATGAATGTAAGTGTCACATTTAAAAGAACCTACAGTACTTAACACCATGAATAGTTCATATTGAATATTGGTTAAGGCTCACAATGAAATAAAAATAAAAATCTGTACAATAAGGAATCTCTGTTTTCATTCTTGTGCAACCTTTTTTCCAGCTTTAACATTTATTTCATCCCTCCACATGAATATTAGCATGCATGTGTGCAGCCAGGCACACACATATTTCTCTATTCAAATCATATGTGCTACATGTGGTGTGCCACTAAAGCGTCATAGAAATGTTGCATCATTGAATCGTGTATGGCATCATAGTCTCCCTCAGCAACACAGAAGCACTAAGCAACAGCGTTACTGCAACCATTTTCAGTCCGGCTCAGAGGAAAAAAAAAAAAAAGTCTCATTTGAAAGCCTTGTCCAGCTAAGTGATTTATGTGACATTGATGATGAAGGCAGTTATTCAGGCTGGTGGCCCACCCCCTCTCTCTGGTAGGGACAGCCACTCAGGTTAATCAGTTCATTCACTCAGACGCAGTCTGGGGACATCATACGCCAGCTGTTCACAACTAACAAGACTCCACAGAGCAAAATAAAGAGCATTTCATCAGAGCCGGGAGCACTTCTGGAAGCTTGCATTATCTAATGTCGATATGTTGCAAGCTGCATGAAGTGTAGCGGCCATTTTGTGTCTGAGCACCTGATACTATCTAGTAATTGCAGCGAATGGCGCCAGTGCATATGCAAGTATATAGACTATGGTATGATATAGTTAGACTGGAAATAAACCTCAAACTTAAGAATAAAGCAACAGACAATTCACCATGTTCGTTCCAGAAGGAACAGCATATTGTATTTAATATGCTGCAAAGATGCAGTGCCGTCCTTCATAATTTGAGCCCTTTTCTGGTTAAATAAACCAACCCTTACGTCTCCTCGAATATATATGAAATGTATCGCACAGGGAAAAGTAGGCATGTAAGATATACATGCAAAACGACAACTAATAATCTTGCTTCTTATCAGCATTTACCAAGAAGGATATGAAATCATACAATACAAAGAAAACTGATCTTAATATTTGATCTCCTGCGAAATAAATCCACTCTCTGTCGTCAAGGAGAAAATCTGCTTTACAAGACCACAGAAATAATCTTTTTCCGCTCATATAAAAAGCCATTTAATTGTTGGAAGTGCTATTAATGTTGTCCATTAATCATCACACTGTATTCTAAACAATGTTAGTCTTGGATGTTTAACAAGGATTTTAGATATGCAACAGGGTTTAAGTTAATGGATCTATAAAAAGCAGATATGCAAGAGTTAGTACAACAGAGTGATGGTCAACGAGGATACTATCGAGTGAATCTGATGTTATAGACTACTTCTTTCTGAGAGAATAGTCACTTTTTAGGAAAAGCTGCAGTGGTTGAGGGTTCTGTCTGCTTGTCCCGCAGCAGGATCAACCCTCCTCAGACACCACCTCTTCCCCACCCCCTTTTACCCTGTAAATTATAGCAGCACTTTAGCTAATGAAAGAGTTGAAGACCGGGCACTAATAAAAGCCATTAAGTGAATAAAGCACTTCCCCCTCTAACAAAATTAAAGAATCTACCCATTTGGAGAGGGAGGACTCTGTATTAATATTTATGAAATGCGGAACTGGTGGCCCCCCCAAACTCCCCAACTCACGTCCAATCCGAGCCTGACCAAGTCCTCCTTGCCAGTGCACCTATCCCAAGAGAACATCACCAACCCCTCCTAACTGGAAGGAGGGGCAGGAGATGGGGACTTGAAGGGTGCTGAGGACGCAGTCAGGACAGTCTGCCTCCAAGTAGAGCAAGCTAGAAGACCCCAAGACACAGCTCAGAGCACCCACTTGCCTCCGTCGACCAGCTGCACCCAACATCGACTATGGGACCAGAGGATGGAAAGGTGGGTTTCATGGAAAGACCAGATGTGTAGAAGTGACTTTCCAAAGACAGCAGCTGGAGGTTGTCAGTGAAATACAAAGTAAGTTTTATCTAAGTCTTATATTTGCAGTTTTGTATTGAGAGTTTGTTGGGTTGGTCACTGTGACCCTTAGTTACAAGAATATTTTATGTACTTTTTGCTTTAAATCAGATACTTTTAATGATAAAGAACATTTTAGCCATTCTTTAGTCTGAGTTTGATCTGCAACTCCTGATGGCGGGGATCCGTGTCAATGTTTGAAGAAAGAAAGAAACAAGGTAAGGACGCATAATTATGTATCACAATCATCAATTCATAAAAAACCATCACACCATCCCATCAACCACACTCCATCCCTTTGAAACATCCTCATTGTTCTGAAAAACAGAGGTCTGTTTCACCGCCACCGCCCACCATTTTCACCCAAAGTACTCCCATTTTCGTGCCATTTGGTCACAACAAATGCAGGGTTTCTCTTTGGTGCATTAATATGCAATGTGGTGTAATTTCATCACACAAAGTGGTTCAGTTGGCAGAGATCTAAGTTGATTATCGCACTCATTTTAGTAAGATGTCCCAGGGGAGCTGGGAGAGACGCAAGAGAAGGTAACAAGATTGTCAAACCTTTTGGAGAAACAGCTCTCTTAGCTTGATGGCATCATGACTCTTGACATTGCACTCAGTGACCGTTAACGTAGTTAGGACTAAAACGTCAGAATGGGTTGTGTCTTTTACTCTGAGAGGACGGCAGGTGTCCTCAAATGGATTATAGCAATACAGCAATAAGTATCATTCTTGAGTCCATTGGTATCTCTGGCCATCAAGACTTATTTTTCAGTCAGTTACTTGTAAAAATTTCAGAGTGGACGCTGTGGTTCCTAACAAGATCACTGACGAATTACCCAAACTCTGTTTCCATTGATCAGTTGAAGAACACCCAATAGAGTGATGGTGAACTAATTTGATTTAGCCACTGTTCCTTAGGCCTGCTGTAAATGTTTTCTTAAAAATGTTTCATATTTCAATGTTTGCATCGTAAAATAGACAATTTTTTGATTTTTTTTTTCAGTCGCGTCTGGTTGTTGGGCGCGAAGGATGGGAGGGTGGGGTTTGACGCAGTTTGTGCGCAGGAAGGGTGTAGCCCTTTTTTTCCGCAGTGAGTGTGACCTATGACGACTAATCTTTTTTTTTAATTCTGCAGATGTTCTTATCTGCAGCAATTTTTTTACTTAAACGTTATGCAAACCAGCGGTGCGACCAGACGTGTTGGGCTTTTGCCTTTTTTTAACAATCTATCCATGATCGCAGATCTCCACCCTCACACCTTTGGACTTTTTTTCGACTTTTGGACTGCAGATACAAATAGAGCTGTGGGATTGTCGAGAAAATACTTTGACGATAATTTCAAATTATTTCTTTTGTTTTTGGAGTTTTGATACTTCACCATACCCACTAAGGTTGAGTTGGCTAACGAAAGCAAAACAATGTATTTTGTTTTACTGATTTTCTTCCTTTACTTCCATTAACATTCAAGCCATTTGACAAAGCCTTCAAGTACCTCGGACGTCTTATGTTGAGCTGGATCCCCTATGATCTGCGTTGGAGTTTTTTTGTGTCTTTGCCCAGGACCCCATTGTGCTTGATCTAACCATGCAGTGCGTCTTCTGTCCATGGTTGTGCCAAGCACCTTGGAGGCTTGTGAGCACTATCCTCCTCCTGTTGTGAACTTCCTTGTGTATTTTTTTAAAATTTAGAAATATAAACGAAATAGGGAAATGAAACTTAAACATTTAAAGGAAATGAAAACTCCAGGGTCGATATAAAAGGACCAATAAATATAAGATGATTTGAATTAATATGTGTCACTTCCATGCTCTGATGATTTTGTTCTTATTCTGATGTTGTTTTATCTCATGATGTACCTGAAGATGTATGACAATGACCAATAAATGTTTAAACATCCTGTATGTTTTATCGGCAACATTTATATTGAAGATTGGGGCTCAAACGGGTTTATAGCATTCATATAGATAAAACAACCTGGTTGGTGACAATATGGCAGATTTGTGGAAACGATCAATTACTGTAAGTGCTCAGTGGCTTTTAACTATGTCTAATAATTTCAGCCAGCGGAGGTCATTCGGCTAAGACTGCGGACACATCACTGATCTGTAAATCAAACCCTGAGACATACAAGCCCCGTGTGTTCAGACAGAGTGTTTATGTTGAAATGAAGATAAATTTGTTTCTATACAGTTCTCAGCTGCTTATATTTCAGTCTATGTTGCCCCATAAGTCAAATCATAACCAGTGCATTTAACCAATGAATTAATAAAAAATATTAAATCAGACTCCTCCTTTCTTTATGGCTCTTATTTTAATTGATTCAGTCTTTACAAACACTCCATGTGCTGCAGGCATTAGATGATAATGTGCTCTATAAAACATCAATGTAAGACTTTTGGGTTTAAATCACTGTCAGAATGACCATTACAGCAATGAACTACACCAAGAGTCTTGTCTTGTTATACTAAGTAAATTCACTCCATCTTGGAGAAATATTTATTAATGCATTTGCCATATAAAACATATTTCCAGAAACGTACACCCAATTCTTAATATTGGCAACATATGTGCCAGAGTTAATATTATTGATATTAATTTATGAGATTGGCACTGTCACCATTAATGATGTCATTCCTAAATTGGATCTGCCGTCTTGAATGCAAACAGTTATTATATTTATGTCAAATGCAATTCATGAAATGCTTTTAATAAAATGTCAGGACATCTGTTCACAGCGGACATTTGGCTTGTCATAGTAGTAAAAGCACAGGTGTCCCTAAAAACATTAATGCTCTGTTCAATTCGAGTGTCCCAGTAAACGCTGACGTTGTGACAGTGAGCCAGCATGAATGACACCAGGACCCTGAACTGAAGCAGCTAAATGGAATTCAGCCATTATTCATTTCATTATGAACACCTGTGCTTTTTCCTGGTGTCAAAACGTCTTCCATGAAAAAGCCTATTGGAGAATATCTTTTGAGACTGAGAGCCATCCTGAAATGAAAATAAAAAGGACTACAGGAAGCAGAATTAAATGACGGCTGTCACACATCCATCCATTTTCAGTAACCACTTATCCTTATCAGGGTAACGGGGGGGCTGGAGTCTATCCCAGATGACATTGGGCGAGAGGCGGGGTACACGCTGGACAAGTCAACAACCAAACCTTTACACCTACAGTCAATTTAGACCCATTGACCTATTAAGTGCATGTCTTTGGATTATGGGAGGACGCCAGAGTACCCAGAGAGAACCCATGCAAACATGTATGACTCCACACAGAAAGGTCGCAGCCGGGGTTCAGACCAGGTACGTTCTTGCTGCAAGCGACAGTGCTACCACTGTCACACATATATCTTTTTACTTAGTATAAACTCGTCAAGTATGTTGATATATTTTGTGTACTAACTGCTAAAACAGTCTCTATGCAGTAAATGCTGTATAGAATTACTATGCAGTCAGGTTTTGGGATTCAGCTACACTCAAGCTGTTCTAAGCTGATCAGTTGGGCAGACAGTGTTTTCAGTTAACCTCACTCTGCAGCCTGTCACTGACCTTTCCCAGACAGGGAATACAGGGTTTACAGATTATCCCATTAGACTGGACTATGGTGTCTGCTTTGCACAAAAACAATGCTAATCACCCTTTCCTCTAGCACAACAAGGTCAAAACCAAGCATGCTCTCCAATGAACAGCTGAACAGTCATCATACATGTGAATAACTGTTTATTTGATCTGATGTAGTCGCGCTTCCATTTGAATAATTCTTAAAATCACAGGTAACAAGTGCAGCAGCTCATACCCACACAATCAGTAATTCACATGTGGTAGCTAATCACAACAAATTAATTAAAGGCTACTGCCTGCTGAAAGAAAGAAAAACAAAGACAGTATGGGACAACTCTTTTAGACTACTGCAGGTGGCACACAGGTGCATTAAAATGTTACATTCGCAAGCTCAACATTAGCAAACGTTGCATAACGTGTTATTGGGTTATCATGATCTATTTAAAGTCTCGGTTTTGTTTGACCACACAAGAGATAAATATCAAAAACATTTTATTTCCTCCCTCACACTTTCATTTTTTTAATTAAATAGTAAAAACACTTCACTACAGAATGCAATTATACACTTTTTTTTTTGACACAGTGGGGCAATATTAATACTTGATACACGTGGGAGAACCTTCACAAAAGTGGATCCCACTGCACTGCTTTATCTCGAGACAGTTACTGTAGCCGATTCATTCTGACATTGAATATTGGTACAAGATGAGATGCTTTTAAACAAATGGATTTCAAGATATTTGTGCCAGATTGTCAGGCTGTAAACAGTGCACTTTATTATGCGATGTTTTTATGTGGTGCTCTTTGTACATTCATAACACACCCTGCGAAAATTTAACAACAAAAAGCAACATGGATGAATTCATTTCAGTAGGACCAACATTATAGCAAAAACTGAACAATGAAAAGAAGATCATCACAATGCAGGCGAAACGTGTTACAGATCATTTTGTACTCAGAAGAGGGATTTCCAGTACTCAGGCGATGGTTTATGAATGTACCAAGATCTACAGTAACATGGAGAAAAGACAAACAGTCATAACATACTGCAAACTTCAGTGATGTCTGCTACAACTGAGAACAAAGGGATTTCTGATCTGAAATGGGACAACGTAATTTATAACTCATATGAAATGTAAATGTGCATAAGTACTCTATGTTCATCTAAAAAGGGCATTGGTTAAATGTGTCTCTGCAGGGTTGCCTTGCTGGTAAACCGAAGCTTAACCATTGTATCTGAGGATTTGCGTGGTTGTTATAAGACACTATGCCCCTAATGCTGAAGGACTGGTTTATCTTCAGAAGGCTGTTTTGTCAACGCTGGCAGTTTGGAACACAACGGGGTAAGATGGACAGCGTGACTGTGCTGACACTAAAACACTGCACTCCCCGGAAACACAAAGAGAAGCCCTAGAGTCTTCATGTTCAATTCTGTGGAAAAACGTTCCCACAATGGCAACATTGTTATATTTTTAATCCATCTCATCATAATCTCGTTTTGAGATCACTCATGCTGCAAACAAACAGGAAATCAGTGGCTTTAAATACATGAAATGAAGAAACATGTTAGGAAGTGTTCCCCGTAGAGGCCTCAATTCTCCATCTGTTAGTGCAGAAAGTTTGCTAAGTGATAATGTTGACCAGAAGTCAGTCATAGCTATCACTCCATGTCAAATACTGTACAAGCATTTCCACAAACTCTCACTGAAATCACTCCACAGACACTAATACAACGACGTGGCTGCCGATGGTCTGAACAGCCTTGTTGAACAATGGAAAACGAGACATAGAACGTTAAAATGGGAGAAACAGTGCTTTGGCAAAAGCGTCTCTACAATTTTGGCTCTTTGATGGTACCAATGGTTCTAAGACATACATCATTACCAGCATTAGCAAAAAATGTCATGTGGCATAGCCGGCTAAGCAAAAGGAGAGCCCATGCCAGCAGTCTGGGTGAACATTTCCATGGCAACATTTCCTCCACAAGGACAGTACTGTAATGCTGTCAACAGTACAGTCCAGTGTTCTTGTTAGATCTCACCTACAACCAATATAACCGTGTATATGGATGGACATACTGTATGCTTGTCTTTAAAGAAGGTTGCAACTTCCATTTGCAGTTCACATAATGTACCAAAAACATTGGCTGGAGGGTTTGGTTGGGGTTCGTGCCAACATAACCCCTGGTCTATAAAATATCCATCTCAAGCGTAGATCTGTCCAGGGCCGCCTGTGTGTGTGTTTTCTCCACTAAGGCGCTCCTGGCTCGGCTGGCGGTTGGTGTCGCTGGATTTAATGACACCTGCGTAGTCGTGGATCCCCACTTCCAAGTTCTTGGCCCTTAAGGCAGCAGTATGCAGCTTCTCCAGAAAATCAGGCATACCTGCCAGGCGCAAGGAAAGAGTCTCATTATTATCAAGGTAGAACAGGCATACACAAAGTATAAAATACACAATGTCATTATGTCATTGTTAATTACATGTCTTTGGGTTTTGGACTTTTGGTTGGACAAATCGATAATGTAATGAAATGCGATATGAAAATAATCCTTATGTTACAGTTTCAACCAGCGAAAATAGCTCACCGCTCGACACCATCCAGCTCACACAGTAACGAGGAAAGACAGTCTGAGGGTTGTCACTGTAGGTCAGCAGGTAATCAAATCCATTCTGTAAAAGAAGAACACACAAATCAAAGTCAGTGAAAGTTAATACAAAAACAGCACAGTGAATGTAAGTTCAATTCATTTGTGTAGAAGACATTCAGCACAAACCTCATCAAAGGACTTGTGAGGGCGGATGACCATCTTTGACTGGTATGAATGAACTCTCACAAATTCCTGAGTCTCTGGGACTCTGGGATGCTCCACGGCTCTATACAACAGTAAGAAATATACAAGATTAAAAAGTTACTCATTTATTAATGCGACATAAAATAAACTATATTTGACTACAGAAACACATTATGTTTTAGTCTCACTTGGATACCAGGACCATCAGGTTGTTGTCTATGTCAACATCATAGCGGCGCACATACACATAGTCCCTCGAGTACATGGGATACTGTGAGAAAAGATTAAATATTAAATGAAATAACAGTCTAACAGTCTGATGAACATGCAGCAACTTGGAGAGTAGTTCCACTTGACTAACTGATAAGCAAAGGTCAATCATAGTTTTATCATACATGTACACACACTATTGGAGGAAATAGCCTACTACAGAAGAAAAATAGGAAACAACAGAAACTCACAGGAAACTGTGTAGCCCAGTGCACAACTTCAGAGCCTGTACTGGTATCTCTGTCCACCACTTCAAGCTTGATAACCAGAGAATCCCATTTCTTCCTGTACTCTGTATCCAACTGGGGGAAAGGAGAAAGCATAAGTCAAGGGTAAGGTGCTTAATATAGCACATAGAGTGAGAGAGCAAGCTTTTGTGCTGCACACGCACCGCGCAAACGCGCTGGTTGTGCAAGAACAGCTGGGTATCAAGCTGCCATTAATTCAGAAGTCATAGAGAGTGCCAGAGAATAGTAGCACATTTGAAAAGTCTGTACCTGTACGTTGAAGAACTGTCTTGGGGTGACATCATTGTAGGAGCCCAACACTGCAAGTAAAACATAAATAAAAGGAGGTTAAGTCTTGAAAAAAAACATACCAAAGAAACAAATATAATCACCACCAAGTACCAGGAAAACCCAAAGTACAAAAGTAACTCAGAGAAAGTGGAATGTGTGCTTTATCTGCATTTGACTGGTTACACATGTGTGATTGTGAGTTGGCTGACCTCTGTATTCGTAGAGGTGACTGTTGGGTATAGGACGTTTCCACACTTTGAAGTCCTTCTTCTCCATCACAACTTCCCAGCCTTGGTCCAGCTGTCCGGCCACTGTCCCTGAACCTGTGTTTACACATTTTACGGCATCCAGTGCATGCAGCTCAAGTGCACACCTTTAAAAAAAAAAGGGATACTGATAAGAAGACATGTTATTCAGTATGCTCCAACAGATGACATAACAGATCATAGTCACATCAGTATGAAATGCTACACTGCACATACAGATGGGGTGACAAATTATAGAAAAATGATGTGTTTGGGTACGGTGCTGATCCACCATTCTGCTCTGTACAAAAGCATCTGTATTTGTAATGCATCTCCACTCATTTATTCTGATATTTCCTGCAATTTATCATCCAATCTCTAGGCACAATTACATCTACATGTGCATTTAAAGAAAGATTTCAAACCTGCGAATTTCCTCATCTTGAATCTTCTCATTATCCCACATGAAGACACCAGCCAGGGCAGCTACAAGTTTCCCAGTTGGGGCGTGCTTGCTCTGAAATCTGCGCCATATGTTCCCCACCAGGGTCCACCTTGCCCGCTCGGAGTACAGGTTGGAGTAAAGCTCACCGATCTGACATGCACGCCGGAGCCTCTGTCCGGTCACAAAGCCGCAGTGGTCCGCAAATATGGAGAGCAATCCTTTCCTCTTTTGGCCAGATCTGGCGGCGGCCTCACTGGCACCGACACTTGCCCTCTGGAGCCAGGACAACAGCAGGCCCACGCTCCTGCCCAGCCATGGGTGCTTTCCTCTGCCCTCCTCGACAGTCCGCCTGACTGACCTGCTGCTTTGAAGCCTTATTGTAGTAACACCGATCTCACAGATCGGACGACGGGGCACAGAGTGAAACATGACAGCTCTGACCGTGACCACTTCCCAAAGACACAGTAAATGCCAGCTGAAGTTCAGTAGCTAGCTAACGAATTTCGCAGCCAAATCTAATGGTCTGTTGTGATGCACAGTGCATTACATTTAAACATATAATAATTATGACTTCTGGCAGGCAAAAGTCATAATTTTACTCTGGTTGTAACGTTAGTTATCGAGCACGCGACATTAGCAACGTTAGCACAAACGTTAGCTAACACTATCTCCGTTAACTGTCTACTCTGGCGACACGGACGAACTACAACTCGACAGCGCCGCACTTATTTATGAATTTAACCTCTAATACCTTCACTGTAAACTATATATTCCACTGTAGCTGTAACACAATGATCTACCTGTGTACCTGCCCTGAAGACAGCCTCGCGTTTTCAAACTCCTGCAGTGCATTTGACCTCGTCTTGCTACTACTAGCTTTCGCACGCCCACTCAGAAAGCCCGCCTTACATATCGTACAGCGTGCGTTCATTGGTCGTTTCTTATCCTATGGCAGTTTATGATTGGTCCTAGCGGCTGCCTGTCTTAAATGTAGCTGCTGGCCCAGCTTAACGTTTCTACCAGCTTCTTCGCTGAACTGGGATCAGATTCTGCGCCCCGGCTGTCTGGGTTAACTGCTATAGTTAAGTAGGAGAAGGTAGATTTCAAACCTTATCCAGGATCAGTGTCATGGCTAAACCCATACAGGAAGTTAGAGTCGCCCCCCAGCGGTGCTGTTTAAAGGCAAAGTCACAAGTATTCTCACCACGTGTGTTTGAGTTGAAATGAACTGCTGGGGCCATTGACAGTGTAAAGGTTAGAGCGTGCATAATCTTATTATTTATGCATGACAGGAGTTTTAAAAAAAATGTTTTGAGACAAATTGAACCTATTGTATTGGCTGGAATTATATAAATGTGTGCTATTGATTAAAAACAATAAGTTGTTCTTGCTTGTAGTGTAGTTTGTAGTGACCTTGATACAGTTTCAAAAGGCATTTGACCCAAACAAATTACTTTGAATGTGTTGTCTCACTGGGGGAAAGAGCAGTGATTAATTACTACTAATTGCCTAACTGTATATATCTACAGTGTATTCACATGCTACTGTCCATATTGTACATAGGTATAGTGTATTTATTTAATTACGTTTATACTGTAACTGCTGCTGCACACGCTGTATATATCCTAGTGCATTCATTTCACTCTGTCCATACTGTTAATACCGTTCATATCTTATAACATATTCATATTTATATCTGCACTGTTATTTATATATCTCTGATGCTAAGCTGAATTTCATTGTCTCTGTACTGTAACAATAAAGTTGTTTAAATCTATCTAACACTTCCTCGATGAGAAATTAAGTGGATTAAGCGACAGTGGAATCATCATACAAAAAAATACATAGGCAGAGAAAGAAATCTTAATGATCCAAATGTAATTAGAGTAATGCACGCTAGGTGGCGCTGTCTAACCGTGAAGAGATGTTAAAGGATATGTCTAGAATCCTGCATATCTAATAAAAACTGAGTTCTTTGTCCAAAGGTAAAAATAAATAAATAAATAAATAATAAAAAAAAAAAGAATACACAACAAAGCTTTACATCAGACAGTGGTTTCACTGCACTTAACGTCAAAGAGGCTCTTATGATATCATTAGGCTCCCAAGGAATCAATGGAAACAACAATCTTAATGCATTGCATTTCCCTTTGTCCAACTCTGTCACTCAGTCATGTATTCAGCCATTCATTCAGTCATCTTGTGCATCCTAACATGTCAAAACCTTTTATAAACAAACCAGGTTAAAGGTAAAGAAATAATCCAAATATGACTACACTGTCATTATACTGATAAAGTACAGGTAAGTGTAATAACAAGGGGATGGGCTTGATTCATCACATTTTATTTGAAGTCATGTGTATCTTGCACATGAAAGCTGTGAAGGTTTTCAGTGTCATAAGACCATGAGGCAAGATGTTTTGAAAAAACAAGAGCATGTGCCTCTATGTCATGTCTATTTCATTTTACTTTTCTCTACAAACAAATCCATATTAGTTTTCTGACTGCTTTAGGGAGTTATAGTTAGAATACATATGTGTGTGCACGTGAATAGGTATATATTGTTTTATTTTATTCTATTCTAAATTAAACTATTTGTATATATGTTTTCTGTACATGAAGGAACTCCAACTTACATTTTACTGTGCAACCTTGTGCAGAAAAAATGCCAAATAAATAACCTTGATTCTTTGATTTACATTCAGGATGTGTAGTGGGTTACACTGCATCAAAGAAAATTGTTATATCCAATCAGGTGTCCCTCTGTGAGACTGATATATTTGATTATTATATCATTAAGTTAAAATGATGCTGCCTTACACTGTAATTTCGAGCAGGTGTGAATTAGGTCATATCTTATCCAGGACTATTAGTGTAGCATCAGTAAACATGAATTACTTTATGACACATCTAATTTATCTAATCTTTTATTAAGGAAAGGTCACTTTACTGCGGCTGGCTTACTGATAAGGGAGTAAACAATGAGGTTATTATGAGTGTGAGTAACTGCTGTTTGGGTCAGTAAGGAGTTAAAGAAGACGTAAATTGCGAAGATGAAAATAGAGTTCTGGGAATCGCGAATATAAAACTCCCTGATTGAGTAGTACTGAGCGCAGTGAATCAGATGCAATCGCCACTCCCTTCTTTGTGAAATGCTGCCTACATGTAAGGATCGTAATCGCAAGTGATCACGACCGACCCTAAACATGGCCCAGTGGATGGGAGATGAGGAAATTTTCCATGATCCTCAAAAGAAATGACGTCAAGTAGAGAGAGACAATGAAGGGAGTGAAAAGATTATATATTATATGGGCTGTTATTACAACATTGTCCCACGCAAAGTGGTGTGTTCACTGCTTTCCTCGTTGCTGTTATGCAAATACAAAACACGTTTTGGGCTAAACAGTTCAGCCAAATCAGCCAAAGATAATTTGCTATGCTTATTGAGCACTTCTTCCATTCAGCATATCACGTCTCCCTTGGACATAATAAACCAACATTCACCAAAAAAAAACCACTTTTGTTAGAGGATGAATGTTGTTATCATTTCCGGTCGGATGCGCTTGAAAGAAGTCTTCTGTGATGCAGTTAACATCACTACCTCTAGGTGTTTTCCTGCACTGTTTTTACGAGACATTGTTTCCCCTTGTTTACCCGTGGTTACTAGGGGCATTTGTTGTTTGTGACTAATATATGTGTCTATTTGACTGTCATGTTATGTTGGAAACATGATCATTTAGGTCATGTGTATGAATAAAAGCATCAGTCTTATGAAAAGAAATTGATAGATTACACAGGCAGTGGTTGAAAAAATATTGAGTAGTAGTAGTATTCTTTCCTGAAATAAAACTACCACTGTATAAAAACACTCTATTACAAGTACATTCAAATGTTAATTATGTAAATATAACCTATATACTAAGTATTAACAGTAAATGTACCCAGAGTATCAAAAGTGGGAGTACTCATTATGTAGAAAAATGCCTCTTGTCAGTATTATTATTTCTAGATTTTTATTAGTCATACATGAATGTGTACGCAGTATTTTATGTTGCACTTGGTTTGGGTAGAGCTATATTTAACTTAAATACTGTTGGGTAGATTAATTTATAGTAATCCATTGTATTTAGTAAGCTCACCATAGCTTTTTTGTATATACTTACATAAAAGGGTATATACACTAACAGGTACACTGTCAGAAAGGTATTCTTTTAACTATTATGTTTATTATAGATGTTGTAGCTTGCAGTAGAGTAAAAGAGGTAAAGGTAAAGGAGAGGTGTTTCTAATATTTTGGCCACCCCATTTACATACATAAGCGAGCCATAACATTAGAAATACCTTTAAATTTGAATAAAATGCAGTCTTGTACAACAATAGCATCCACTAAGACCTCAATTATAAACATAAAGTAGAGTTACTACATTTCTGACAGCGTCAACAAAAACTGTACAATTTGTACTATACCAAAAAAGTACAATTTAATTCTATTTATACTGCATCTATCTCATGCCTCTGTAAACACTGTGTGTCTGTTTTGTGTTTGTAATACTTGTAACCGCGGCTGCAACACAAGAATTTCCCTTCGGGGGTCAATAAAGCAATCTATCTATTTACCTGTGTCGATTTATGGTAGAGTTATTATATTGGATAACATTGGATTGTGCTAAGTGGCTGGTCGGTGTAATTTCCTCTTAAATGTTGCGAAGCAGAAGTATAAAGCAGCATAACATGTAAAGTACATGTAATTAAAAAAGAACAGTGCTTGAGTACATGTACTAAGATATATTCCTTCAGTGTATGTACACCATACACAGCTATACAGTGACGTATGTACAAGTCAAGTGTCCTAATACTGCAGATATCGATTTAATAGTGTAGTAATATAGTGTTTTAATAGCGGTAAGTGTGGCTTACTATAAGTAAAGTAATATAGAAAAGGGAATAGTAACGTATATAAAGGTTTAGTTGTGAAATGGGACGGACTCACTGAGGTCATAATGAGTAAAAAAACGTGGGCGGAGCTTAGTAAAGGGTATCCAATAATAAAAGAGACTCCCTGTTCCGTATCACCGGCACCACGACCAAGTTCTACACACATGCGGCAGCGAAGCTCATTCAAACTGAGACGTCTCTGAGAAAAACGGATTTATTTCACATCGAAACAGAGAGTCGTGAATAGCTTTTTTTTTCTGGCGTAGTCACTTTATTTTTCAATCGTACGGCAGCTTTTTGTGTGCAGGAGATTCATAATCTTTTTTTTTTTCCATTATCCCGCGCGCGCGATCGTTTGTTAACGTCTGTGCGCGCGCTAATTAGCTTACTGGCTAGCAAGCGCTATTCTTCACAGGACTGAAAACTGCATTGTGTGGTAAGTTTTATATTTTAAACCTGTCAAAAATATAGAGCTCGGTGTGGCTTAGTCGCTTAATGTCATAACTAAGATTAACGTCACCGTTTCACGTTAATACAAATGAATTGCTAACGTTAGCCGGAGTGTGTTACGTATACAGCACTAATGACATGAGTGATCTGTATGTTAGGTAATGTTGCTTTAACGTTAACGTAACGTTGTTGTCGGTTTAACAGCTTGTTTGACCGACACACATAAGACAGTTTGGTTGTACGGTTGTTAATTGTGACATGCCGTTTAACGCCCGGCTCGAAACCGATGTTAGCGACGCACTGAAAGCTGTCCTTTAGTAGCGCTGATGCTAAGCTAACATTAGCGGTATTGACCATCTGTCCAGCAGACACTAGTCAGGTCATCACATTTGGCTCGGGTCGCGCACACGAAGGTGACTGCCCGTCCGGTCAGCAGCCGGTTCCTCCGCCACTGCTCCTGCGTGTTCCCCCCATTGAGTTAACGGAGACATCCGGGTGCAACCCCTCCTTTTACGAAAACCCACGTCAACGTAATTGAAACTGATGATATCGGGCACAGTAGCCTATTATAGCGGGCTATAATGACCAAATTAAAGACTTAATGTCGAGTCTAGACCGGTCGAGCCGCTTCTGCTCTACATTATCGTGGCATTAACCGAGGAGGCGGCTCGTAGTCAGCTATGAATGGATGACGACACGTGCGCAAGCAGGAAGCCATTATAATGATTATACGATAAGACACTCCTTATCTCGTAACGGCCTTTATGTTTAAGACTTCCAAACATAAACGACTACACGCCATCAAAATAAACGAAGTGTCTGAGTTAAATTAGAGGACGCTGGCGTGAAAAAACCTCCAGTTTCTTCCTGCGACATCTACAAAAAATGGCTTCCCGTCGGCTTTTTGGAAGGGCAGCTATTAAAGGTCCGCCTTCCGGTAGTAGCGTGTACTAGTGGTTTTTCCATGCGGCTTACGGTGAAAGTTGTTTAAGAAGCTGCTTTTTTCCTTCATGTGAAATTCTTCCTGATTTACCTGTTTTTTCGTAGTCCTGTCAGTGTCTTTTCTGTTTGTTTTTACATGATGGACGGATGGGAAACTGTTATTAAAGCAGTCCTCTTTTTTTTTGTCTTTTGTCTTTTCAGGATGTACCCCTGCTCATCTGCAGTTACAATTGCACAATGGCTGTCTGTTCACTCAGCTTAATAGCTCAGCACCAAAGCAACAGCAACAGATCTAGTAGAATTACAGGATAGCAATAAGCCCACACTATACCTCTTGTTTACCTTTTTATTTTGTTTTCTGGTCAGTGCCAGATAAACACATTACAAGTTTGCACTGCTAAATCTCAGAAATCCTGTTTAAAAACAGGTGGGCCTAAAGAGAAAAAATATTTATTTTTACCATTTACCTCTTTGTTTTACTAGCTGCTGCTTAGAAATAGCATTATATAAATAGCTATTTCGACAGGCATTAATTCCCTTTAAAATTGTGAAGTAATTCCCCTATTGTCTACAATCATGGTTTCAACAACTGCGACTGCAATAATACTGGCCACCGCCACCACCACAGTGATGACCCATACTGCTCTGACAGAGTACACGTGGTTGCTGATTGTCGGCTTCATCATCGCCTTCATCTTAGCCTTTTCCGTCGGTGCCAATGATGTTGCCAACTCATTTGGCACAGCCGTGGGCTCCGGAGTGGTCACCTTGCGACAGGCATGCGTTCTGGCCACAGTGTTTGAGACTCTGGGTTCTGTGCTCCTTGGGGCCAAAGTGAGTGAAACCATCCGCAAGGGTATCATCGATGTGAACGAGTACAATGGCTCTGAGCACCTGTTGATGGCTGGATCCATCAGTGCCATGTTTGGTGAGTATCAGTAGCTTATCTTGTGTGTAATTAGACCTGCGGTCATTGAACCCTCTGAATAGAGCTGGGTGGCACTGTTGGGTACTTGTAACTAGAAAATGGAGCTGTCAGACCAATACATGGGGGAAAGGATATCATTGAATCATTTCCACATAGTTGGTCAACACATCTAGTCTAATGTGATCTATTTATTTATTCTCATTAGGTTCTGCTGTGTGGCAGCTGGCCGCCTCCTTTCTTAAGCTCCCCATTTCCGGAACACACTGCATTGTTGGTGCTACCATCGGCTTCTCGCTGGTTGCTGGAGGCCAGTCAGGAGTCAAATGGTTCGAACTCCTCCGTATCGGTAAGTCAGGCGCTCTAATCAGCTGACCTAGAAATGTCCTCCGGTGTTTGGTTCAGTTGCATCACAGGCTATATGAATGTGTAATGGCAGGGTGTGACCGGTAATGCAGTGTTATCATAATACATTAGCCAGTGTTTTGTCTGTGTTGAGGACCTTCAATATCAACATCAACAATCCAGTGTTTATGAATAACCATTTTAATGTTAAGAGCTAAATCCACAAGATAAACAATACAGAATTTATTGGAGTGGTTGGTTGAAGTGAGCTGCAGATGGGGGAAGACAAGTTATTTGACATGTTCTCAGGTCAAGTCAGAGTGAGAACATGAGTCAGGAATACACGAAGTCTAGCAATACTCATTTCACAAGTTGTTTCTCACATTTGTTGCATTAGACGGTGGATTTCAGGTCTGTGTTCCTCTACAGAAAACCCAAATGTGATGTAAATCAGACTGTTTGCCCTCAAATAGTAAAATGTTTACAGTATTCAGTTGTGGAAATGACCTGGAATTTTATATTGAGGTTACAATAAGACCCTTATTGACTGAACGGCTGAATGAAGTGTCTGCCAAAACAACCAGTGACTATCCATTTCAAATCATTTTCAGATATTACATCTCCACTAATTACACTATTTCTTGAATTTACAGTTGCTTCCTGGTTCCTGAGTCCCCTTTTGTCTGGAATAATGTCAGGCATTGTTTTCTACTTTGTGCGCATGTTCATCTTACGCAAGGTAAGCTGGCTGTCAAATCGTAGATGATATGTGTATTTGAGAGTGAGCTGAGACCCTTCCGGAGTGATGCCTTTTTAGATCAGTTTCAACACTACGAAAATGAGATTGAGGAAATGCTTGTTAGAGAGTGAGAATAACGCAGCCATTCTCTGAAGCAGTTCCCCATTTGCATCACACAATGAGGCTCAAATTACCACCATGCCCTTGTTGTGTTATCAGCTGTAACCTGACAGTAAAATGGAGCTGTTCTGTTCATGCAGTGGAATTTGTATTTCTGACTTGGTTCTCTGTTTTGTCTCTGTAGAAAGACCCTGTGCCTAATGGATTGAAGGCCCTGCCTGTCTTTTACGCCATGACTATGGGAATCAACTTGTTCTCCATCATGTTCACTGGAGCTCCGAGTGAGTATCATTGTTTGAGTCATTTTGCTCTCCCTGCCTGCCCACAGCCTCAGCTTAAAATAAACTGCTCCCTCAGACAGCTGGATGCCCACACATATTCCAGACGGAACCAGACTGTATTTACCATTTTCACAGAAGCTGTGTTTATTTTAACATGTTTTTCTGAGGCTCTCTTGCTTGTGGTTCTATGTGGGTCATAGCTGGAATGAAGTTTTAGAGCGGAGCACAACAGGGAGATGGAAATAAGATTTCACTTAACTCTTGACGTCACTGTCTGTGCCCTTCAGACATGAAGGAGGAAAAGAGAAGTAAAGAGGGTGTTTGAAATGGTCATAGCTGTCCACTGCCTGTAGTTGTATTGCTGCTCAAAATTTCTATGGTAATGCTCTGAATACTTGTTGGCTTTTTCATCGTTCAGAATCTCCCATTAAACGAGCAACTTTTGCTCCTTTGTTTTCTTCTCTCTACAGGGCCTAACAGTTCAAGCTGGCCTGGGCCATTAAATGGCTACAACAGGCCAGAGTTTGTGCGCTGATGTGTGCATGCACATCAGCAGCACAGAGAGGAGATCACTTGCCGTTCCAACGTAGCCCATAACCCTGCTTAGTCAGGCACATTCTGTACAGTTGTGTGAAGTCCCTTTCACCCTCAACACACTGTACATGAGGACCTGTACTTGGGTACCTCACATGAAGAAGGTGCGAGATTGCATTTCAGACACCCTAACTAACTCACATCATCTTTTATTAAGTTGGGTGTAGCTTTAAGTGTAGAGTTTCATCTTATTTTTATATAATCACATGGACATCATAGCATCCATATAAACTGCACAATGAGGGCAAACTGTCACCACAGTCATACAGGTCATTGTTAAAGCCTCAAGCCAGTTTAATATGGGCATAAATCACCAGTCCTGCGCAATCACTTTCCCATAACAAGACACTGCATGAATCACAGCTAATTCAGTATCCATGTTGTTGTTTTTTATCGTCAAACTCAGACATGTTTATTTGGGCCCAGTTTTGGATACTTTACTACACCAACAACAACAGCTCATTAATGGTGATATATGCACTGTAATGCAACAGTGGTATCTGCAGCCAACTAAGTATGGTTTGTTTTGTTTCCTGTGATGGGACTCAGTGTTCCCAAGATCTAGAGCCTATCATAGTGGTGCGATTGGACACCAGGCATCCCACAGCACATTCCTATACTCAATATATATACACCAGTGCCAGACCTGAAGTCAGCATGTGTATGCAACTTGCGCCAAAGAATTTGAGGGTCAGCTGTCGATCCTTTACAGATGGGCTTGGTGTGACTTGGCTTCTTCACACCTTTTTCATAAATCACACTGCTGTCACTCCACTGCAGCCCATTCATTGTAAAGTGTAAATCCACACAGAAACAGAATTATGATGCACTTCTACCCTCTTATGTCTGTCACCTGGACAAGACTTTATTTCTAAGTCAGTATAAAATGACTGTCAACAATTTTAGGCGCATCAGAGATACTAGGAACTGTTCCCTACATCTGCAGACTTTGTCCTAATTTGTGTCCCTGTTGCTGGCCTTCAGAGAAATGCCACAGTTTGTTTTTAATATTCAGGCCTAAACAGGTTTTTTTTTTTGCATACCAGTGTATGTTTCAAAGTGCTGAGTGTCATAGTAACAGTGCATTGTGATCCCCCTCATACCAACCTCAATTGATGAACTTCAATGCATTTAGCTGGATACGAATTTTCTGCCTGGGTTACCATCTGAAAAACAAACACCCAGCGGCGTCTGTTGCTCTGGGGGACACCAAACAATCAGCTACATAAAACTGATACTCACATTAACCTGAGCCATAGTCCTGTAACAAAAGCTATTGTGGAAAAGATACTTGACTGAATGTTGGGCTTACAGATCCCCTTCAGTGCTGATACTTAATGCAGCTGTCACTTAATCCTAATACTCCTTGGTAAGTGCTACACTGGATCCCAGACAAAAGTAAGGACAGCTAACCAAAGGCTCCTTGCCAAGTGAGTCATAAACTGCCACTTTGACTGTTATTGTAATTGAGGTTGGTGGCAGGCAGCACATATAGTAGTGGAAAAAAACAACAAACCATGTTATTGTGTCATGTAGGCCACGGGATACAGAGGTTTCAGGGAGGGGTTTGGAACGCAGCCGTGGTTAAATTCAATTTCCTGTCCAGTCCCATTCATCCCACTGCATGGCTGTGGTATAAACTCACCCCTTTTGTGTGGGAGTGTTTATCAGGCTGCCAGACCTGGGCGAGTTTTTAAATCCCCTTTTATATTTTGTAAGAAGATACAAACAAGTCACTGACAAAGAGTATTCACTTGAATGCTGGGAGGCCACCTTTTTGTCTTTTTTTTTTTTATTTTGTTACATTCCCCGGAGTGTTACTGCACAGTAATGGCTAGCTGAATCACACCTGCTTCTGAATGTCTCACTACATGTGAGCTAAAGTACTCCAGTGGATGACGGGCCTCAGCTGTTACAGAACCATCTTCCAGTTTTTTTCCTCTTGTGCCTCTCTAGTTCTGAAGGGAGTGAGCTTCCATTGCGTAACTAAATAAACATCAGTTAGGTGCTCTGCAGTCTCATGCTGCAGCGTGACTCAGTAAAGAGAGCGAGCACTGTGGACTCTGCCCTCAGATGAACACGGCGACCGAGACACTTATCGCTTAGCCTTGGCCCTCGTTTCCTTTTGTTTATCTTAAACTTCCCAAACAGTCCCAAACCTAGTGGAAGTGTTTTTGTTTGTTTTCTTCTTAATTATGCACGGCCAAGGTCACCTCACCAGACTTAGTGGTGGTGTTGGAATTTTCAGCAGCTCTTGTTTTTGTTTTCTCCTAACCACACTGCTGACTTGCAGCCTCTCTGTATGACAAAGATGCCTGCTTCCCGAGGGAAATTTAAATAGTTAGTTTCTGCCAGCATGTGCTGCATTATATCTACCTCTGCTGCACTAGCTTTACTGCAGTCTTGGCACGAAGCTGCCCTTATTGCTACTGCAAACCGCTCCAATGAATGACTCCCCCCTATCTTAAGTAGTGTCACCTTTTAAGGAACTCATTGTCTCTATGCGGTGTTCGCAGGGCATTTTGGGGTCATGCTGACATTTTGGCTCTTTAGCCTTTTTCTGTTACATAACTGTTCACATCTATAGGTACACACGCTTCCCTTTTTTTAAAAACTAGGATGTGGCAATGGAGGCAATGCACTCATGCTTGTAATGTTAACATCTAGAGCCAATCGATAACTTGCATGATCAGATGTCTTTTGAAAATGCCATTGCTGCTTCCCTGTAGCTTATTTTCATGTCTTGGTTCATGTTTTAAATAATTCAAACAACGTCCTCCTGATATGACCTCATGTTAACTTTTAAATGCTATCTTGTTTTGTATTTTACATAGTTGGTATTTCAGTCAACTTACTGTGTTATCCACTAAGGTAGCACTCGCTGCCTTGTTTTTTAAAACTGCCTTTCTCTATTTGCCTTTGTCTGATTGTGTCTGTGGCACCTGGCGGTCCTTCAGTGCTGGGATTTGACAAGATCCCGTGGTGGGGTACCCTACTCATCTCACTTGGCTTCTCTCTGGTGACCGCCATTGTGGTCTGGTTTATTGTCTGCCCTCGCCTCAAGAAGAAGATTGAACGTAAGTCTCATTTTGTTTCTTTTTGGCAACCCGATGACTCTGTTTTCAATTCTGCTGACCACTGAAATGACGGTTCCCTCACTTTAAGCCACTGGACAAGCGAGGGATTTAGCATTGCACGTGTAACCTCAAACCCTATTCACACTTTGGGCTCATATTAATCCAGCAAATGGAGCTCAGGGATATTTTGTCATAATGGAGTCGCTCTAATAAAAAAATCATCTGAAAATATTGTCACCAGTTTTTGTTATATAATCCTGGATTAGAGGAAAATCCCAAGAGCCATCTGCATTTACACATAAATAGTGTGGATTTGGTGTTAACGGGGGTACATTATTCATTTTAACCTTCATGAATGTTTTGTACTTCCCTCTGTTAACAACATTGTGCCTTTTTTATATTGTGTGGTCAGTGATATTGAACTGAAGTGCTGTCTCATAGTAACCCAGAATCAGCAGGTTTATCTGACTAAGCATGATCTGTCTAGATCAGCCAACATCCAGTAGACAAGCAGCCTAATTGGGTCATAGTGATCCACTAATTGGTCTTTACCTCCTTGACTAAAATAAGCCTGGGTTGACTTAAGCGTTGACATGACATTTGCAGTGCATGTGTGGGGAGAATGCTGAGGGTGACTGACTGCTTCAGCTCTGGCTTTGACCAGTTTGGATGATGCAATGTGGCCAACTGGTCAGAATACTCCTAGGATTATCACGTAGAAAATATTGGCACAAAGTATCTGATTCACTCTAAAACCACAAACAAATGTCATGTGAGCCACAGGCTGCGTCAAGTCTTATCGTCTTTCATAGGTTAAGCTGCTAGTGGTAGTATAAATATGTTCCTTGTAAGGTCATAATCCATTTATCTGATCCTTTTGAACACAGCGGCTCACTTTTTGAGCACAGATAACATTGCATTTATAGGACAAAGGTTTTTTTTGGCCCTCTGGTTATGCAATTCTTCCCTGCAGTTCAGGTTGGAACGAAAGACGTGCTGTACTAGTATTTGCCTGCTCTCCTGTATATGTTTGGGCATGATCCAAGCAATATCTCACCTCATCTTCTCCCCTACTAGGAGATAACAAGTCTTCCAGTCCCTCCGAGAGCCCCCTGATGGAGAAGAGGGAGCTCAGGGAGGCCCACTGTCCAATCTTAAAACAGACTGCCAAGGAGACACCTACACCTACCATACCAGCTGTCAATCAGGACCCTGCTGCTCAACCCCAGGCTGCCCCTGAGGAGCGTAGGGTGGCGTTTGACATTGGAGATTCTGACGATGTTGACAGTAATAAAGAACGCAGGGTCGCGTTTGACATTGGAGACTGTGATGACACGGACTACAGCATGTCAAATGGTGGTAAGTATGCAATGAAACATTGTACATGGAATAAGTAACTCTTCTGCTACACAGTATCTAATTGTGAAACGACACAAATTAAGTTTTTTACATCTTTCTGCAGCTCCCAAAGAGGTTCAATCAAACAACAACCAGCAAGTCCAGCACAGCAATGGCTCCACAAACTCTTCCAATCAGGTCCAGTTCAACAACCAGGTTCAGTTCAACAACAGGCCAGCACAGATACCAAGTAATGGTTACAGCCAGTATCACACGGTCCACAAGGACTCTGGCCTCTACAAAGACCTCCTGCATAAGCTCCACCTGGCCAAGGTTGGTGACTGCATGGGCGAGGGCAGTGACCGACCTATCCGGCGCAACAACAGCTACACCTCCTACACCATGGCCATCATCGGCATGCACGGAGACTTCAAGCATAAGGAAGGTGAATTCCGTGCCAGCGAGGATGGCGACAAGGGCTCAGGGTCAGGTGGTCAGGACAGGAAGCGTATTCGCATGGACAGTTACACTAGCTACTGCAACGCCGTGGCAGAGCACACGACTCCCGAAGCTCTGGTGGAGAGTGACGTGACACTAGAAATGGGGAAGGAAGATGCAGGTAGCAGCCAAAGCTCTCTTGATGAAGATGGGCTTGATGCGGACAAGCCAGAAGTCTCAGCTCTCTTCCAGTTCCTCCAAATTCTTACCGCCTGTTTTGGATCTTTTGCACATGGTGGCAATGATGTTAGGTATGCAGACTCCTTCACCACAGTCATGTTATTATTTAGTCATCAGGCGATGACATGTTACTATGAGTCAGTAGGCTCGTTTTAACTTATCAAAGTTCAGCTCAGTGTCAGAATCTTTGACCAATGTTGAATTAACCTCATTCTTTCCTCTGCAGTAATGCCATTGGACCGTTGGTAGCCCTGTGGCTGGTTTACACAACCAGCAGTGTGAATTCGAATGAACCCACACCCATTTGGCTGCTGCTGTACGGAGGCGTGGGCATCTGCGCTGGACTGTGGGTGTGGGGTCGCCGAGTGATCCAGACTATGGGCAAAGATCTTACTCCCATTACCCCCTCAAGGTATAGACTCCAGACAGTGTTTCTCCTCAGCCGTAAAACCACATCCTCCTCAGACGTTACCATTCTTTGAATTTAGCAAGCATGCTCAGACACATCCACCTGACAGACATGAGTGTTGTTTTTATTTCCCTGCAGTGGTTTCAGCATTGAACTGGCCTCAGCCCTGACTGTCGTGGTAGCCTCTAACATTGGCCTGCCTGTCTCCACCACCCACTGCAAGGTAAGCTGGTCAAACACTGTGGTCTGGGAGCTAGACTGAGACACGGGGGAAGAGACCATTTAGTATGAGGAAGGCTACAGTAAACAGGAACTGTCTGGCAGTCAGTCCAAATGTGGATCAGCTTCCTTCATAATAAAATTTAACATTTTAGGTATGCAGACGGATAATCTGAAGTCATAAATTTAAGGAAGATGATCGGATTTATCTGACTACTGCTGTGTTTTTTCAGGTGGGCTCTGTGGTTGCAGTTGGATGGTTGCGCTCAAGGAAGGCCGTAGACTGGCGTCTGTTCAGAAACATCTTCATGGCGTGGTTCGTGACTGTGCCCATCTCCGGCCTGATCAGTGCCGCCATCATGGCTATCTTCAAGTATGGCATCCTGAGAGAGTAGGGCTACACCACCACCCCGAAGCAGGGGAGGAGAAAGAATAACCGCTCCAATGCGCACCCAGGAGAGTAAAGGAGTGAAGTTGGAAGGCCAGAATATATCGCTTACCTCAAGCCAACAACTTTGGAAGAAAAAGGAAAAAAAATATAGAAGTGTTTGAAAGGACTTGTGATATGGGCCTGTGGTTCTTGACTGCACCATTTCCAACCTAGAATTTGCTGTTTGTTCCAGTTGGGCCACATTATTTCCAGTGGGAAGCTTGCATTTCTTTATCACTTGCATTTTTCATATCTCATCATTCTGTAAAGAGTTAATCGAAAACCATCAACTGATTGTTTTTGTTCTGTTTTTTTCTAATACTCATTCTTCCATTTTTTACTTTGCAATTATGTATATACAACCATGCTCTGTTTTTAATTTTGTTTTACACGTTAGAAAGAAATGAACAATTAAAATGCAGTATTAGCCATTTGCAGATGTAACTCTCCAGTCATAACACATGCTGAAAGTAATGTAGGAGTATTTTTTAGGTGAAAAACAAGGTTATTGGTGTGTATGTGCTTGTTTATTTCCCCCCTCAAGTATTTGTTATTAATGAATATCTGGATTACTAGTATCCCCTAAATTTGTTTTTCCTTTCTCCTGTTGGAGAACAAAATTGACTAAATTCAGAGGGGTTGGTGACGGGTGTTTTCTACCAAACTTACAGATTATGTGACCACATTCACAGGAGCTGCAGTTTTGTCTTTTATGACACACTATTACCTGAACAGTTTACAATGGTAGAAGCACTAATTTTACACACTGGACCTGCAGTGATGAGTGAAATACTGTATCAATAGCAAAAACAGGAAATGACAAAGCCCCAGTCGTTTAAATCAATGGTCTATCTACTCTACATTCTCGATCAGCGCAGACAGGACTGCCTGATATCACTTGGTTACTTGAATTTTTCGAAATGTAACGGCAGAATGTCAACTAATGCAAGCCCGTGCTCCTCAAACAAGACCTTAAGTCTCCTGTTAAAACTTGATTGCATCATTCTTGATGGTTTAAATGCTTTAGGTCTGCTTCAGCCTTGTTTTTCTAGTTCACCTTGTATCAACTACTTTCCAGTCTGGTTTTTCTGTGAATTTTTATTTTGCACCCACCTAGACGTTTGGGTTGTTCTAGCTTTCCTCTTTCTCTCCTCGGCCCCTGAGATTCTGAATGAGGTTGTAAATCAGGAGGAACGGGAACCTGGAACTGGAAGTTATTTAACGGGTGGTTTGCGTTTAGCAGATGCTTGTTTGAATGAGGGCGGACGTGTTGCATGCCACCATTGTGTGGTCATTTGGCTGCAGTACTAAATGCATTTCAGACCTATATAGATGCTGTAGTTGCCTTAATTGTTTTATTTTCCTTAGTACCAAAGAAAAGAACTTTTTTTTTTTGTCTTTTTTAATGCACATCAACATACTCTAGTCTACATTTGTGGACTAAAAAAAAAACAAATGGAAAATAAAAATGGGAAAATACTGGTTGTTAAACTTGTTTTGTTTCTGGATACAACACACAAATATCAAAGTAGCTTCATACCGTCATATTACATGAAACACAAGGGGACACAGGTTATACATATAGGTGGAATAGTTCCCTTTTTATTGACAGTAAGTTGGGTGCAGCTCAGGCACTGGGTGATGAATCAGGATCCACATGCCTCTGTGCTTTCTCACTCCAGTACATCTGTGACGCAGGGACAGACAGAGGATTCCTTTACGCTAGCTTTACATTACACAAACACACCACAATTCAGTAGTTTTCCAGGGAACTGCTCTAGGTTTTTCTGATATGATTTACTCCTGGACAGGTACTGATGAATGATGACCGCAGCAGTGTGTGACTGTACTGCTGTAAAGCAGCACAAAGCTACTCTATCCTCACAGGGTCACTGCTGCTTCTGATTTATTTTGCCTTGTTTACAACAGTACATGAAGATTTTTGACTCTTCTAACCTCAAGAGAATCATAAAAATGACCTTTATCGTTACATCAATATCCTTGCATCCATTTTAAAACTATCCTTTCGGCATCTTTTAGGGCAGGGACAGTGCATCCTTGGTCCTAAAATAACCAGAAGCAGATGATACAGTATAAATCAAGCACAATAAGCACCTGGGGACAGACGTCTCAGAGTGCCCTGGATTCTTGTCCTAGATTTACTCACATACAAGGAGGACCACGTTCAAATAAACAATCCCAGCATCTTATTTTTGAGGTCAAGCAGTAAACACATTTTGTCATATCTGTGGTGACTCCAGTGTCTCTCCAGAACATGTGTTTTTAGATGTTTGGATATGTTAAAAATACCAGTTCTTCAGTTTTTAACAGGCAGCTGACTTGTAAATTTGTAATTGCTCTTGGGGCATTTTACTGTTTACTTTATTCTCAACACAACCCATAAAGGTTTATTTGACACTATTTGAATCTAGCCGAGACCAGCTCTGACTGGCTCTGCTTTTCATGATCCGGTTTATTGCATAACCTACAATTTAACTCTCCCCGTGTTGCTCAAAACACTTCACCACATCTTGCCTCAGCAGGTACAGTGAGTCTGCCTCAAAAAATGTTGAACTCAGATAATTAGCTAACGGGATAATGACAGTAAACAGATGTAAACAGATGTGGATCTTTATAGTATGTGTGTGTGTGTGTGTGTGGCATTTTTCACCTTGCTCCTTGGTTGAATCCTGACGGGATTCATCTGCAGAACAGAGAAAATGGGGTGTTAGAGCAAGTAGTTTGCCTGAGGTGTGGGTAATTTTTACAGAAAATCTTTACTTGATCTTACCAACACTGCTCATAGCCTCTGGCTTTGCCTCGTGGTGCTCTGGGAAGTCATTAAATATACTTTGAGTTAAAACAGAAAAATAACTAGGGACAGGAGAATGCTTTTAAATCCCACAGGCTAAACTTTTGTGTTCTTTGGTTTCTAACTAAATGTTCATAAAAAAAAGTTTAAGAAAGACTGAAAATATTTGAGTTATGTGAACATGAGGTGAACTTGTTTGAAGAAAAAAGCATACAGTATTGTTTAAAGAGCATAATATAGTGTTTGCTCTACTAATAACTCTCAGCTGTAGTGCTTTAATGTAGATTTTACAACACTTACCCCTCCTCTGTCTCCCTGTCAAATGTAGTAAAGGCACATATTGTCATTGGAGGAGTGAGAAGTACTGAAATTAGAGCTTTAATGTGCTGGAGGAACTTCTCACAAACTCACCATCTGCTTCCTCAGAGGACTCAGACTCTGATTCTGTGGTGCACAGAGAAGAGAAATCAACTACAGGATGTGATATTTTACATGTCAGTGTGTGTACTTTGGTTCTTTTTCCAGACTATCTTCTAAACTGCCTTTTGTTGCCATCTACAGGCTGAGATTCGAACAGTAAAACCTCTGTTACCTTCACGAGTTGCACTGTCAGAGTTCCCACCTCCCTCTGCTGGAGGAGGATTTCACAGTTATGTAATGTTCTCAGGTTAAAAAAAAAAAAGATCACATGTTGTTTTCGTTAAAGCCAGCAGGATACAAATTTCTTTTACACACCTGTGCTGAAATCCACAGCTTCAACACGCTCCTCCACTGTTGGAAACATTGCAACAGGTGACTCTGATGTTTAACACACCATCATTATGTGTATTCATCATGTGTTTAAGTTTAACTTACCAGATCCATCTTGGGAAGCCTCTGTATGTAGAATATTGGAAAGATTGCATTACTAACTGCACCTGAATCAGCTGTTATTAACTCGTTTTTAACAAAGTCAAAGATTTATATGGTTCCTCTTACCAAGGTAGCGACTGCCATCATTCTGCTCCTCTGTAACTAGATAGGAAATATGATTAAAAACCTGTTTTACACACTGATCTCAACACAATGGTATGTTTGCTTATATTTATTGTGGTCAAACTTACCATTCATCTGAGCGGCCTCATTCTTTTGAGCGGCCTCAAACTCCATCTCATCTGAGGAGACAGAGTGATAATGCAAAAACAAGAGTCAAACAAGTTTTTGTAATAATGAAAGTGTCACAGATAAATAGATGAATGAATTGCAAAATATAAAAGAATATATATATATATATATATATATATATATATACATCTTACATCCAGATGAATTAACACACACTTGAACAGAAGTCACATAAAACATATTAAACATCAGTTTCAACGCAAGCTTGTATGAACTGGACCATTACCTATTTTCTGCAGTTCACTCAGCCCATCTGCATGAAAAAAAACCAAGAAATTTGGGTTGAATCACTTCAGTTTTGATGCATAATTCATAATTATTGTTGTGCATTATTATTAAAAAATAATTCCTCACCATGCTGAGCAACTGCTTCTTCTTTCTCTGCAAATTCCACATGTGCTGAGAGAGCTAGAAGTCATTACAAGTACACCAGTCAGGCTTCAAATAAACACATAAAAACAAATTACTTTTGTCCCCAGATTTTCGAGCCAACCCTTATAGTCACATTTAAATTCCCAAACATATTTCTCCTTCTTACCGGATTGAAACGCTGCCACAGCGAGGAAAACAAATAGTGGCACTAGAAATCTCATCTTGGCTGCTGGTCTGGCTGTGGATTGAAGATTTTGGATGTCTCTCCAAACTGTGTGTTGTGTTGTTGTTGTCGCTTTACAGCCTCTTATATCTTCAGTCACATCACATGTTTCGATGGACAGGCAGCTCTGGTACCATTGTCCCTCCCTACCTGAATGGCAGCTGGGTGGCACATCACCACACAGACGTATCCTTATTCAGGCTGTCAATGGTGCCCATTGTTGGCTCTTCAGTCACACGGGCCTTTATTTGGGATGTTACTGTGTCTGTTTGAAAAAAAAGAAAAAAAAGAACAACAAAAAATGGGAGTCCTTGCGTCCGAGCTGAAAACAATGTTAATTTCCTTTTAGGAATTGAAATGGTGATTTCACCGCACATCTTTGGCTTATGAATGATCGGTCACAATGTCATGCAGTCAGACAATTCCTCAAAAACAGCAAACAGCTGCAGCCTTTTTCTAAATCTAAACATTTCCCTCTTCGCGCCCTTGCAAAAATGAGGAAAACGTGAATTTTAGATGATGATAATGTGAAATTAAAATGGATTTTGATGGAAAGAAATCAAAACAAGAGTACAAGTTGGGTGAGAGATTCTACTATAAAGGCACAACAGCAGATTGTGTCATAGAAAAGTGAGATCTATATGTGAGCAGGGTGTCTTGGGAAGTGATTCAAACAAATTTAATCAACTTTCACTTTTTAGTTGGCGTAAAATGTTGAGTAAGAGTACAAAGCAGACAAGGTCTCATCACTTTATTGTGATCGGAAAGACATACAGTACCATTCAGGAGGTTTCAGTGTTGATTTGCAATGCAAAGCCTCATTTTATTTGTGCAGAGGAAGTCACATGGTTGTTGTTTGGCATTAGCAAAGGAACTTAAATGTAAAACATTTCTGTCAATTACAATGCACAATTAATAGTTTTCCTATATGTCTTGACATATATTTACAACCAGAAAACATCTTTGAACAATCTAGAAAAATACAGCTCTAAATGTGCTTAAGAAACAATTAGCAAACTATTTTTTTAAGCAACACAATCATCTGCTAAATCACAGGTACAGAAAAACAGTTACAACAGAGTCTCCTCTGTTTGTTACAACAAAATACAGAAATTCATTGTGTCAGTTCGGTCTTCGTGGCCTGAATATTAGCTTGATTAAAATGACACGGGAAGACCTGAAGAACGAACTAACTTTTAAATCAGAATTATTTAATAAAGACGAAAGCCAAATTACTCTGATATCTTCAAAATGAAAAATATACATCTGTTCAAGACACTCGTTAGGCAGATAGACTTAAAGAGTGTGTGTCTACCCTGCAGTGCAACATGTTTCACAGTGATTACAAATTTCAGCACAGTACAATGTTGATCCACGTTTGATTTGTGCTACTGTTGTTGCTGGTGAATGATGAACTGTGGCTGCTGTTATGGTAATTAAAAGGATAATCCCTAAAGAGAATAAACATGGGTAGTCAAACAGTCGAGAGGGGTTTAAACAAACCTTCCAGGTTAGAATCTTATTTTAAAGAGAAAAGCTGTGACAACTTTCTGGGTCAACATTAAAATAACATATTTGATTAGTAGATGTGCGTGCACAGTTTTCCTGTGCAATGAGAGATTCTTTACCTGCAAATAGATAAAATAATCTAGTTAAACTTGTCTACAAACTGTCAGCACATTCAGTCTGTTTGACTCCTGACTTGGGGCCAAGTTCCCAGAACTTTCAGGAGTAAAAGATAGAAATGATGGCCAAAACTGGAATGGTGCTTTAGTTTTAAAAAGGTCAGAGCACCCCAGATACCTGAAAGAGAGTTGGAATTTGTCCTGACAAGTGTTAATACAGTGTGGTAGACATGTGGCTTTACACTGTACTTGATTGATAGTATTTTAGTGCTTTTGATTCTCATCTCAGAGTTCCCCTCTTAGTCGGGTGTGCAGGTCCTCCTGGTCGATCTTGCCGACCTGTTGGTGCCAGCGGTGGTGTGCCAGCAGGGCCACATTCCTGCCAGCGATAGCGCTCATCTCCATGGCACTAGCCGCCCACTCCACAGTGTTGAGGTAGTACAACCGGTCGTGCAGGATGAACGGAGGGGTCTTACGGTGCGGCCGGCGGTAGGAAGGATAAGCCAGCCATCGAGTCTCAGACACCGAATCCCAGGAGAGGAACATGTCATGCAGCTGCTCCTGGGACAGCGGCTGTGGGGAGAACACCTTCCAGACTTTGGTCTGGCTGGCAGGAGGTCGCTTGTAACCCTTGGGGATGTGCACAGGGTCAAGAGAGCTCAGGCTGTTGATGGAACAGCCCTTTGAGTCTGTGGTGAGGATGTCGGACACGGTGAACTCGGAGGCTGGCTCTTTGGTCCCGAGGTAAGACATGTTCAGCATGCCGTGGATTAGGGTGGAGACTGTCTGGTGGTAACGTCCGGGGTAGTGAGAGGGAATTGGAGGTGAGAAACCTGAGAAGGTGATGTCAGACTTTCCCTCATGAAGCGGTGTTGCTATTACCACGATGTCATACAGAGAGTGCGCTGAACCTGACTCTCCAACGTAATTGACCTCATAGAAGCTGGTTGGGGTCCCTGAAAAACAAAGACAAAAGGAAAGGAAGATTAAATGTTTGACATCTAAAGTGTGAACGTACACATGAGGAATCCATCGGTGAGAGAAAATAACCAAAATGAAGGAATGTGAATGGTACCTGTCTTAGATGGTCGAACCTTGACTGATATGGAGGTCACCCTGGCGGGTATAAGCTCACTTTTGCTGCTGTACAACAGCCCCGAGCACACTCTCTTATTGCCTCCATCGATTGCCCAGAGGCCTGAATCTGCTCCTGCTAATGAAACGGCCCCTGGAAGACAAGAAACACAGTAAATTACCTCTAATTTACAGCTTTTTTAACAAAACAATGCATCTTATTAGATATACGATGACTAAATCCAAACTCTTACATTATAAAACATACCCACAAAGCCGTTGATGCGGACACTTTGGCCATAGTTGACACGCGTGATGGGTGCAACAATGTCGTTGAGGAAGACCTGCGAAAATCCGTCGCCCATCATGGTTTCCTCCAGGGTCTGATTCAGCAGGGTAAGAAAATTATCACCGCCCATGGCATGCAGGAGCTTCTCCACGGTGGAGAATGAGTAACCATACTGCTGATACTGGTAGATCCTGTGAATAAAAATGATTTACATGCTCATTCATACACCCAACAGAGCAGATCTTGTGCTAAAAAGTGAGGTTTAGGAGTCATGACAACTGCTTTTCTTTTTTACCTCATGAATTTGTCCAAAATACTCTCCACCCACATGTGCATTCGTATAAAGTTGAACCCGTATTGCCAAAGAATGCGGATGAAGTTTACTATAAACCAGTCGCTCTCTTCAAATGTGAGCTCATTTCCATCAAAGATCGCCATTTTAGAGGGGACATCTTTCCTCGGAGGGATACCTGAAAAAAACAGGAACGTGGATTCACTTATACTGGACACAAATATTCATGTGTTTGTTGTAAATGTTGATTTTACCTAATCTTTCAATGAAGTGCTTCATGTGTAGGTTCAGAGGATGGATCACCGAGCCTCCCGTCTCATACTCGTAATCTCCGATCTTCACTGTCGCTAGTCGCCCGCCAACACTGCCGGGTTCAAACACATCGATCTTCACCCCGGCTCCAAATTCCTGCCTCAGGTAATACGCTGCAGCTGTGCCACCAATGCCTGCTCCGACCACAGCTTTAAAGGAGCAATGACAACAGTAGTAAGGCAACCTTGCAGTTGTTGTCTTGAGGTTATTACATGTTTACAAGTGTATCCAAAGCCCACTGAAAGGTTTATAAATCCTCTTTTCCTGCCAGGTATGGAAGAGACAAGGCGAGGAACCCCTGTATCTATGAAATGAAGCCAATGTGGAAGTCCCAAAAATGGCCACTTGAGGCTGGCTACAGAACAAGTCAGTCTCCATAAGTCCCCATGTTAAAATGTCCAACTTCACAGCAGAAATAAACAGTTTTAGTCTCTATAGCTAATTTCTCCATTCATGACAACTGTACTGAGGCTGAATTTGTACATAAGTCGTCTGTTCAAATTATCTTAAAGGTCCAGTGTGTAAGATTTAGGACTACCTATTGGCAGGCATGCAAAATTTTCATTTTCACTGAGTCCGCCATGTTGAACCGCCATTTTTTTACAGTAGCCACAGTTTTTCCTACATGCTTTGAAGAAGAGGGTGAGTATTCATTTGGTTACAATTTGCAACTTCACTGCTAGGGTACCACTAAATCCTACACACTGGACCTTTAAGGCTTAAAGTTAGACATAATTAAGGGTGCATCTGTTTTCACTGACAGGTGGGTGTCATCACAAGTGGCTTGTCCGGGCACCCAGGCTTTATTCAGCCCACCTCAGCTCCACCCACGCTACATGTCTTTGCCTATTTTTGGGTTAGCCGAGAACACACTCTGAGCTCCACAACGTCTCAGAGGAAACCTATAAGCGAGGACCACGTCCATGTTTTATACTGTTTATGGTATGTGCCTGGTGAGGATATAGGCACCATCTTTGGGTCCTGTACCCAGTTCATGCACTCCTCTGAGATGTAAGCATCAGAACAAATAAAAAGGACTCTCTGGGACTGTCTTACCTATATTTTTAGGCTGATTCTGCAGCTCTGGTGCTGAGGCGAGACTTCTTCTCCCAGTTTGCCAAAGCCCCAGGAACAGCAGCGCTCTCAGTGACAGGGTCCGTGCATTCATTGTGGGCTTCTAGCACTCTGCACCTCGGGGCATCTGTCCTGGAGGAATAAACATGACCCTGTTATCAGTTCAAGTCTCTATCAGTGTCGGTCAAAGGTCACACTCACAGGGTTTAACACTCACGCGAACAATACAGGAAGTAGTAACATAACTTATTATACAAACTCTATCATGTCTGGCAGATATTTAGAAGTTTATAAAGAGAAAACATGCAGAGGTGACCGGTGTGGACTCACTGTTTCAAAAGTCACTACAGGAGGGCTGCTGTTGGTCCAGACCAACCCTTCACACAGTTAACCTCGCAGACTTTAAAACAACTTTAAATCGATTTAAAACTTTCACCCGGTTTACTTAAACACGAAACAAAACCGTTAACAAAAGCTGCAACAACATTAAACCTGAACAAAACTAACTAAACTTGTTTAACAGTTGTATCACGTCCGAGCACCGTGAACGTCTCCTAATATCGAGACTCACTTCCGGGCACGCTTACATCCGAGTTTCAAAATAAAAGTGACCTAAGTAAGTTAGCAATTACAGTGGTTTACTAATCGCGTGTAAACCTGCATATAATAAATTATATTTTGTCTGCACCCAAATGAATCCATATTGTTCTTTATTTTACAGTATCCTGACATTATAATGTCTATATACAGTATAACATTTATTTAATTAGGTCATATGAGTCCAGCGATTACAGTGCAATAGTCACAACAAAAAATATAAGATGGAATGAGATGGCTTGCCAAACTGGATATATTATATATAAGAAACCCATTTTTATTTGGAGTGCCAGTTGCTTCACATGAGGTTTAAAGGTCCAGTGTGTCAGATTTATGGGGCTCTATTTACAGAATATTTATGAATATGTTTTCATTAGTGTATAATCACCTGAAAATAAGAATTATTATGTTTTTGTTACCTTATGAGGGTCCTGCAGGTCCTTTTCCACAGAGTCTGCCATGTTTCTACAGTAGCCCAGAACAGACAAACAAAACACTGGCACTAGATCAGGACTTTCATGTTTTTTGGGGCGTTTAGAGACCGCCGGAGTTTCTCCTCCACGTTTGGGACAGGAGGGCAAGTAGAAGGGGGTCTCAATCCACAACTACCATACTATTATGTAATAGACACATGTATAATGTATACATGGACTAAGATGAAGAAGAGCCATTGCACTCATCTGCATTAATAAATTATATATCACAAATCTGTGTTGCAGTAACAATATTATTAATGTTGACTGTAGTTTTTACTACAGAGCTTGATTTTACATGGCAGATCATATTATAATTAACCTATAATAAAAATAAAACATATAATGTCAACTTTGACTTTTAAATATTTATTTTATTTTGAAAGGTCAACTGATTCTGTGCCGTTAGCAAGGAAGGAGCGCGTGAGCTTTGAACGAGCTGAGCGGAAGTTACCGTTTCCCGAATAAATATAAATATATTAGATATAAATATTAAAAATAGCTAATTTCTGATAATTATTAAAACATAATACGACAGTTTGTTATAATTTATAATGTTTTTAATTTAATTTTGAAGCCTGACTAAACAAAGCGGAAGAGATTTTTTTTTAAGTAAACCGGAAGTGGTGCAATGGTCTTGCCGTCTTGAACCATGCTTGAATGGAGGTGACCTTAGTTATTATCAATTTGTAAAGTGAAGCAACTTAGCGACAGTTTTAGTCGGTACATCGTGTCGGTGCGGTCCGGTTTAGATGTTAAACTCGTCTTGAATATCAGTGAACACTTTGAACAGAGATGGCTGAAGCTCATCAGGCGCGCATGCAGAATGAGGTGGAAGAAATGGTCCAAAGCCTGGAGAGAGACCACATCCGTAAAATGCAGGTAGGTGTTTTTAATCTATGGGAATGTGAGCCGTGCATGTTTGATCTCTGCAGTATCTTTTATCCCTCACATGTCTCACACCTGTGTGTGTGTCTTCTTGCTGCAGGGTCGCATGTTCAGGTGCAGTGCAGACTGCTGTGATCGTCCCTCTGACTCCATGTCTCAGGTGCATCAGTGTATCGACAGGTGTCACACTCCTATGGCCAAAGCTCAGGGACTGGTCACTTCAGAGCTGGAGAAGTTTCAGGTGAGCACTGTGCAAACTCCTGCCTGCTTTAGGTGGTCAGGTCACATGTAACAGCTGTTTCAGCATCCTTTCAATGACAAGGTTATATTTCAGTGCTGCATTAGAGTAATCACGTTGATCAAACCTGCCACAGACTATGCTGTTTAACCCAGAGGTAAAAATGCTTCAATGTAAACAAAATAAACATCTTCTGGACCAAGAGGCAAACCATTGAATATACAGATAACACTTAAGGTGATGGTTTAATATCAGCACTGAGGAGACCACAGACAATATTGTTCAACATAGAAAGATACAGTCTTAATCTGGAAACCCTTCACATTTCTCTGGCCTTCCTCCGTTCTGTCTCTAATCAACATTAGGGTCCCCTTCTGAAACCTGATCCGTCACTCCAACTGATGAATGAATACAAACATGCTTTTACAGGGGACATAAAACTTTGTCATATACATCTTAACACAAATGCATCCTAACAATGTTAAAGACTATTTAATGTAAACATTTTTTAAAATAGTTATTTCTTTAGGGAAGCAGTCTTCTGAGTACCTTTGTGTTGTCATATTGGTGCAAAATCTATTTTCATTTCAGCTCAAAACTTATAACTCTAACTCTAGCTATAGCTCTAACTATATTTTCTGCCATATCACTAACCTGTGAGTTTCTCCCGTCTAAAATCTGTATCAGTAAGTAAGTGATGCGACAGACAGAAATATTTGAAGTGCTCACCAGCACTATGACTTTTACAACAATTGTTAGGAAGTAACTGCATTTCTTTCTATTACTGAAACTGTGTTGCTTCTTATAAGTTTTTAACGTCAGTATTAAAGTAGGATTTTCCTAAAGTGAAATAATTCAGTTCTCGTCATTTCAACCCAAGCTTCAGTGTCGGTGAGGAGAAACAACCTTTGTGTTTGCAGCCAGGAAATCAAAGCAATAAACCGTATAACAAGTTAGATTCGACAGCAAGAGCAAAGCAACACTCAGCCAAAGTCTAAAGTTCAAATGTTTTTGGCCATTGTCAGTAAACAGTCAGTGAATAAGAGAAGTGTGGCTCTGTTTTTTTGTTGTGTGATATAATATTTCAATCTTCTCTGCAAAGTAATTTAGCATCTTTTTCTTTTGCTTTACTTGCTTTTTATTTTGAAATACAGTATAACATCAGTGCTAAAAACCTTGTTGCAAACACAAAAGAAGGGTCAATCAATAGAAGTCTGAGTGAAAGCACAAAAGCATAAGCAAGTCCCACATAAAAAACAATATCATCACCCCATTGTTTCACATTCACATTTATAAAAAGAAACAAGCCCTGCTTGAAGGAAACTGCACACTTATTTCAAGAAATCTATTTCTGTCCTCTCTCACATGCTACGTGAAATTCTTTGAAATGCAACAACTTTTCACAACTCTGTGACCCACTTCCTCAGAAGACTTTGCCATCCAGTCATTATTGTCTTTTTTCACCTACAAATCTCTCCATCAGCCTACTGGCCTACTTTCCTCTGTGTGTCTTTTATTAAGTCTAAAACGCATGTTCTCTTTGCCCCGTCAGGACCGCCTCACCAGATGCACGATGCACTGCAACGATAAGGCGAAGGATATGTTCGACTCCGGCGCTAAGGAGCCAGCCGTTCGATCACTGATGGAGCGCTGTGTGGGCAGCTGTGTGGACGACCACGTTAACCTGATCCCCAGCATGACCCGAAGACTCAAAGACAGTTTGGACTCTATACAGCAGTGAGGCTGTGGCTGTAATCGAGATTATTTACACTCATGCATACAGCAGCACAGGGTTAGTCAACTCAGCCAGTTAACAACTGAAGAATAGAGGAGCTGGAGCACCATGAAAGGAAGAGAATGAAGTTTGGATCATGTGTTTTGACAAGGCTGTGAATATCAATGTTGGTGCTGCTCACTGTGAGATTTGTTATTGTACTACATGTAATATACAAACAGTAACCTCCATGGAAACCAGGAGCTGAGAGTTTGTTTTGCTTGTTACATCCTGGTTTATCTGTGAACAGAAAGAAATCCAGCGTCTGGTGTCACATCATGGTGTGTGAACAAGACAGCAGCTCAAATATGCTTTGAAGAGACACTAAGTATGCATTTAAAACTCACTCAGTACACATCCGAGTATCTAATTTTAAAATATAGAGTACACCATGATTCACATGTGCATCTATTCTTGCATAAGGTTGTGAATGTCCTCTCAGCTTTATTCAGTTTCTAGTTTCTCTCCTGTTTGAGTCCTCATCCTTCATTCTTTTGTCATTTTACTGTGAGTTATTCTGTGATTGTCTGACCTCCCGTGGTGAGATATGTTTATGTATCTGGATTAAAAAGTACTGTCGATTTACCTCATTTTGGACTGCATTACTTCCATAACGTGTAAGCTCTGATAGCAAATATTAAGGCAAAGCAATGACGAATACCAGTGATGCTTTTGTTACATATTTTAATGAGAATATTTTCAAGTATATACAAATAATGGTACAAGAAAGGCAACACTGTAAAGGTGGCTGTAACTGCAGAAGAACACCGAACACACATACAAGACGCAGCAAACACGCTGAAGACCTGATGTAAATCCCACAACTCATTTCATTGGTCCAAATCAAACGTATCATCAGTGAAACCAATCCGGTGAATTGAAAATGAATTCACAACAAACCAGCTTTTGAGGAGAATTAGATAAACACAAGGAGTCCATAAAGACAAAGTATAACATCAAGCAGATGGAATAAGGTCGATATAGTGCGATGATCTCGATAATATTGAGGGAACCATGGCATCGTTTTCTGATGACAGGTAAAAAGAACGGTCAGGGCTAGCTGAGATGGTTGATAATCTCTGACAGAACACAGACAAACAATTCTTGTTTGCTTGTGAGTATTTACATTATATAAATGTTGAGAAACAAGAGGCTAGAGCCTTGATAAAAGCATCCGCTCCAAGATGATTGTGATTATATTCCTCTGCAGAGGAGACAACTGAAAGTTGCGCCACCTACACGTTCATCTGCCACTAACAGCTTACAGCGTATGAAAACCCCCTTTTTCTGTCTTAATGTTTGTCAGTCAGCTAGTCTAACTATGATCTGCTAATTTTCATCAAACCCTTTACATTCCTGATGAAGATCAGCTGTTTTGACCTGAATCTGGACCTCTTTGCAGAGATTATAATGTGTGGGCAATACGTGTACGCAACAAGCAGTCATGACAGGATTAGTCATCACGACGATGATAATAATGAGCTGTGAGAGTAGTCAGAGTGCTTCGAGTGAATTATTATAAAGAGCATGATCGCTGACGTTAATAGAATACAATTGCTGTACAGCTCTGTCAGTATGTTACTATAAGTATGTCCTAATGAACGTCACTGTGGAGGAAATCAGGCTTCAGCACAGAGGAAAGGGAGATAAAGAGGGTGAGCAGCAAAGTACACCGTATTCTACAGTAAAAAGAGTTTTAGCAGAAGACACTATCAATATTTATCACCAGTAACTTTTGTCTACAGAAGCAGAAATACGTGAACAGCTGCGCAGCTGTAGTAAAGACCTATGCTGGAAAAAGAGATGTGTGATAGCACCACAGCCCACGTGAATGGGCAGTTTTATTGGCTGTCGAGAATTGTTTACATATTTTCTTTTGCAAAAATAAATCCATACAAATACAAATGAAATAAAAAATAAATAAATGCAGAACAAAAAAAACACGTTTATCTTTGAACTTCTTCAGTTGCAGCTGTACAGGCGAGTCGCACTGACTAGAGTGTTAGCAGTACACGTCCGCCGCTGATAATCCCAAAACATCATGAGGTAACAATAGATTTCCAAAACTGCCAAACAAATAGCGATCGGATTAATAGTACAAAGGTGTGTACAACAGTATAACTTCAAAAAGGTGTGAGGATGGGAGCAGTTTAAATAGTCTGTCAAACGGGGACAAACTGTGCCTCCAAAGAGGAGCAGTGTCTCAGTTTAACACCCGTAAACAGACATTTGACAGTGTAGCTGGTAAACACTGCGGAGAGTCTCAAGAGCTGCAGTGTGTCAACATTTCTGGGAACATCAAAAAGCTGGTGTCAGTGATTGAACGTCCAACTGTGAACTGTAAATCAGGCTAACGCACAAAGACTCAGCATGCTTTAGTTTCACTAGTTTATCACTTGAAGCAGTATTTTTGTTCATATCACTGAATTTTGCAACAATTGTTATATTAAATTGTTATATAATATTGTTTTTAAGTCCAAAGTTGATACAGAATAATCTGAGAGTTAGAGGGCCTTAACAGAAGCTGCTCTGGTGTAAAACAGCATGGACACATGTCCAGTTTAAGACTGTGAGACGGACCTACCTAGGGTAAAAGAGTGATAAAACACAGGCTGAAAATCCTGCTTTGAATCTCTATCAGCTGATTATCAAACAGCAGCTGGTGGTAGAGTAGCTGTGTGTGTGTCAGGCTTTAATTGAGCTTTTAAGTGTTGGCAGAGATTTTACAGTCCAACGCGTCACATGAAATGTGTGTTTAATAGTCTAGACTGTGAGTGTGTGTGCGCGTCCATTCAAGCCGACCGGCACAAACAACAGGTGTTGTTTTGTATGCCGATTTGAAATGGGGTGGAAAACATGTCCACCTGGCTTTGCACTGGTCAGGTTATCAAGTGCACCCATCAGTGGAGCAAAAGGCCACACCTCTGACCACATCCCACATTCAGTTTACATGTTTTCAGAACAAGCAACAGACTTTTTATATCAGCTGGTAAAGGTCCTCTTTCACCCTCTGGTGCTGTTCCCATATTCCAGGATGATGACAATGCCCCCATACACACCAATAAACCAATTCTTCAGTGGTTCCATTGACGCAAGTGTAAAGTCAAACCCGTCCATGATCTTCTCCACATCTAAAAAAAACGTCTAGCTGTTGTTTAAAGTTCTGAAGTGCCGAGTTCAAAGCAGATTTCCAGCGAACTTGGAGGTCTTCCATTTAAAGAAATGGTCCAACGTCACAGTGCAGACAGTTCCTGACAGAGGTCCAAGGTTTGAAGCTGCTCTGAAGGCAAAGGGCGGCCTGGTCCTGGCCAATGTGATGTATACGTCACTAACTCAGAATGTGCCAAAACACTGAATACATACATACAAAACATTTTCCCCAAACACCTCACTGAGTTACACAGCATGCAGATGATATGTCCATTGATCTTAAGTGATGTTAAATGTGCTGGTGGATTGTACATACAAGCTCGTGTCAGTGTCTCAGCATTACCAGAGGAATAGTAGCATTTAATGGCTGCTGGACCGGCCATCAAGACACGCTGTGAGTAGTGCTTTCTTGTTCTGAAGACTCTGGACGCTGGTCCGAATGAGGCGATGTATACAGGAAGTTACAGCACACGTAGAGGGGGAATGATAACAACCGGCTGTCCAGGTTCATCACCACATACTCCTGAGTCAATGAAGGGAAATGAGGAATATTAAGCAAGACAAGAACAACATTTTATACTAGGCATTGACAATTGAGCTATCTACATTTTCCGGTTAACAGTGCTCACTGACCTGGTCTTTCTCAAGGGTGAGAAGCTGATAACCTGTTGAGCGACTGCAGACCAGTTTTCCACGGCTATCGAAAGAGGCGAGACGTAACCTGAACGAATAAAAATCATGAAAGCATTACTGTGAATGTAAAACAACTTTAACAGATGCTATATCACTAACCCTTGCCTGAGTTTATTCCAGATTATATCTGTAAGTTTTATTGTTTACTTCACAAAACTATGATCTTAATTTATTTATTTCCATTTTCCATGACACAGACACAGCTGTATTACATAAATGTTCAAGGGCTGACCGCACTACAGACCTGTATGCCAGATGTCTTCGAGGTTGCAGACTCACAGCGCCCCCACATGGCTGACTCAGGGTATTTCTTTTGAAGACTATGAAACGGTTCGTGTAGGTCACCAACAGGTCAAAACCAAAGTTAAAGCCTGTCCATCGCCAGCAGTACTGAAGAGAGGAAAATATTATTAACTACAGGAATTAAACAAAATATACTGAACGGGAGCAAATGTTACAGCAGAGTGTCCGACTCACGTCTCCATCTTTAGTCAGCTTCCTGCCGCACCTCATACTGCTCAGCTCGAACTCCTCTTTGTTAGCTTCATGGGGGCTAAAGACAGACAAGTGCCTTTGTTAATTTCTATGCATATACAGTTCTTGTGGCAATTTACATTACAACCGTTAGGTCTCAGGTTCTCACCCATTATCATTGTCAAATTCGGTCCGGAGCATAGCGAACCACTGGTTTTTGTACACCGATGTTAACCAATCTGGAATAAGTTTGAACATAAAAATATTAACAGTGCATAAACACATGGAAAAGACCATTCCTTTTTACCATTTCTAGAGATGTAAATGTTAGGACAAAGTTTAAGTACAATCTAAGCAAGTCTGTCTAATTCTTTACAACACTTACAATGAAATGAGACAACTGAAGCAACTCAGTTAAGTACAAACGTGCATACGCGGAAACAGAATAACTGAGTTTATTTTTCCAAGAATAATCAGTCAACTAACGTGAAAGTCCAGGAAAACTCAATTTAAACTACATTATTTGCTTTGTGGCTTTGTCACGAGAAAATTAAATGAAAGATTTCTTTTTTCCAGAGCAGAGAAGAAGCAAAGTCGTGATCAGACTATGTCAGAGGGAAGCACATCTTACCAGGGGGCAAAATATTGTCTCTCTCCAGGATGCGTGCAGATGCCAGATCGTTGATGATGTACTGGAGACGAACGTATTTGAACACTGAACGAAAAGGTGCTCCCTCCTCTGTGTTCAAGAAGGGCTCTTTCTCACACAGGTCTGTATTGGCAATAGTGTCAAACATCATTAAACAGCTTAAAGACTGCCTATGAAGTGTTTAATGAGATGTGGCCTTAATGTACCTGTTCTACGTTTACAAAGCCAGGCATCAGCGTCAGCAAGAAGCTGCTTGATTGGACCGTCCCACGACAGGTTGAGCTGCAGAAACATCCACTGCAGAGAGAGAACATTGCAAAGAGAGCTCTTAGAAAAAGGTCCAATAGTTCATTGAGTGTATGTGTTAAGTATATGAGTTTTTATATGTACCTTTTTCAGAGCAGTGTATACATCCATCTCCACCTGCATGACAAACAGATCTGAGGACTGGATGAGCTGCTCCATCACCTCTACCCTGTAAATGGTGAGTATGGTCAGAGACAATATTTTAACACTGTGGTCAACACAGCTTGATACCTTCATTATCAAATGACTCACCATGACACCTGAAGAAAGGACATAAGCTCAAAGACGATGTAAAAGCTAAAGTGTTGAGCACACGTACCCGAGTTCTTTCATCAGGTCGACATTTTGGTGAGTCATCAGGTTGTTCAGAAGCCACTCGAGACACCTGCGGGAAGAGATTCACAAACACATACACAGTGTGATGTAAGTTCACAGATAAACACAGATTTATCCATTAATTACTGTGATTTGAAATGATTAAAATGAATAAAAATCTGACTTTTTCATGACTGAATCCAGGCCATAGATACTGGCACAAGCATAGTATCCACAAACGGTCTTTGCACTGATGTTTTCCTTCATAGTCTCTCCACACTGCTGGATCAAGCCGTCCTGTAAACAGCAAACCATGAGACCTAATTATGTTTTGTGTCCTCGGACTGCATAGACAAGAATCAACATAGTAATTTAACATTTAAGACAATAGCTGACTTTATTCAATGTACTGACCAGCTGTAGCATACAAGCAGCGGCAAGAATACTGACAACCCTGCTGGGTTTGATCAGGACATCATCCCGGTACAGGGATCCAAAGACGACTTGTAGAGCTACACAAAAAAAACACAAACAAACAACAGTCAAGTTCTGTCAGTAAAACACACAAACAAATAATCACAGTCGACTGCTGCTGTCTACGACTGAGCTCCTCTCACCTTCAGTGTCGATGTTCTGGTCTGGGATCTCCAGGTTGATTTCCATCATGTTGGACTCTTTCCACGAGCCGCTGAACATGCTGGAGAAATACCCCGACTGCAAAATGCAAGAAGGAACGAGAGAAGAGAGAGAGATTATTAAATGACAGTCATTATCTATGTGGCTGACTGCCTTTGTGGTGTTTTTGTTCTTGTGCTTTACCTGACACAGGTACACTTTGTGAAGGTTCCACTCCTGTCCCAGAGCACAGATGCGAATGTCACTGTTTTCCCCATTCAGGAACAAAGTCTGATAAATGTATCGTGATGTGCTTTTCAGTTTCTTCCTACTCAAGTTTGGAAAACGCAAACAAACAACAGAAGAGAGACAAAAACAAACGTAAGACAAAATATTGATGACTTCAACGTATTTCACATTGAATCGATTAATATCATTTTACTGGACTTGCCTGCGAGGTGTATCTAGTATGGCATCATCCTCGTCCTGTTCACTGTCACAGTCACATTGGGCATTTCGTTTCCTCTTCTTGCACTCACATCCATGCTTGCGGCTGGGACTTGTGCCCTCTGCGGCTTCCTCTGGTCCCTGAGAGGGAGACTGAAACCTGCTGCCCAGACTTCCCATTTCTACACTTTCAAAGAGACAAAACAAACAAAACAATCGTCATAAAAAGGTCAGCTGAACTGTATTGCAACAGGCCTGCATGGATGTATCTTAATATCAGAGTTATGACAGAATACACTGTTAGGGTATCGTGATAAAGCTTGTGTTTTGTTACTTTTCTTTAGGGCATCCAACTAATAATGAATGGTGATTTATTTTTTGATTGACTGATCCACCGGTCCACTGGTTTTCAAACTGTGGTACAAGTACCACTGGTGGTACGCGGGCTCACTTGAGTGGTACGCAGAGGAATCTCCGTAAAAAGAATGGTTCAAAAACCACTGTGAGACTATACTCTAATACTCCAAAATGGGACTATAAGGAAGAGAAGTGTGGATCAGGAGTACACCTTTTACACCCAAGTAGCTCTGGTTCTTAAACTATTTAGGATTCAACAACAGTCAATATAAAAATTCTTACTATTAGAATTAAACCTGCCTCCTGCGTGAACTGTCTGTAGCTGAATGGGGTCGGTCTACTGACATTAAAACTCTTTTGCACCTGTTGCCATTAGCCTCCATAATAACTCTATACGAGTTGCACATACAGTTGTAACGTGGCATGTATTTATTGTTGATCTATTGGTTGTTGGCTGGTATTTATGTTTTTTGTTGTTTCTGCTGGCTGCACCACAAATTGCCTCTTGAGGATAATAAAGATTACCTTGAATGGAGAGCTGAATATATCCTGAGGTGGTGAGCGGTGTAAAAAGTTTGAGAAACACTGGTTTAGTCTATAAAATGTCAGAAAATAATGAAATATGACCGTCACAATTTCTCAGACCAGAGGTGACATCTTCAAATAGCTTGTTTTGTCCAACCAAAGATATATTTTAGACAGAAAATGGAGCAAATTCACACATTTGTGAAGCTGGAGAGCAAAGGTTAAATTGGCACTAATCATCTCCAAAACATAAGCACATCACACACAGCAAGAAGGTACAAATCTAGTCAAATGTCTAAGAATAAAACAATTTAATTAAGAAATAAAGAATAGGCAAATGAGTAAATGTGGTGCGGTTATAAGGCCTGAAATGCCGAGAGATGTGTGTGCTTGTACAACAAAACAAAAGCTGGCTGAAGTTTGTCCATAACAGACTCTAATGTAAGGTCCTCCTTCATCCGGCATACACAAACCAGATGTGCAGTCTGCTCAACAAAAACAACGACCGAGCTCACTTACCTGGCGTCTAGCACAGGGCAGGCAGAGGCAGAGGTGTCAGGTTGATGTGGACGGTAAACACCGGCTGATTATCTCAGGACAGACAGACAGACAGACAGGTCTGTCAGTCGTTGATGAGCTAGTTGAAGAGGAGCTAACCGCACAGCTAGCTTCAGCTGCCGAATACAACAACGAAAACAAGTCTGAGGGCGATAACAGCGTCACCACTGACTCCACACAAACCTCCAGACCGCAAAACCCTCTTCGGTTCCAGTTACATCTTTCTAAACTGAAGCATATGTAGCTCAAACGCAGAGGTCGGAGGTGATGTGTAACACTGAAGATCTGAGGCTGCCTGCCTGGCTGCTTTTGTTGTTCTTCTTCGCTTGGTGGTTGCTCGTAGCGTTTCTACGTCACAGGTGGTGGCGCTGCTCAACGGCGCCACCCACCGTAAGACAGGGGAATTACACCATCTGGAAAATGATAGATAGATAGATAGATAGATAGATAGATAGATAGATAGATAGATAGATAGATAGATAGATAGATAGATAGATAGATAGATAGATAGATAGATAGATACTAGACTTTATTAATCCCCGAAGGAAAATTAGGTCGTCATAGCAGTCCGGTACATGAACACAGTTTATTCATGCTGCATCCATATCTTAGATTCACTATGAGGTGTAAAATAGATATTACACATTGCATAACATTATAAAAAACATGAAAACCTGCACATTAGGCCATAGATGAACCCTGCTGACTGATCAGTCTGTATCCGTTTGAGTCCAAAGGGCACTGCCGAATCAACAATGTTTAGTCTTGTATGTTATCTCTGATGTGTTTGCCTAATGCAGACTTTAATTAACACTGCACCAAAATGTTTGATGATAATTTGTGTTTAAAAAAGTGTTTATTTGGGCTATTAAAGGGTCATTATCTTTGTTTGTTTTTTAGATTCATTTGAGAGGCTAAATATATTCTAAAAATACTAAAAGCAGGCAGGGTGGAGCAGCCTCCATGTCTTTTTGTGTGACCACAAAATATAACAGCTCAATACGGCTCAATATCATGTTAAAAAAAAGTGTCAACTTGCTGAAATGGCTGAATTTAGAAGCAACAACAACAACAACAAAAAATTATACATTACACAAATACTTTATTACTGATGGAGTAGATTTCGAGACTTGTTACTGAGTAAAGAGTGCTTGTGTAACAGCTGTCAGCTGATGATGTAAAATTGTGAAATTTGTCTCCAAGCAAACATACAATTCAATACATGAGAAGAATAACGTTTCCAATAACAAAAAAAAAATAAGAGTTTAAATGGGAAAGTTATTCCAATAAACTTCTTCTGGAAGTTAAATGGAAACAAAACATGGAATTTAACATTTAATAACATCTAATGAAAACACTGATGTGGCTGAAACATCATGCTTTACTTGCAATGTTGAAAAGCTTTATTTTGTACACGTTGTTACAGGGTTGCCTGCGTGTCAATGCATCCAAGGCAACCCGAGCACAAAGGTCTTTGTTGTTTTGCCGGTTTGGACCACTTCAAAAGATTCCCTCAGAACATTCCCACTCAAATCTGAATAACCCACATAGGAAGACCTCACTGAAGGGAGGCAAAGCTAACCACTGAGTTGTTTAGTCTACAACCATCTGCAATGGCTGAAACACACCAAGAGTTCCTCCAGACAACTGAGATTCAGCAAAAGTGGTCACCTTCCAAACCCTTAAAGAAATAATTAAACACTTTGCTCCTCCTGCCACTGTGAAAGGGGGAATACTTAAATTTAGAGATGATGATGTTAATCAGCCTCTAAAAACACAAAATGGCTTCAGATCAAAAACTCTGACACTTCCCCTGTCTTCAATAATATGACCGCCCATGCCCTTGAATCCTGAGCTCTTTGCTCCAAAGCCTCTGGGTCAATAAACAAGAAGTTGGCAAACAGATATGACTGCCCTCCAGTGGCACAAGTGGTATTCCGCTTATGTATGATCACACCAGCAGGAGGTTGTATGGTTAGGTTACTCTTCGTTGTGCTGTGTGCCTCTTGTGTGATTCTTGTCTCATGATATATTTAGTTTCCATGGTTAATATTTTTCAGAATTCAAATCTAAAAACACACTCTGCAGTGTGTTTTGATGTCCTCTCTCATTTGTTCTTTCTGGCCTGAAACACAAACACTTATTCTATTAAAGGCAGTTTACTAATATGTTGAATCTTTTAACAACTTGGATTAGGGTGGATTAAATCAGTTCAAATAAAGTTTACAAATCTAAATTACATCATATTCATAGGACAAAATGTGGGGGAGTTTTTCTGGAAGAGAAAGTATAGACCCCTTAGTTGAATATATACAGTATATATATATATATATATATATGTATATTTTACAATCTGTTTATTGTTATATATGTTATAACAAAACACTAAGAAAACCTGCAGTAACAATACAGTTTGAGTCATAAAAGACACACACACACACACACACACACACACACACACACACACACACACACACACACACACACAACTCAGACACACGCACACCCACTCAACTTGCACCATATAGTATAGAATACAAATTTTAAAAAATATTATCCTACATTGTTCACAGTTTCCTTTCAGATAAAGTCTGTTTCCATGTTTAATGGTATGGTTCCCAGAGCTGGACAAAATCTTTCTGCGTGTCCTTAGTCCTTGTTGAATATTTAATTTTTCTGGATAAATAAATATTATACACTCTTTGTGTAGAGAACAATACAATAGAAGAAACATGAGGCACTTTTCATACATGGCTTTATTATTGTCAGTATTTTAAATATCTTCTAAAACACACAAATGATAGTTTTCTATTTACATTTCTTTTTCTTTTCGGGTCAAAGTAAGATTAAAAGGGATGTGCTACAAAAATGTGACATGATTAATAATAATATATATTTGTATTTTTAATGTATATTTTATTATTAACATTTTAAAAAATGGTTAAATATTCTGGTGAGTAAAAACATTAAATAATAATTTAAAAAAATTAAATAATAAATAAATAAAATAAATAGAAAAAAATGCGGAATCTACCAGTTGTGGCAGGATATGACGTATGAGGTGTTCCCTTAGTGGGCGTGTCCGTTGGAGGAATCAGCCAATAAACGACGAGAACTTCTTTCACAACATTCCAGTCCCACCCAGTGCATCCTCCCACCTCTCCCTGCCCGGACTAGCCTCCGTGCGTGTGGGACAGTGACACGTAACTTTGTCCGCTTACGTGACCAGGCAGGACACCTCCACCTGGGGCAGGGAGAGAGGACTTTTTCTGACCCCCCCCCCCATGTCTCCGACCAAATAAACCGTATAACTTTGAACAATTTGTAGCAATGGAGGCGAGAGACGCGACTGCAGGTGAGGTTGTTGTTAGCAGTGACAGTCAGTGTGGGGAAGTGTTGCTGTTTAGCCAAATGTAATTACCACTTAGACCAAAGGTTGTTATCTGAAACCACAGCCATGGTTGATATGCATGTAAGAGCTCAGTGCTTTGTAAGTAATCCAGGTATTTTTATGTTTTCAAAATAAAGCTCAATAAGTACGACAAATCGCGTTTTAGTGCACAATGCATGACTTTTACTCATACATAACACTCCATTGTTTGACATTTATCTTCCTGTTAAACCTCAAGGAGCTCTTGTGGGCAGTGATGGAGAGGAACAAACCGCACAGAAGGATGCAGCTCCTAAAAAAGATCAACCGCAGACCAAAAGCAAGATGGAGAAGATATTTGGGTTCAGGAAGGAGGATCTGACCTCCTGGAGCAGCCTGGTGGCCCTCCTGAACCGCCCCACTGACCCTGCATCCCTGGGGATTTTCCGCTGCTTGTTTGGTAAGTTGTCTACTCTATTGAAGTGATTTTGCAACAGGTTGCACCTAAAATTCATGTCTTCATCATGTGTGTTTCATGCAGGTTTGCTGATGGCTATCGACGTCACACAGGAACGTGGCCTCAGTCACCTGGACTACAAGTACCTGGATGGCGCCCCTGTGTGCCGCTTTCCCCTCTTCAATTTCCTACAGCCGCTGCCACTGGATTGGATGTACCTGGTGTATGTGGTGATGTTCTTTGGTGGGTCACACTCCAAAAGGCTCACACTTCAGTGTTTACTGAGGCTCTGTAAGGAAAACTCATTTTATTGGAGACGGTCTCTGTGGGGCGGCTGTCTATGGTGGAGATGAAAGCACATACAGCAGACCTGCAGTGTTCCACTTTTTTTTTCTCCAAATTTTCCACCAAGACAAATAACGTACAGAGATTTTAACAACAGCACACTGTAGATTAAGCAGGACCACAAACAGAAGGCAGAACACAATCACATAAAATCATTAAGGGCTACAAACCTAATACTAGTACCAGCCTGGGTACGAATCAGTGTTCTACTCTTCTTAGGCAACACATCTCTCCTAAATATTCACCTTGATTTCACACCAGAGAGGAATTTCAATAATCATATCAGACAAAATTAACAAACACTGCATGTCCAAATCATTTAATTGTACATTTTATGATGTAAATAGTTTGTACTGGTTCTTTATTTTGCAGCAGGTTATTTCAAGATAACACTATATTTATATAATTGTCTTCATTTTTCCCACATTTCTTCACAAGTTTGGGAGAGCCACAAATTACATTATACATATTTGTTTGAGAGAATTTTGTTATGACAAGTTAATCTCAAGGTGTGGTTTTATTGGCAACCAAAGGGTGGTTTGGCCATAGTGTGTGACTCCTCAGATATATGTGTTTAGTGGCCGTTTCACCACAAGCTCCAAGCGCCTAGGCTTCCAGTCTTCTTGTGAAAACCCACTGTAACCATGAAGCAAGGAAAGAAGCTAAACTTGAACAATGATTTATTAAATATGACCAACTTACAGTGTTCAAATGAATTACTGTTATTAAAGTTGATCCAAAATTATTCATAAATCTCAACTGATTATATGGTCAAAAGCTTGTGTTGATTGATAACTCAGCTTCTTGGCATATTGTATTACAAAGTTTATCTTCAATGTGTGTGCATATATTGTATGTAGGTACTGTAAAGCCTATGTTATATGTTGTATGTACGTTACGCAACTGTTTTCACTGGCTGAGTAGGACTTTTCATAGACTAGTTCACGTGTGTAAAAATAGTCTAATTCATAGTAACAACAGTTGTTATTATTATTATTATTATTATTAACTGAAGTTGTGTGTGTTTTGCCCTGAAGGCGCCTTGGGCATCATGCTCGGCTGTTTCTACCGCCTCTCCTGCCTCATGTTCATCTCCACGTACTGGTACATCTTCTTTCTGGACAAAACGGCGTGGAACAATCACTCGTACCTGTACGGCCTCGTTGGATTTCAGCTCACGCTCATGGACGGCAACAGATACTGGTGAGATGATGTCCATGGGGATGTTTGTGGGTTTGCTTGTGCATTTCTGCCCTGTCTCTATGTGCGAGGAAAAAAACCTGTGTCTGTTCGTAGGTCCATCGATGGATTGCGGAGGCCTTCTATCAGAAATGCTCATGTGCCTCTGTGGAATTACACTTTGTTGAGAACACAGGTTAGTGACCTTTAACAGCTCATATTTTTCAACTTTTTTTATTTATTATCATGAACATTGCTTTGGTACAGGTGCTCTAATGATGTGAATGTGTTTGTTTCTCCAAGATATTTATTGTATACTTCATTGCTGGAATCAAAAAGTTGGATGCTGATTGGGTGGAGGGATACTCAATGTCATACTTGGCACACCATTGGCTGTTTGATCCTTTCAAGTAGGTATTATTTAGCCTTTAATCACAGACTGCTCTATGTCAGTACTCGCACTCTGATCATGCTGTTATTTTTCAGGGTGATTCTTCCTGTGGAGTTAGTAAGCGTGCTGGTGGTGCACGGTGGCGGTCTTATTCTCGATCTCACCGCTGGATACCTTCTGTTTTTTGATGTCACGCGGCCGTATGGAATTTTCTTTGTCTCCTACTTCCACTGTATGAACTCTCAGCTCTTTAGTATCGGTGAGTCGGTTGTCCTGTTTTATTTTTAACTCTGCTTTTATTTCCTGGGGTGTCATGTTACCTTCAGCTAATCAAGAATGTTAATCTTCCACAGGGATGTTTTCCTACACAATGCTGGCCACCAGCCCCCTCTTCTGCTACCCCGACTGGCCAAGAAGATTCTTCGCACGTTTCCCAGCATTCCTCAAGGCAGTCCTGCCGCTTACCTCACCGGACTCTCAGCCCAGTACTTCCTGTGTTTACAGCGAGATCCGCAGCACCACCACTGGACGTCAGGAGACCCGGCCGCCTGTCGCCAAATCATCCAAACTGAGACACAAGCTGGCAGCCATTTTTACTATTCTCTACATAACTGAACAGTTCTTCATGCCGTACTCCCACTTCATCACACAGGTACATCTGTAAATCTGCTGGCGTAATCCAAAGAAACCGTGCACAGTGCTGTTTAATAAGATTGTACTTTGCTGTCAGCAAAAGCCTTTTAAGCCCTCTTTGAGTCACCGGACTGATAGTTGCTCAATCAGAGTCAACAGTCTTTGATCCACAGCAAACAACAGCTCAAAGTTGAAGTAGATACTCATCTCTGATGTGAACTCTTTGTGTTTCTCTCTTCTTTATGAATTCAAACTTGGTTTATATTCATTTTTAATACAAAGTGGTGAAAGAAATAATTTTGTTTTTATGCAGGGTTACAACAACTGGACCAACGGCTTGTACGGCTACTCGTGGGACATGATGGTTCACTCCCGCAGCCATCAGCATGTTAAGATCACATACAAAGACGGAAAGACTGGAGAAGTCGGATATCTGAACCCGGGGGTGAGTTACAAGGAAAACACCGTCAGAAACAGATAATGTGAGCATTACAATAACTCAGCATGTGCAGCATGTTTATGTGCCATGCAGGCTAATTTTGATCTGCAGACCCCACCAGGTTGATTACAGACTTTCTAGATTGTGATATTCTCTTAATTTGTTATAAATTTACTTACACTGTCTGTGTGTGCTGAAGGTGTTCACACAAAGCCGTCGTTGGAAAGACCACGGAGACATGCTGAAGCAGTATGCCACGTGCCTCAATGAGCTCCTGCCTCGCTATAATGTCACTGATCCTGAAATCTACTTTGACATCTGGGTGTCCATCAATGAACGCTTTCAGCAAAGGTATGAGAGCCTTTTGCTTGAGGGAAAAGATGATTTTAATGTGATTAGGCACATCTATAATGTAAGAGTGTGTTTTTTAAATTTGCTCTGGACTTTTCTCCAAGGATCTTTGATCCCCGTGTGGACATCGTCAAGGCTGATTGGTCACCTTTCAAACCAAACCCATGGCTGATGCCTCTACTGGTGGACCTCTCGCCGTGGAGGACCAAGTTCCAGGAGATCGAGGGCAGTTTGGACAATCAGACTGAGATTGTCTTTATCGCGGATTTCCCAGGTTACAAACCTCTCCTTGTTTTACCTTTCATTTAGATAGAATAGAATAGCCTGACTTTGTGCTAACTGACAGTATGTTACCTTTTAGGTCTCCACTTAGAAAACTTTGTAAGTGAAGATCTGGGCAACACCAGCATCCACGTACTGCAGGGCCAAGTGAACATTGAGGTAGTGGCAGAGAAAAAGAACTACACTCTTCAGCCTGGTGAGCAGACAAAGGTACAGAAACACACCGTCACCACCATCAACATTATACTGTTTAACCTGGACACACTCAAAGCATTTGCCATAATGTACATGTCTGTATGTGTGCAGGTGCCTGCTGGGGATTACCATAAAGTGTACACAGTATCTGAAGGCCCGTCTTGCTACATGTACGTCTACGTCAACACGACAGAGGCGGCGCTACAGGAGAACTTCGCCAAGCTGTTAGAGCTCCAGGAGCGTGTTCGCAATGGGACAGGTGACAACATGCTCATGTCAGGCAGTAAACACCACAAAGGGTAGCACTTAAATGTGCTACAAAATGTGTAGTAAAGGAGGCTTCTTATGTCAGAGTATATATTTAAGTGAAAATAACTGGTAGGGTTCAGCAATTTTGAGGATGCTGACTGGATGTTATCCCACAGAAACCGAGCCGCTTCCTCCTGAGCTGCAGCCTCTTATGGCTGCGGAAGATGACGAGGTTAACGCCACCGACCCGATTGTGCAGCTGTTCTTGAAGAGGCAGCGACGCATGAAGGAGGTGAAGAAGCGCAGGGAGGCCGGCGTGCTGGAGCGACTGGAGCGCTTTGCAGTGAAAAAGTACTACACGATAAGAAGGGGGTGAGTAACGTGCCGGGTTTGGTGTTGTATTTACACTAAAAACATCATTGTACTCTCTCATTAACTCCGTCACCTTCTCTTTTAGATTCTTGATGACAGCCATTGCTATGAGAAACCTGGCCGTGGGTCTCCCTCCTCTTGAGCAGCTGACGAGAGAAGTTACCTACGCCAACATGAAAGCACCTCAGGGTGACGGCAAAGAGGACGAACGTCTGAAAGATGAAGTTGGTCATGGAGAACTTTAAACATGTTGTTGGGACCAAAGATATCCTGTTCGATGCCTGCAGGTTCACACATTCCCAAACAGATGTGTGCATTTTGTTACTACTGGACTGTTACTGGGACTTCATTACCCAGAAATCCAAGGAATTTTTAATTTTCTAAGCTTCTGAAATATTTGAGATTTTTTCCAAATGTAAAATCAGTATTTTTTGATAGCGTTTCTTTACGAATTCATGCAGAGGATGTTTCATGCAGAGGACGCTGCATGTTGCCAGATATGCTTTGCTGTGCAAGATTCCATTTGTTCCGTTTTGATTAAGAATTATGATTATGGCTGGGTGTCATGACCAAAAAGAAACACCAAGACATTGACAATTAACTAAAAATGCTCTGTGACAGATAAAATTTGCATTATGTGATCTGCTGAAAGATCATATTTTAAATACGCTCAACTACTACACGTTAATGCTTCTTTGTTTGGGGATGAAAATGTACAACAGACACGCCTGTTGTTACTCGATAGTTTTGAGTTTTAGGGTACAGATTCTGGCGAACATGAACAGGATCAAGATGGCCGATAATTCCTCTTCCTGTTGGTGAATTCGCTCAGCTCTAATTTCAACGAATCAAGCACATATCAAGTACATTTCCAGCTATACAGAAGGATACGTGAATGTTTACCCTGTTTGAGGGAACATACTTCTTTTATGCTAACCCTGTAATGTGAGAATCTGACAGAAATACAAAACACGTGTTAGCTCGTCAATCAGCTGCCTTTTCTAGTCACTTTTCTAATAAAGAGCTCATGGTGTCAATAAATGTGATGTCATTTCGATTAAACACACGTGAGGTTTGTGGAAATAATGGATTTTATTGGTGTCAGTATTTTTACATATCGCCCATCTTAAAGTGCTACAGTAGAATTCCAGTGTTCACTGTAGGTCGACTTATGGCACAAAAAAATGACACTTTTCACACAGTCGGAGCACAAACAGTACAATGTCACACAATATAAATACATATAAATCTAGAAGATGGATTCTATGAAATGATTTAAATTTGTTAAAACATAAAATCATCGTTTAGTTGTGTTGAGGTTAATTGCTTAGTATTCATTTAATTCAGTATGAATATGTAGTCGTTAAGGTTGTGTAGTGGAGGTCCAGTCACGTATGAAGTGTGTCATCGTTTACTGTCAAAGAAGTGACGTGCAACATGTTTCACAAAAGCTACGAGTCGTTTCGAGTGTTCACAACAGGACATGGTCGGTTTGTTTGCAGGGAACATAAAGACGACTTGTATTTTAAGTCCTATCGCACAGTGTTTCACTGGTTTAAATCACCTTCTACACTCTGCAAAACACAACACACTTTGCATCCCTTTACATGATGGGTGACTATGACTCTAATCACCACAAGTGAAAAACTGACCTACTATATTATGTGTAAATTCAATATTAGATGTTGACTGGTGTTAGTGTTCCATACTGGCCTTTTAGAAAGAAGCCTTTTTTTCATACTGGCATATCAAACTTGATTATTAGGTGATGTAACAAGAAGGGTTTCTACTTTGATTTCATGATGATAGAGATCGTAGTTAATATTATATTGCACAAAATGGAGCTATTTTCAAATGTGGTGGATTTCATGGATTTCTTGTCCTCAAAGTAGGAGAGAAGTCATGCATGACGTGTGGGACCTTGTGGTTTGTTTAAACAGGTTGACTCCTCATCATATCTCATCGTTTGTGACACATGGCAAGAGCTTCAGGGTGAGCTGGAGATGCAAGTGAAGGAAGGAGGCGAGGAGGCGTAAATGAGAAAAGCATAAACGTTTTTTAAAGGAGGACTCCACTGATTTTACACATTAAAGACCGGACTGACTGTATATGTGAAAATCAGTTGTACAAAGACTTTTGTGGCTCCAGATGGAGCTGTTTGAAAATCTGTTGGTGTGGAGTTTGAAATTAGTCACTTTACCAGACCTCCACAGGGCACTCATCATCTCTACTTGAGGCTATAAGCTCATGGCTACATTACTAAGTAGGTAAGCACCAGGAAGATAAAAGAAGGATTCATGGAGTAATAAAAAAAAAGATGATATCTCTGGTTCATCAGTCAGACGTAGGAGTCCAATGCTAAATCGGTGGAGCACTCTCTAAATCTGTCCTCCACAGCTGTAAACGTGCCTTTCCTCATGCACAAGTTGTACCACATTTTTCTTTCTGTCAGGTTACGTTTCAAATGGGCTTTGTGCCCAAATCCTCAAAGCTCACCACCTGACCAGACGGAGCCACTCATCCAGCAGCTCTTCACTAGTTAGAGAGAGGTCCACATCACTGCCTCGACCTACTGAAATCACTTCCACCCTAACATGTGGCACATTGCTGTCAACTCCACCACAACGCAGCCTTGAAATTGTCCCACACCGCTCTCCCTCTCGCATGGCTCCATTTGGCAGCTTGCAACAAATTCAAAAAACCGCAGCACTGGTGCTTCAAAGGGAGAGGCACCTCCCTGTTTGCAGGCTATGATCCAGCTCCACACTCCAGCGCTGTGCTTTGTCCTTACAGGCCTCCTCTGTGTCTGGCAAACTAACCTTCAGTCAAGCTGCCATCAGCATTTCCTCTCTGGTTCCACAGAGTTGACACAGGACATTGACAAAATTTTGGTATTTATTAACTAAAAAATGCTTTAGGTCTCTCCTACTTTGATCCTGTTTGTTTATTCCACTCATTACTTTCTTAAGAAAGAAAAAAATTATAAGTTAGAATATAAGTTAGTCTGTCGTGAAGCATTAAGCTCTATAATTTTGATTTATTTCAAACTACTAATGCCTGAAAACATCTACGTTAACCTGCCAAACTGTTTCACATATAGTTTAATTTATTGCTGACAAGTAGGATTCAAATCCATTGAATCATGGGTCAACACTGGTTATTTTCGGAACAACTTGTGCCGGAGTTACTGGTCATAAGGTGAGGTAAGTGGATGTTTTAAAATGTTGTGCCAGTGATTTGTTGAGTGATGATGCGTTCCCCTTTTTTAAATATTACGTTTCTTTTGTTTAATGCTTTGGAAAATATAAATGAGGCTCAGTGTAACATGTTATGTTCTTCCTGATGCACACCTAAAATGGTGTCAAAATATGGAGCGTCTGTTTTGCAGTGACATGCCCTCAGCTTCGGCTCTGCAGCTCTACCTGGGTTGAAGATCTGGGTAGAAAACTCCATGTATCACACCTTCGATCACAACATTTGAAAATGTATCTGGAAGTAAAGAAGAAGAGAATGTTTTCAAAAATTAAAAAAACTAAAATTAATGCAGTTCATTTACCATAAATAATAAGTATCCTGAACTCACCATGTGCAGATGGCAGCAGGTACGGGTCTCTCAGAAACAGCAAGACTGGCTGGTGTGAAAGTTTACTGAGAAAAGTCCAAAAAGGAGAAGTGAGAAGGTTTGTGGGCGGCTACATGCTGCATATAAATTAACAGGATGAAAAAAAACGTAGGCGGTGTCACTGACATATGGGGTGAGGTTCAAATAATCTGACCTGAGGTCTCATCCAGTTTTTAAAAATATCGACTGTAACAGGAACCAAAACTCACCTCGATTCCTCCGATTCTGTATCGAATGACCTTCGAGTGAGAAGAAAAAAAAACAACAAGTTAAGCCACATGGCCTTCCAGTAGCAAACTCGCCCACAGATGCAAGAAAGAAGAAGAAAAAAAAAAAGCCACAAATTGGTCTTTTAGTTCATAGAAAACCTGCAGTTTCGACTCACCCACAGCTTTCGGTTTTTGGCACTGAAGGAAAATGGCGGATATTCAGGAAATCCAGGAATATCTTTGGAAGGACCCCATTTTCCATAATTATAGTCTGAAAAAA